>JAQJVL010000657.1:0-465942 GCA_035578905.1 Stictocephala bisonia | reverse complement strand
ACACAGACTACATCTGACAAATTGACGACTGTAGTATAAAATACATCAGCTGTTAGCAGAGTGTATTCAGTCAAATGTGCAACCAAAGACATCTAAATATAACAAATGGAACCTCATTAACCATTGGTGGTGATTATAATGGAATTTGACATATATAATAACATAGTGGTGACAAAACGAGACAGTAGGAAATTCCGAGTCACACCCATAATGGGTACCAACCATCGGAAATTCCGATGGCTCACACTTGCAGGGTTAAAAAAAATTTTTCAAAAACTTTTTTTGTAAATGCAAAAATAGTAAGTTAGGCTTACCTAAGGCCATTTAATTTATATTTTCTAACAATACATAGTTTAGATTCAATACTGCTTATGTGCAATAAAAGGTTCTCGGGTTTCAAAATCCAATACAGAAGTACAACTACATTCTGACAAGGATCAGCTTAGATAATCACAGCTGTTGCATATTTCGTCAATGTGCCCATTGAATTAAATGAAAAAACCTTTACATGTGGAATATCGGCATTTGATTATTAACAATGGGACCCACATGATTCCATCACACTCCATCAATTCCAACCATTCGAAATCCAATTGCCATACTTGACATGCGGTTTTAATAAAAAATAAAAACTAAATGCAAAAATAAAAATAGTTATAGTATTTAAAGCCCACTTTATTGGAACAAAATGGTAAAAAGATTACACTTGTTTAAGTAAAATCTTACAAATTGGCTACTTTTGGCTGGAATTTCTGGTCCAACTTCACTCTTAAGTGGAGGTAGGTGAATGGGTTAATATGGACCCAATAAACTCCTTTATAATTCATTCCAAATGAAAATTTAAAAATATTCATGTAAGAATAGGTATTACGTTACATACTATCATAGTTATTATTTATAATAATAATAAATAATGTATTATAATAACTAACATAATAATACTAATAATAACAACCGGGGAATCTAACATACAAATGCACAGTAAAAAGGCTTGTTATACAAATTTAGGAATAGAAATTTCACTTTGATATTTAAAGAAACATTAAATCATTACGAATAAAAAAGTAAATGGTTATAAAGTGATATATAATTTATTTACATTTATTATAGCCATTGGAAGATATACAGCGCCTGTATCGCATCGCCTGGTCTGTAGCGGCAACCCGGTGAACATATGCTCAGTTTTGTAATATAGGTAGTAGGGAGACGTTCTTCCATAAATCCTTTACTGACAAGTGAACGTGGAACCGAGTGTAGATGGGTCTTAACTAGTAAGATTCATTTCTAGAATGTAAAGACTGTGTTGAGTTGGTTATGTTGCTTATTGTTGTTTTCTTTATCTTATTTTGAAGGTGGTCAAATCACCAAGATAGTATAGCTAATTATAGTCGTGAAATAGTACTCATACTAACTTTTTTTTTTCTGAAAATGTTTGTTTTTCATAAATCGAGGTAAAATGTTGTACTCTTATAGAAAATATAGCAAGATTAGGAAACTATTGTTTTTTAGAAGAAAACGTTGATCGATATAATAACATAGTAGTGAACTTTTAGTAAAATGTGCAAAAATCAGTTATTTTTAATAACGAAAATGAATGTAAGTGAAATGTTGTATTACTTTCTCCCATATGCGTTAGCATAGAGAAAGTATTGTGATACAAAATCCAAAAAACTTTTTACTAGTTGGGCTAAAAATCCATTTCCTGAACCCAAAATTACAATTAATAATATTTTAGTTACCAGCCCACTAAGGTGGGGCTGTAAGCGGAAGGCTGGAAGCCACAACTCAAGTTGTTGAAGTTCTTTAAAAAAAATCTGACTGTGATTAATCGAAAGCTGTTTTTGAAGACTATTTTTTCCATACTTTTATTTCAATAAAACTGTGGAGATAATTATTTGTGGAGATATCAGTACAGCTCAAACGTGTATAGTAGGTATCTTATTCAAAAGAAAAATTAAAAAATGAATACACTAAACTACTGTATTTCAATTATTATTTCTTTAACAAGCTTTGTACATTTTTAAAACTATGACATAAAAAGAGGAAAGGGAAAAAGTTTGTGCCAGTCACCTAGTACCATTTATTTTTAAAGTAATAATAATATAGGCCTTGCAAGAGGAAAATATTGTTTCCACTATACAATTTATTTTGTTTTTGGTGTAAAATTAAAATCATAAAATATATAAACATATAACAAAACAATATAAAATAGTAATGTTTTTCAAAAGTATTTGCTGTACAATTTGTTACAGATGTAGTTCAAATTTGGTTGTAATAAGCAGTAATTTTGTCGCAGTAAGAAGTCTTTGTTGTTTTCTAAGTTTTTATTCATTTCTCTACATTATTATTATGTATTCATGTTTGCCCATGGGTATAGTAATTATTTTTCCTGTAGAATTTCGCTAATAGTAATAATCATTTGTATATAATTGCCTGTAAGTTAGTATTTTACTAAATAAGAAGACTTTATATTTCATCAATGATACTAGTTATTTGGATATTTTCTTGTAGGTTAGTGTCGTAGTTAGCAAGAAGACTTTGTTCCTCTACAATTTGCAAGATCCTGACAACCCTGTGGAACTTGCATTTCAAACAAGATATGGAGCTATCGTTACATACAAATGGTAAATTATTATTATTTATTCTGCTATGATGTTTCAACATTTTTTTTTAGTTTATATTTTGTTTTCATAGAGTTTTTGATAAACTAGTAGGACAATTATGTAAAAATGATACGATGCTACAAACTAAATATATTTAATATTTAATTACCCTAAACTAAGCCTAGATTAGAAGTGGCTAAGTTATTTTTAATCCCCATCAATGTGATGTGTAGACATGTGAGACATTGCCATAAACCGTTCTGGTGCTTTTCCTCATTGATCTTCTAAAGGTTCCTCTCCTGTCCTATTCCTGTTTTATCATGTAATTTATCATTTGTAAACATGTGTCCTGTTTTGTTATCATCATTTGTAATTCATATATATTTTCTTTGATAATTTTTCTTGGTTTATCCTTCTAATATGAAAAGCATAACACAAATCAACCTTTTGTGTTGTTGCCTTAGAGTTTATTTACTCATCTTAAAGGAACAGTAATAGTTAGTTATAATTAACGATAGAACTATGAAAAATGTGGGAGTATACTTGAACATGGGCTTACATATAAACTGAATCCAAATTTATGTTCAGTCTAGCACATGCAATTTATATGTGCATTATTTGTTTCTAAGTTAACCTATGTAGGTTTAAAGTTTTTAAATCTTAGTTGGAATGAAAGAAGGACTACTATTTCACACTTTTGGATACTATGTGACATTAAAAAAAATCGTTAAGTAAAAACTACTGATCAGTTGTACATGACACTTTTATACAATGTAGATACATTAGCTGATAGAAAATTTACAAAGTTCCAGAACTTTTTGTATGTGCAAAAAGTAGTTCTATCAATTTAAATAAGTAACATTTTCAGGACACTGAGAATTGTCACAAACATCAGACAAGTCTTATTAAAAGTGTGGGAGTAATGATTCTTGTGTTCGTGTTGAATCAAGTAGTTAGCATTTTTATATTTTTTTTAATATAGAGTATTTTTGAGCGAGTATTTGGAAGGATTTCCTGTTCATACCAAACAACTGGAAAAACGCAGATACTATCCCAAGCCTATGTTAAGTTTTGCCTAATTTGTACTTTTGTAAAAAAAATTTTTATAGTAATATTTCTGAACTGAACAGAATAATTTGTTATTCAACTTAATATAACTTAAATATTTTTGTTGAATAAAACCTTTTATTTTCTTCAATTTATATCCTGCCTTCATACCCTCAAAAGAAGAAAGAATATGATATGAAGCTGCGAGAACTCAGAAAAACAAAGTGTGAAAAAGTATAGCTGAGGCAAGTAACAAAAGTAAGGCGGTATGGGAGACTGTCAACAGTGAAAGAAAATCAAAGAAAAAGGACTCAGAAACAATCTGGCAGTTGAATGTCAATGGTAATACAGTCCAAGACCTGAAAGAAATCGCTGACCACTTCAATAGATTCTTTGTGACTACAGCAGAGAATACTCTGATCAACAACAATTCTTCCAGAACTTCAGTGATCGAGGAGCCAAGAGATCATTATTGGTGACATCAGAGGAGGTACTGAAAATTATTTCTTCTATGAAATCTAAGACATCGGCAGGGGTTGATGGAATAAATTCCAAAATATTGAAGTTTTGCAGAAATGAAGTCTGTATACCAATTGCAGACCAACTTAAAAACCTCCAAAATTTTTCCCCTGCACAAACAAGGCAATAAAAAAGAAGTGCAGAATTTCAGGCCCATCTCTTTAATACGTACAGTGTCAAAAGTCATTGAAAAGGTCATATTGAACGTCTCACACAGCATTTGGAAATTAATCATAATCTTCCAGAGAGACAACATGGCTTCATATCTGGAAGATCAACCACTAGTGCCCTCGTTGATCTAATTGAGCACCTTATAGACAACCTCGATGAAGGAAGTACCGTTTGCAGTGTTTTTTTGGATCTAAGCAAAGCCTTTGACTGTCTTGACCACAGGTTATTACTGTCAAAACTTAGCTCTATAGGCATCAAAAGTACATCACTAAAATGGTTTGAAAGCTACTTGCAGGGAAGAAAGAGCCTAGTGGAGATCAAACAAGTTTCTGAAGAATGTATAAAAGTTGAAAAATCTGAGCCGATGGAGATTAAGCGAGGTGTCCCTCAGGGATCTGTCTTGGGGCCTGTACTGTTTGTACTATTCATTAGAGACCTTCAAGAGCACCTGGGAGAAGGCTGTTATCTAGTATCATATGCGGATGATACTGTCCTTGTAACAAACAACAAATCAGTGCAGGCATTGGAAATTGACACCTACACATCAATAACGAGAGCGCAGCATTCTCAATGCATCCTAAACCAAATGCATCTAATTGGGCAGATATAAACGATTATGTCTCTAATGCCACTAAACCTACGACAAGTATTCTTTACGAAACATTTGGGTGTCACAATTGACAATCGTCTCTCATGGAATCAACATGTAGACATATTGTGTTCAAAACTCAGCACAGCTCTTTTTGTTTTGAAAAGAGTTAAACTCATTAGCACGCCAGAAGCTACCAGAATTGCTTACTTTGCTTTATTTGAGACACATGTTCGCTATGGAATAGTGCTGTCTCGGTCTCGGACAAGGTCAGCCGCAGGTCCCGACTCGCCTCCCGGACATAAGAAGAAAGCTCTAACATAAGAAGAAAGATCCTCGCCATGACGCTGAGGTCTGTAGAATCTTTGAAAGATGAGGCGCTCACTCAACCTAGCAGGCACAAAGAACTCAAACCTGTGAAGTTCATCAAAACCCCGTTGTCGGGCCAGCACCGAAGAGAGCCTCTTAGAAAGGCTGCCATGACAGAAGGGCACAATAAGATGAAGAAGGGAAGTCTCCTCCAACCCTGGAAAATCCCTAACTTGAGAAGACACGACCAAAGGAAGTCAACAGGATCCAACACGTCAGCAGAAGAAAGACCCTGCAGCAACGGCGTTAAGGTTGGCATTTGTGTTTTGAAGTAATTCCTGCAGGCATGAAGCAGGTCTGAAATCAAACACCGGACTGGAGGAATCCACAGACAGAACAGGTCTAGCAGCTGAAGCAACAGGACCCAGAAAATGGTGAGGCACTGGCTGGGGACTACTGCGTCCCAGAGATGGAGCATAAGTTGGGAAGGACGAGGCGCTCTCAACTTTAGGCGTAGACAGGTTTGGGAGAGAGCTTGAGTGACCCTCTCCAAACCACCAAACCTCCTGCAATAATTTTCCTACGGCCACCTCAAGCTCCCTCCTGTAATGAGACCAACCTAGAACCTAGTTGGCCTACCCTAAAAGAAACTTAGTCCTGTTGCTCCTGGAGGGAGTTCCACAAAATCCTCTACATCACCTTCCACTCTTCTACACTCCTTAACAACCTCATCCCCTCCCTCCAGGAAACAGCACACCAATTCAATAACTCCTCAGCTGCCTCCGTAATTCACACACAGGCCCCGGAAACAGCGCCACGAACCTTAACTTCGAAGACAGCTCCCCTTAATGTAAATAAGCACAATGAAATTCAATTTGCAATTAAAACCAAGCACATAAAACAAAAATTCATAGATAATATAGGCCTGGCTCCAGGCGAAGAGTGAACGAAAAAGACACCTGTCACGACGAAGACACCAACCCGGGGACACTTAAAACACTGAAAACAAAACTAGAATACAAAGCCGAATCCCTCCTGAGCCAGTGCAACTATTTATTTATTTTTATTTTCTTTTTTTTTTTTCATTCATAAAACCACAAACTCGGCTTAGGAAAGCCGTACTGTTACTCCAACCTTTTTTTTCAAATTATTAATTTTTTTAATAATTTTTTTAACTAACCCCCATTAACATTATTTATTTTCATCAATCCTTTTTTGTAATTTTTCCCTGTTTTTTTACATTTAACGTATTTCTTTAACGTAGCAGAGGCAAGCAAAACCACGCTCTGCTACCATTTGCAACCCATCCTTGTACTATCAAAATATTGCAGGACCCATCGAGGGTGGGTGCAAAGGCACTGGACTCAGGAGGATGACACAGAACAAAAACACAAGTTGAATGGCAAAAATATTGTTTATTACATTAAAAGTAAAAAACATTTAATTTAAAAGTATTAAAAAAATATTAAGTTACAGAAAAAAATTAAACATTTACGGAAAAAACAGGCTGTTGACCGTTAGTGAAAAGTTACTTTAAATCATTATAAAAAATTACAAATATTTATCCATAAATATGGCCTTGAGGTAATAGATATAAAAAAAAAAAAAAAAACAAGATCAACAAATATAAACAGTACAAGTTTCAATATGATGTAAATCAAAATAGGTTAGGCCTAATAAAACATTTTATAAATATAAATATATAGAGTTCTGCAAAAATATGACAATTAATTATATAACAAGTAACAACAAATGGCATACATATATAAATAAATAATAACAATAAATAAATACATAACTACAAATAACAATTTAACAAAACTTAAATTTACTTAGCCAGCTAACTTACTTGGGCAACCAAAGAAATTTGGAAGGTTAGGCTGATTTGTAAAAGTTAAAAAAAAATTAAACAGAAGATTGAAATTAATAATTAACCGAAACCAAGCGGACCACAACTAGGAGTCCCCTAATGGGAACAACAAAGTGAAGAATTACCCGAGAACCTCGTTCTTTAAAAGAAAATTAAAGGTAAATTTCACTCTAATAAAAAGCAAGACTTTGCACTGGGGACAAACTTGCAGACGTTCTTCAACAAAAAGGTTCAATAGCACATTCTTTAAAAAAATGTTCAAATCTGGAGGCCAGAAAATAAACTAGGTTTGGGTCGGGTCACCTGCATGTCGATGTATTCATCCTGGAGGCCGATGGATGAGTAGTGCGTAAAGGGTGAAGAGATGGCTGTCCCTCTGGGACGCAGAGTAGAGGCTAGTCCCAGCCCGCAGGTTCCGCACTGTGCCTCCAGGAAAACGCAGTCAGTAGCCATACAGGTGCCCATCCATGACACTGACCCCGGAGTCAGGGCTAAAGTTTCTAGCCACAATCCATTACTCATCGGCTGCAAAGCTAGAATGGCGAGCTTGCTGTCGACACCAAGGAACATAGAAAATGAACACAAAGACACAGGAAGTATATTAAACACAGAGGAAGTCTTAGCTGTCCAAGGGAGGTAATGTGCAACCGGTACAATATAAGGCTAAATTACTTTAGATTTATTGAATCAGTTTGATCTAAGAAACACTTTTTCTTTTTGTAAATGTATATATTAGGATAAATATTTGATACCACTACCAACTGTTATCAACTTGGATAGCAGCCGTGATCACATTTGGTAGCATCTGCAATTAACTTGAGTAGTCACCTGTGATCAGCTTGGGTAACACTCATAATCAACTTGGTTAGGACCCTAGATCAACTTGGGTAGCCACTGTGATCAGCTTTAGTAGCACCCGTGATCAGCTTGGGAAGGTGGCAATAGCCCCTAACGTTGGGGGTATAGCCCCTAACATAAGCAGTTAGTCGAATCATATTGTGTGAATTTAAAACTATATTTATGTTTAAAGGTTGCTGTTCAAAATGTAAAAGCTTTGAATTTTGAATGAAGTTCTCATTACTTTCAGGTTCGGTGATGGTTATGTACTGCTTGGGTTCAGTGGTGGCTACTTTGTTGCTATCTCTACACATATTAAAGAAGTGGGCCAAGAACTGTTTCAAGCAAAGAACCACCGTGACTCTCTCACAGACATAGCTGTCTCTCATAGCCTGGCCAAGGTTGTGTCATGTGGAGATAATACGTTAGTATATTTGCCAGGTTACATACCTTATATCTGTTTTAATACTGCCATCTGTTTCATAGACCAAATAACTTTTTGACTATAATAACTTAGCTTATAAGTGTATCACGGGTAAGTGCAATAAATAGTATGTCTTTAGGATGAACAGTAAATGTGTCCCTTGAGTAGGATGCCTGTAGCAACAATATTAGGTGTGTCCCCTTAGTTGCATGCTTGTAGCTACAAAATTAAGTGTCCATTGAATAACATGTCTGTAGTAACAGCATTAGATGTGTACCTCGAGTAGCATGCCAGTAGCTACAACATTAAGTGTGTCCCTTGAGTAGCTTCTCTGTAGCTATAACAGTAGATATGTCCCTTGAGTAGCATGAAAAAAAAAAGAAAAAAAAACTGTAACTACAACAGTAAGTGTGTCCCTCGAGTAGCAAACCTGTAGCTACAACAGTTGGTATGTCCCTTTTGTAGCATGCTTGTAGGAACAGCAACCCTAAATGTGTCCCTTGAGTACCACGTCTGTAGGTATGTCCCTTGAGTAGCATATCTGTAGCTACAACTGTAAGTGTGTCCCTTGAGTATCATGTTTGCAGCTCAGGTTGTCTACTAACCGGGAAATCGGGAAAAACTGGAATATTTTCGGAAATACATTTGCCCTTGAAAATCCTGGAAAAACCCGGGGATTACGAGTTAAGCTGGACTGCGGAGGGGAAAATTTTAAACTGAAAAAGGCCTCACCTCGCGGCAATATCCCTGTCTCGGTTCTGCTGGGTATAGTCCCTTATAAAGTCCATGTCATGAGCCACAGAGCGTTCTCGTGTGGAGAAGAGAGGAAGGAAGGGTGGCTTGTGTGCAGGCGCTAGCCAGTGCCTTGCCCGCCCAACTGCATGACTGGGAATTCGGAACTAATATAATTTATTATTGTAATTAGTATGACAAAGATGATGTGATATCGTGGTTGCAAAAAAATTCCTTTGTGTTAATGTGGCTTCGTCTACATACAATGCTAGCAAACAACAACAATAGTACTAGTGAACAAATAAGTTATTAATAAATAGATATTTATAATTGAAAACAAATACACCCTCGTAGTTTCGTTTCAGCGCATGCATCATCAGATGAGATTTGGTTAACTCAAGTCAGCAGATGACACACTTAACGATACTTGGTTTACTCATTTACTCACAACAACACAGAATAGGAGCGAACTGTCAGCATCAAGTGTTAAATGCATTATTTAATTATAATAAATAAGTCTCAGTTGTACTAACTGTCAACGGCTCACCCACCCGCCATTCGGTCTATTCTTTTGTTATTTACCAATGGGAGACAAGATTATGTGCATTATGTAGTCTGAATTTTAGTGAAAAAACGGGTAGGTTATGGTTTTGTTTGGAGAAGTACTAAAATCGAGAATGCACATAATTTTATTTTATATTTAACATTGATATGGCACTTAATCAATTCTTGCTACCATTGAACATAAGTTAAACTGTTTTGGTATGAACTGAAGCCTGAAGCTGTAGTGATGGTGATTGGCCGAATTGCAAGTAAGGTTTAATTTTGCAACTTGTAGACTGGGCTAATATATTAGATACTTATTTTTTTATATTTATGCAGTTTCTTGCTACCTAACAAAATTAGAAAATTTTGCATGAAATGGGTCAAGCACTGGCTGTATTTCTACAAGATAAGCTTTTGATGCATTTTTTCACTGAATATGAATTTGAAAACTATTTTGGTCTATTACAATTATTTCTCGAGATATAATGGAAAAACTACTTTCACGGAGAATCGTGATTAGTGGCCATTATCTTATAGTTGTGAAGATTGTATTAAGAGGGTTTTCTGTAAATAAAGAATTGCTGGTAGAAAACCTACAAAACTCTACGATGGAAGATCTGGATACCTATGAATAAACATTTGTAGCCATGGTAGATTTTCTTTATTCTTAATTTATTTTGCAATTTAAAATATATTACATTTCAGTTTGTTTTAAGTATTGTTTGTTCTTATTAATTTTCTATATGTATGAGATGGTGGCACGAGTGATTGTGTTGTCCTGATTTAAGTTACAAATATAAAGCTACAATATAAATTTTGCATAGTGTGTGTGGTTGTGTCTTCTACAGGAAGTATTTTTTATTTCTAGTAGGATTAGTTTCATAATATTGTAAATATTAATTTATTTGTACTTATTTAGAGTGCATGTTGTTTGTGAGTGTGCAGACGTATGTCTAGACTTCAAGTATTTAATTTGTACATATTCAATGAATTTCATTTAGCAAGTTTGTTTTGATAATGAGAAATTATTATTTCTTTGTAATGTAAATATTAACTTGGTTGTACTTTTATTTAGAGTGCATGTTGTATGTGAGTGTGTAGACGTATGTTTAAACTTCAAGTATTTATTATTTTTGTACATTTAAATAATTTTTAGTTAGAGTTAGCAAGTTTGTTTTTTTAATGAGGAACTATTATTTCTTTGTATTGTAAATAGCAACTTAGTTGTACTTTTAGTTAAAGTGTATGTTGTGTGTGAGTGTGTAGACGTATGTTTAAACTTCAAGTATTTATAATTTTTGTACATTTTATATAATTTTTAGTTAGAGTTAACAAGTTTGTTTTGTTAATGAGGAACTATTATTTCATTGTATTGTTAATATTAACTTAGTTGTACTTTTAGTTAGAGTCCATGTTGTGTGTGAGTGTGTAGGTGTGTGTTTTCAAACTGTAAGTAATTATTATTATAGCAACTTATAAACAATTTTCACTCTGCAAATTTTTTGTCAAAGAGTAACTAGTTTTCTCTACATTGTACATGCTAATTAGATGTAGTCATAGTTATGGAGCATGTTGTATGTGAGTATGTATACATGCATTTTCAAATTAAAAGTATTAATTATTTTAGGAAATATTCAACAATTTTCATCAGAAAGTTTGTTTTGTTAATGAGTAACTAGTTTTCTTTACATTGTAAATGTTAATTAGATTGTAGTCATAGTTAGAGTGCATGTTGTGTGTGAGTATGTAGACATGGGTTTTCAAATTACAAGTATTTATTATTTTAGGAAATATTCAACAATTTTCATCAGCAAGTTTGTTTTGTTAATGAGTAACTAGTTTTCTTTACATTATAAATGTTAACCCCTTTAGTGCTACAGCGTCTATGTAGTAGACGTTGTATTTATGTCTAAAAGTGCGAGCGTCTATATAGTAGACGCTACGTATTTCATTTATATACGACAGGCTATTTTATTTTACTGGCCACTATCAATGGCATTTCATTCCAAAGGTATCAGAGAACCGATATATGGCCATTCGGTTGCCGACAAACGACTTTATATTTATTTCCCGCGAAAGAAAATCAAGGTTATGTTCGTCTGTTTGTTTTGTGAAGTGTGCGAGTGCGTTTTGTTGTTTATGTGTATAGTGTTTTATTCAACAGAATTCCATTATACATATAAATAGTTTGTTTTATTAGCAATAAAAAAACGTTTATTTTGAACTTGAGCGTTCTGTAATTATAGAAAATTAATTGTTTTTAGCATGGCAAATAAAAACTTTGCCGGGAACGATTCCTTGCTATGCAATGTTATTGACGAAGAGCTAAACAATGAAAGCAGTGCAAATATTACTGATGCTTCATTTATGAGTGAACCATTCTCGTATTATGAAAATAATTACTTAGAAAATGAAATAATTCCGACATCTGATGAAGAAGAGCAGTACGACTTTTCATCAAGTGAGGTTGATGACACGGACGAAGATAAAGACTACCAACCATTACAGTCATCTGATTCAAACTTTTCAAGTGATGGTGAAGTTGTATCCTCAACCCCCAAGAAACGAAAAATCGGGGAAAATAGAAAGTCTTTGCCTGTACATTATAGAGGTTGTATATCATTGGACAAGCCAACTGAGCAAGTTTCAAGAAACAATACAAGGGTTAGGTCTACTACAAGTGACTCTGTTGTCCATTCCACTCTTCAACCACAAGATCATTATGTGAATAGCCCTCCCTATGTAGACAATAGCCCTCCCCATGTGATAATGTGTTTTATAATAATGTAAATAAAACATTGCAGTGCCATATATATGGTTGAATAGTTATTGTATGTTTGTTTGAAACAGATGTTTCAAATGTGAGGTTTCAACTAATTTTTGCGAGGAAACTATTTTGTATATTTCCTCTAAACTCCTAATTTTTTTATAAAAATGAACTGAAAATATATGAAATTTGTTCTCCATTAGATGCTCTTTACGGTGAAATAGGTAAAAAAACACATAAAAAATATTTAGGCACTCTTATTTTATTCAAAAGTACAAAACTCAAAAAATAAAAAAAAATAATTTTTGCTATATTTTTTATAAATAAAAAAGATTTTATTTTATCATGTTGCCATACAGTTGTTATCTGTTTATTTCTGTGCAATAGAAAACAAAAATTATAAAGATATGACCACAAATAACGAATCTATGAGCGTTTTACCAAAACTCAACATTTTCACCCAAAACAGCTTAGCACTTTTGGGTAATCCATTGGTCAGGTGGCATAGCACTAAAAGGGTTAATTAGATGTAGTCATAGTTAGAGTGCATGTTGTGTGTGAGTGTGTAGACGTGTGTTTTCAAATTACAAGTGTTTATAATTTTAGTGACTATTCAACAATTTTCATCAGCAAGTTTGTTTTGTCAAAGAGTAACTAGTTTTCTTTACATTGTAAATGTTAACTAGATTGTAGTCATAGTTAGAGTGCATGTTGTGTGTGAGTGTGTAGACGTGTGTTGTCAAATTATAAGTGTTTATAATTTTAGTAACTAATCAACAATTTTCATCAGCAAGTTTGTTTTGTTAATAAGTAACTAGTTTTCTTTACATTGTAAATGTTAATTAGATTGTAGTCATAGTTAGGGTGCATGTTGTGTGTGAGTGTGTAGACGTGTGTTTTCAAATTACAAGTGTTTATAATTTTAGTAACTATTCAACAATTTTCATCAACAAGTTTGTTTTGTTAATAAGTAACTAGTTTTCTTTATGTTATAAATGTTGATTGGATTGTAGTGATAGTTAGAGTGCATTTGTGTTTTAGTAGCATATAGAGAGTATTATTTCTTGTAGTATTTAAGTAATTTTCAGTCAGTAGTTTTGTGTTACCCAAGTTATAATAATTATAACTCTAGTTATGACATTTTAAATTAAATTTATATATTTTGTACTGGGCAGGTGGTTGTAGCAAAGGCATGGATCAATGATCTGTTGACTTACAATAATTGTGCAATAGCAGATAATATATCCCAATTTATTAACATATCTAGCAGTGGTAGGACTACAGCAATGACAGCCTTATTATATTTCACAATAACGTTAGAAGTTACTGAAAAAATTTCGAAGAAATATTAATATATCTTGAATCCATTAAATTTAAAGTAGATATAATAGTTCTAACTGAATGTTGGCTGAGTGAGGGGGAAGAGGGTCTTGACCTTTATTTCACTGATAAGCAACGAAATAGATGTGATGGAACTGTATTGTACGTAAACAAACGGTTGACTTCGATGTCTACACAGATTACGCTTGGTGACGTTTTTAGTATTAGTGTTGAATTTATTTTGTATGCTAAACAATACAATGTGTTAGCAACTTACAGGACATTTGACAGTGACTTGAATTTGTTTTTATATGAACTGGAAAACTATTACTTGAACACTAGCAAAAACTATATATGTATTATTAAGGTGACATAAATATTAATTTATTTAATAATGACTAAGTTACAGATATGTACTTAAAATGTTTACTTGGTGCTGGACATTGGTAGACCTACACAAGTGATTACTTACAGTGTGTCTTGTCTCGATCACATATTTGTTAGATATAGTGATATGAGTGATGTTAATTCGGCAGTGACCCGGACAAGCGTCACTGATCATTACAGCACTGCTCTTACTATTAACTTTAACTGTACTGATATACCACCACTCTCACTCATTCAAACACATGTACAACATTGACTATGCGATTCTTGCTGATAGTCTCTCTTCTGCTGATTAGAATCCGGTTGTAAGATGTAATAAAGTCAATTAATGTTCGAATTTACTCAGTACCATCATTAAACAATCATTAGAGCTGTCTAATAAGTCCAAACAATTTATGAATACTAGATTCTTAAAATTAAAACCAATGGAATACAAGTGGAATTCAATCGATTAGACATAGGGAAAATTAAGTAAATTAGTATAAAGGCAACCATTCCATATGGAACTAAAAAGACAATTTAAAACATATAGACTGACATTGAGTAATTCTATAAAACTAGCTAAAAAAATTATTATCATTCAAAAATAGATAATTCTGGCAAAAATCCCAAAAATTTTGGCAAATAATAAAAATGCACTGTCAGGAAAGAGTCAGAATAAAAGACCAGTTTCCTATAAAAAAGCTATTTCAAATTTCTATTGATATTAACCCTTTGAACCCCAGCTGCCGATTAAGCTCTCGGTCTGAAACCTCCAGGAAAAATCAGAAAATTTTTCTTTTTTAACTCATAAAACAAGATGGCAGCTTTTTTTGGCTTCAAAATGGCTCCAATTGTATTTCTTATGGGAAAATCACAAAAAAGTAATTTTTATGACCAAGCTTGAGTAAAATTTTCAGACCTTCACAGTTCTACACACGTTGCAAATGCGCACCTTACATATATATATGCATTTCAGCTTAAAATCTAAAAAAATTAGGTTATCGGAGGCTCAAAAACTAACAATTCCCTTAATTACTAATATACCATCAGATTTTAGAAAAGAATATGTTTATGGGCTCCACTGCCCCAAAAACCAAAATTCATAGAATAATGCTTAAGAATCCTGGTGAGGTTGTAGGCCGATCTTACTCACGAGGCGACATGCCGAGATCCAAAGATTGGACTGTACCAGAGTGTCTTGGTGAGGCTGCAGGCCTTACTTTCCTCTGCAAGGCCATAGGCTGAGTTTTACAAAGCAGCCTGCAGCACGGCGTCTTGGTAAGGCCGCAAACCGAGTTCCACAAAGGGCCTAAAGATAGAGAGTTCTCAGGTGAGGTCGCAGGCCGAGCTTACATCACGAGTGTTGCAAGCGATGATGGGGTTGGCACGCGAAGTGTGCATGGGTGTCCCCTAGTCTCTAAATATATATAAAACCAAATTTATGCTAATATCAATAAATGCTATAACAGATTATCCTTTGAAAAACTTAAAAATACATGACTGTGATGATTGAAATTCTACTATGAGTTCATGTAAAGAAATTAAGACTGTAGGGAGCTGCAAGTATTTTGGGATCATTTTTGACTATCTCACGAAATGGTTACATTATGTAGTGTATTTGAAACAAAAATCTGTAAATATGTGAATGCGTTTAGTAGGGAAGTGCGAGTAGTGATGTTTGAATTCGAGTCGAGTCAAGTAGTTGGCATTTTTTCCGAGTATCGAGTATTTTCGAGCAAGTATTTACAGAAGGATTTGCTGTTTACCCAAGGCAACTGTAAAAGGCAGACACCATCCTAAGCCTATGTTAAGTTTTGCCAGATTCGTAAATATATACATCTAAACTGAACACAATAATTTTGATTTGTTGTTTGTAATTGTAACATTTGATAAATAAAACTTTTTACTTCCTGCCTTCCGATATTTTTATGTGGCATTGTTTTGATTAACCTTTTTTCATAACTAATATGATGAAAGAAACTAAGAAAGTATTTTATTAATTGAAACAACGTGGATTATAAAAATTTTATCTGTTCACTCATATTGCAGATCAGATTTTCTATGCAAGCCAATACAATTCTTTAAACAATATAGACCCAAACGGTAACTTCCTCCCCATACACATACAGTGGTATTGCCCCACCCGCCCACCCATACACGTACAGTGGTATTGACCAACCCACCCGCCCATACACGTACAGTGGTTGTATACCCACTGTACAGTGAATGTATTGACCCACCCACCCGCCCATACACGTACAGTGGTATGACCCACCCACCCACCCATACACGTTCAGTGGTATTGACCCACCCGCCCACCCATACATGTTCAGTGGTAATGACCCACCCGCCCACCCATATACGTACAGTGGTATTGAACCCACCCACCCACGGTACTCTGTTTCAGAGTCGGCCGATATGTTTATCTGGGGGTTCAGTTCAAAGTGTACCACGAAAAAGTAGCTAAGCTTGTTGGCAAAAGCTGCATCCAACCAAACTGATGCTAAAATTCAGGCGTCATCGCCAAATGCAGTCATTTGCTTTCAGAATTGCCTCCTCTCAACAAAAATTCATTGTATACGCGCCAAAAAGAGTGGATCTGTATTCTGTGGGTATTTAATTCAGTAATAACAAGGTTATAACTAACCGGAAATAAGCTGAGAATTATATAATCAAATTTGATATATTAGAGAGATAGGACATCGGCAAACTTACCTTAAAAGACAAGTTCACTAACATCAGAGTAGTAGTCACAAACACGAAATAAACACAATCTCACAAATTTTCAACACCACTGGCATTTTCTTCAAAATTTGTGATATTGTGTTTATTTTGTGTTTGTGACTACTACTCTCATGTTAGTGAACTTGTCTTTTAAGGTAAGTTTGCTGATGTTCTATCTCTCTAATATACTATAATCAAATTTGAAAATCTGGATGACAAAGACTGTACAGACTGTTCAATCGATTAATAATAATAACTAAGCATGTTTACTAAAAATAAATTTTAAAGTCGCTTAGGATGATAATAGTTAAATTATGATCGGTAATGAAATGTGTGCAACTTGAAACTATTTTGATACATGAGTTTCAAGTTGCACACTGAAACTGATGTATCGAATTGTGTAATCAAATGAAAACCATAGACGTAGTCAGCTAATATAATAGGTCTAGCAAGTAATGCAGTCTGAAATATAAACTTATGAATAAAAAACGAGACCTTTGATAAGGCTTCGGTTCAATAAAAATTATTTTCCGAATCTCTAAATTCATTGTATTTTGTTTAGAAAAGGTCTTCCAACATGTTTCTCCCTCACTTGGGTTGATTCGTGATTGTTTTACAGTTTACATCGACATCAATGTGAATAGGGAACCGTTTAGTGAGTTTACGAATCAACATTATCGTACTTTACCACCTTTTATACTCCAACTGTGTTATTGTCTAACCTAGTCAGGAAACCGTTCAACTAATTGACAGGAAAAAATATCGTATGCGCAAATATTATACACAGTTTTGGACATGTAAGGTGTTTACGGAATAATAATTAATAGACATTCGCCACGGCTATATAAATATTTTTATTTGATGGAAAATAAATCAATAATGTTGTGTCACACGCTGCTAGAACGCCATTGCCATATTTTATATGATACGGTATTTTCTTACGTCAAATCATTGGACGATTCCCTGCTCAGATTAAAAAAACAAAATAGACCTCAATCGACTCGCAAGAAATATACGATAATTCCAGTTCCGAAAAGGAGCTGAACAGTTCTTTGCACGTACGTATACTACAACCGAGATGAACTTTCACCTAGAAAAAATGGGAAGTTCGATTTTTGGGATCTAAAGTGACCTGTTCTCGGTACTCTTTTGATTGAGCAGTATTATTGATATGAACGAAAATATGCATAATTTCCACGGTGTACAGACCATTAGATTTGTATCGGTAAGAGGTCTTTTTGAGCATCTTGAACCGGATCTATCGTTCCCTTTCTTTGGTCATAAAGACACTAACTCGCACTTCTGTTTTATTCACGCTATTTTAGGTTGGGTTACAAGTGACTAGTAGACTCGGACAACCAACATCTCTGATCGCTTCCTTCCCAGCTCTGTTGTTCACTTTGAATTGAACTAGTTCAAACCATAATGAACGAACTCGTTCACTACGTCGACTAGTTCATTTGACTGTCGTCGTGTACTACCTATTCTTAGGTGTATTGTTTAGTTCATAATTACGGGTACCAAACTGTTAAGGTATGATTGAGGGTAAAATAAATCACAAGGAAGTGCACATTTTTTATTCATAACTTATAAAACTGTTTATTTTAAAAATTAAACTAAGATGTAAATCTGATATTTTGTGAAATACAACTACTCGATCGAACTTCCAGTAGTTTCGGAATCTTTGAGACGAGTTCGAGTAATAAAATACTCGATCAAATACTCGAAGTTTCGAGTACTCGCACACCCCTAGCGTTTAGAAACCTCAGTTTTATTCTAACTGAAAAAGAAATCAAATCCGCTTATAATGCATATGTACTATCATTGTTATTTTTTGGTATTATCTCATGGGGGCAGCACAGTAAATGGTTCTTCAGCCTATTAACAAAATTCAAAAATCAATATTAAAAGCAAGATTTAAAAAACATAGAAGCTACCCAACTGACCCTCTAATTCAGGAAACATCCACATTATCCATAAGGCATCTTTTTATAAAAACTCTTTTATCTTCATGTATAAACACATTAATGTAATTTTTACTTTCACACCACATTCACATAATATACGATATTCTGAAAACGTTGGTATTGTTCCGGTCCAATTGGTTAAGTGATTTTCAGTTACTAATTTATTTTACGTTTCACAGATTTTATATAGAAATGTTCGTAATAAAATTACAACATTTTCACCTTACCCATCCTATCTATTTTTAAATCTGAAATTATAAAAAAAACTACTAGAGGTTATCATTGGGACCAGTTATGAGCGGGCCACCTGAGTGACCCTTGTCCTTCCCTCATCTCTCTTCATTATGTTGTATCATACACCAATTCGCTGCATTGCTGCTACATTACTGAATGGCAATAACAATAACTATACTACAATTAACCTAAAATTTCTGCATTAATAACGGATATGTTTAGTTAATTTCTCTTTCACCTGTCAATGGAATATTATTTTTTATAAACTTGAACCTACGCACAGGCGTTTGCCCATGTTGCTCTTTCCCTAAGGACAAGATATTGTATATATGCTCCAATTTACAACACATTATTTTAATTTTAAGTTATTATTCTGAACTGCCTTTTATAGATGAGTTATATTTTGTTAACTTATTTTTAAGTCCAATGTTATAATTGTATTTTTTTTTTTTTTTTTGGGAAAAAACAATAAAAAATTATTTCTTCATTTCATTTCATATATATATATAAACAAGAAAATAAACAAGAATTTGAAAACTAATGTAAAGTGGCTTCCCTGATTTTCAGAATAATCATATTACAAATGCTTTACCCCTGATTTGTTAGAACCAGAGGTTGTAGAGGATAGTTTTTTACATATATATATCTCAAGATAAGTTACAATCTGGCTTGATGCCCACATCCAGTTTTCATATAAGTCTCCAGTGATATGTCTATTTTTTTCAAATCTCAATAAATATTCTGATAAATTTCCTGCAGTATTAAATTAGGTTTTTATATTTATACTAAAACATTTTATCAAATTTACTTACAACAAAGATGAAAATTGTATTTGTTCTAAGCTATTCTTTATAGTTAATTAAACAAATTATGTATATGTCAGTGTTAAAGTTTAATATTCCATAGCATTTCCAAAATAATAGTGAAATAATTTAGGTATCTTACTTAGAGATTTTTCTTTGTTATTTACAGTGTTAAATTCCATGAGATGTCAAGTCTTCAAGACACCCCAAGTGTAGTAACACTGCAGCAAGAGGCTGAGCGCATGGACTACTCAGCTGATGGCCAGTTGCTGGCAGTAGCTACTAGGGGTGGCAACATCTCCGTCTTCTTATCCAAGTTACCTATGTTAGCTGCAGCTTACAACAACCGTGTTGCTTTACTCTCTAGTCTCACTCAAATCACCATCTACCAACTGCCATTTGATAAGGTTGTAGGATTGTGTAATCATTATTTTAATAGTTACTTAATTTGCATTTTGCATGTTCGTAGAAATCAGTCAAGTTAAACCATAAAAAACAAGTTTAATACAATGCAAGTCTAAAAAAGTTGAAGTAATATTGTGATTAATTATGGGAAACCATCTTTATCATCCTTAGACAAGGTATTTAGAAAGTGAAGTGTATTTTGATGTATTTAGTTGGTTGATTTCATAAAGGGGTTTCTTTGTGAATACTTCTGATTTGAGGGTGGTAAATTTAGTTTACCAAAATTAATAAACATAATTTATTTACTACTGCAGGGTTAGTGAACTTGTCTTCATAGTAAGTTTGCAGTGCCCTTCCTATCTCTCCTGTTTATCTTCTATATTCCTGGCAAGTGCCCTTTAACCTAACTTCACTGTAGTATTTGAATCTTTTTCTATTTACACTGTAATAATCTTGTATTGTGTGATGGGTGCTCCACTTGTTTAAAACCTGTTAAGTGGCCACACTACTCCATTAATGATAAATTTAGTTTATAAACCATACATAATCCAACTCCATAGAAAATTAATACAATTGAATAAATAACAGATGGAAAACATAATATGTTACAATATATTTGTTGTAAATGAAATGAAATCATCTTTATTTGGGGCTAAGTTAGAACTATAAAATCCTCTCTTCCACTTAACCCCACAAAATAAAAATTTTTTTATTTTATAAACAATTTTAACAAAACATAACAAAATTAATAATCAAAATAATCACAAACTTATTACAGAAGAATTAAGAACATACACATAAAATGGTAGTATAAACGATTTCAACAAATTAATAATTTACAGTATGAAGTATTACTAAATATACTATTTACAGTTAAATACAATAAAAGAAACAATCTATATCAATTATTACAAAACACAAATACCTCATTCATACAATCATGCTACACACATCACAAACCCCCACCAACATCAGCCTATTGCCCCTACAGATCCCGCCAAAAAAGATTCCTAACCTCCTCTGCGAAGCGAGAGCACTCATCCAGGTTTTTGATGTCATCAGGAAGCTCATTCCAAAGACGACAAGCTGTTACAGTAAATGATTTATTAAATACAGTGGTGTGATGTACAGGCAAAAGAGGGGCTCCCTGACGAGTGTGTCTAGAACTAATCTCACTCAGGAACTTGAAATGCTCTGACAAATATCATGGATGTTTAGTTTTCAAAACTTTAAGAAGTAGTTGAAGTATATGATAGGAAGTTTTTTCAGTTCTAGACTAGAGATTTCATTAAAAAATGGTGTAACATGATCTTGATACCGTTGATTGAAAATAAAATTAATGCAGTAATCTTGAGCTCATTGTAGTTTGTCAGAGAGCTTAACCCTTTAAACCCCAGCTGCTGATTTATTGTCGGTGAATTATTCTGTCTAAAAACCCAGGCCGCCGATGTATCGTTCATAAAAAACTGTCGAGAAACCCCCGCCGACGATATATCGCCGGTGGGATTTAAGCGATTGTAAATAACTCCGAATTTACTTATTTTAATATTAGCGAGTGGTATTATGTTGTATACATCATTAATAATCAATTTACAATCATCTTGTAGCATTCATTATAATGCAAACTGTCAAAAAGCTATGGAATACGAACAGCTGTCAATATTGTGACGTTTTTACGTCCTAATTTATAAATAATTAATCGCTATGTGGGTTTTACAAATAAGCAACACGATATACTAAACAATTACTAAATTTATTGAATATATAAAATTAACTTATTATAATTAAATGGATTATTTCCTTAACTTTAACTATTGTGAAAGAGTACAATTTACTATTAGGCCTACTTTTACAGTTAAACTAATCTATAATTACAATCTTCGATGGCATCAATAATTACAACTACTAATTGCAAAGTGACTTTACTAAATTCCCTTCTTTTAATTACAATTCCTAGCTCTATAAAGTGGCTTTCCTAGATTCTCTACTACCTACAGTCCAATGCTAACAGTTCACTCACAGTTTCTTCAGTGTCCCTTCAGAAGTCGTCCACAAGTACCGCACTGCTCCTTCGTTGATCCCCACAACGAACCACTCACCGGTAACTTCTCCGTAGACCACTTCACTATACTCGGACACTTCATTCGCACTGTAGAACTCGCTCACTGTCGCTGCAAACACCCGGCTGTAGGCTCTAGACTCACTGACTGACTGACTGACTGACTAGCGCTGGTATCCGGGCCGTATATATCACCTGCAGGTCTCCATCTAGAAGCTTCTTGAATTCCCCTGCGCCCGAAGTTCCATGACAGAGCTGGCTCGTCAACCTAGAACCTTCGAGAAGTCCATTGAAGAGGTAAGGGGCGTTCATGCGTAAGCCATTGTGCCCCAAAGGTTGTAAACAAGCAGGGCAGGTGGTCAGCGACCCATCCATTACTTCCGCATCACCGGTTCCCAGGATAGAGGCCACTCTAGATGTCACAATATTAGTATGATGGTGGCTGTAGCCATAGCGCCAACAAAGTAAACAAACAATAACGCATTATGTAGTAGTTGGCTGTAACCTTCACTCGATCACTGTTTTGTTTTTTCATGGTGTATAAATTTTGTTTTATCAGTGTATATATTATGTGTAAAATATTTAGTGATAGTTTTAGGGATAGGTCGGTTCTGTTGATTGGAAAATGTCGGTTCTGCAGTTCCAGTTCCAGCAAAGTAAAGGGGGTGATAGCTTTCATATCAGGAATTTTTCAGGTGTGATAATTGTTGATGAACAGAACTAGCAGACAATATCTGACAACACGCTATATCTTTGTCAGAAAATATAAGCCTGTAGATGGGCCACTTCCATATCAGTACGTGATTTGGTCATGAGATAAACAAATTATCTTAGTCAGAAAATATTTGCCCATAGTCTGGCCACTTTCTTATTAGCAATCAAAAGAAACAGATAACATTAATGAATTGGAATTCACAAGCAAAAACATGGAATTAATGCTATTCAGTTTTTGTTCAAGCATCCAGTCATCCTTTTCGCCCGAGTTCCAACATAGTTTATCAAACCCTTCTTATCACTTTCTTCCTTATAAAACACCTGGTGAAAACATTCCATTCTCTTTACAACTCATCTCACATTTTACTCTCAGTTTTATAAAAGGCCTTTATGGTGAAAAAAATATTATTGGGACAGTACATAATCCATTACTCGCAAATTTGCCGATTTTCAAGTATTTTGAAAAAAGGCAATTTTGTTGCTTACATATTATTTTTTTTTAGTTAGGAAGCTGATTTTTTATATGTGTTGACAATTATATGCGCTTTATAATAAAATGAGTTCCAACAGTTTAATTCTTCTTTGTTTTTGTGCTAAAATATGTCAAATTTAAAAATTTATTATTTTAAATTTTTTTATTAATTCACCTTTTTTGTATAAAATAACAGTTTTATAATACTTTATTTTAATTTTTTCCTTGTATACAAACTTATTATAAGTATTTTGGTGCCTCAAACTTTATGATAGCTATAGTATTGTCTAAGATATAATATATTAGGTCGAATCCTGCAAAACTTGTCAAATAGGTCCAGGATTTTTCGACAGTACTCTGTAAAACTGGTCTTGGGCAAAATTTTCACTAACTTTTTTTGGGCCCGGGGTTCAAAGGGTTAACAGGTATGTAATTGATCACAGTGTCACGATAATTAAAGTTAGGCAAAACAAGGTTCTCCACCAGCAATAATTTCACATTAAATGGGAGAAAAGAGGCATTATGCTCAAACTATGAATTCTGGCAAATTAGGGGTGTGCGAGTAGCTCGAAATTTGAGATTTTTTAGTTTCAAAAAAACTCAAACTCGACTCGAGATCTAAAAAACTCGAAAAAATCGAGTCGAGTTTAGCCATATCTTTGAGAGTAAAACGCTATAATCAAGACAATAGTCCCATTTGTAAAATGGATTATAAAGATAAGTATTTTATATAGGCAACTGCATTTAAAGTGTGACCATAATATCATATTTGTACTCGGAGATGTTCTCGTGATGTATTCATATTCATGATTCACGCACACAAGTCTCAATCGTATGGCATTGGCAATTACGGTGAAAAGTATTCTCGTTATTTATAAAGAAAGCACATCCAAATAAGCTGTTTCAAATAGCCGTCAGTAGTTATTCATACAAAATGTGATAACTGATCACAAAGAATCAGTCATTGAACCGTTTCAGAACTTCATTACATAACTTTTACCAACATTTGAAATTAACAGTTGCATTTATTTCAGGTCCATCCTTTAAAAGTTCATGTCTAAAACTCGGCACAAACAACGCCAAGGATAACCAGTCAGGTCGGAGTGTCATTTTACTATGACTTTTCAACGGTGAGAGGGTCTAGGGTTTTGAATAATTAAAAGTCCATTTTTGTTTTAAATGACAATATTAGAATCTGTTTTAAAACTTTAAAGTATAAGGAATTGCGTGGTAAAAATGTTAAATGAAGTTGAACACATTATTAATTAATAAAATATGTTAAAATTGAGTCAATCAAACATGGTTAAAAATAGGTTTTGTTTTAATGGCTGGTTTTATTACTAACTAGGAGTTAAAATATTTTTGAGTGCAATATTTATCAAAACATACTTCAGCACAAACTCCAGATTTAGTTTCTTTGTCAAAGACTTCGCCTACATTAGATTCTATACCACTCTCATGGTTGGAACCAGTAGAACTATTGTCATCATCATAGTTCAAAGCTTGTCTTATTTCGTCAGATTTGTCAAGAATATTATTGCTCATTTTATTAATTAATAAAATAATAACATAATAATCACAGTTCAAAATAGTGTGAAAGATTGTGAAGCAACGTAATAACTATGGACCTAATATTTACAGATAACTACAAACTTATACACAATAATACTTTTCTGTACACTATCTAAAATATGATTTTTATAAAATTATATTTAGAAAAGCGCACTTAATTTACAATATAATATTCAAATATACAACAACACTGAAGAGAGATTTTATTGTGAGTATGTAAAAACACAAGGGAGACAGTACGTGCACTTTATGCCAGGAATTAGAATGGAAACAGAGACTAGGTACTAACGCAGAAACAAAACTCTCATTTAATTCCAAAGTTTCCCAATAGGTCGCCGCATCATCCAGACAGAACAATTAAATAAAATAAACAGCAATATAAAATGTCCACCTGTGCTGGCCATCCGACTGCATTAGGAAAACCTATTTGCCCAGCAGTGGTGGACATCCAACTGCTGGGGGGCAAACCATGTGAGCGTTTTGCCAATGTGACTGTGACTTAGCGGTGGCCAGCTCGCTGGCCACCTGACTTCAGGAGACTATTTATTTTGTAGCAACGCCGAGCTGACTATGTATTCACATTGTCCAGCACAGCTGGCCAACCGATACAAATACTCCTGTGCTTACTCGAGTAGGCGTTATATTCGAAGATGAGTAGCTCGAGTAGGACAAGTATTCAACTCGTCACATCACTAATAACCATAACCTGATTGATTGTTTATGGATAAACTTTCGCAGTAGAGTTGGCGATAAGGCTATTATATACTGTTTTTAGCACCAGATTGCAATTTTTGTTTAGTTTCAATATTTTAAATTTTTACTCTGAATTTATTTTAGGCCTCCTTTTTATAAGTTATGACAAATATGTCACATATTATTTTACAGTTTATTTAACATACATCTTTATGAATATTTATATTTAATCACTGATACAATCATTTCATAGATTCTAAAATAATTTTCTGAACTTTATTAATTATTCAGCAAATTAAATAAATAGTGTTAGAAAGTATTGCTTACTTCATTTCATTGTTTTTATTTTTGAAATTTAAGAGTTTAATACTCAACTCAAAAAAACTCGAACTCGAAATTTTGTCTAAAAACTCGCTCCACTCGAATCCTAAAACTGCTACTCGCACACCCCTATGGCAAATACCCTATTAGAAATAGTCGCAACCTGGTCAGTCCAGGTCAAGGTTCTATTCATGTTTAGTCCCAAATTTTTTACTTTGTCTGATTAGTTCAATGCCAAATTGTCCAGTTTCAGTCTAGGAAAGTGTCAAAGTTAATTTGAGTAATTAGTCTTAGGTGGCCAATAACAATAGCCGGCATCTTTTGCTCATTAAGTTTTAAGCCATGTCTCACTGTCCAGGATGATATTGTATCAATGTCATAATTTACTTTAGAAACAGCAGTCACAGATGCAGTTACTGGAAAATATTTATAGAATTGTAAGTCATCAGAGTACAAATGGTAGTTGGAATGACAAATTTGTGTTTTTTGTCATTTAATATAATGTGAAAACAATAGAAGACCTAGCATAAGACCCGAGGACTCCTCGAGAGACAGTTCTCCAGTCAGACAGGTCACCATTACCAGACTTCACACACTGCCTACGACCATACAGATAGGACTTGACCCAGCCAACACATCCATCAGACAACAGAAGAGGATGATAAACACAATGGAAAGCTTTTGAGAAGTGAAAAAGTGTTAAAATTGTAAGTTTTCTCCTGTCCATAGCAGCTTGAATATCGTTAAAAAGTTAATTGTTTATTTTTACATTTAAAATACCCAAAAATGACAACAATGCTAGGCACCAGATATCTGGCATAGGCCAGTAATAGGGTTAGTGTTGATAATGCAACTATACAGGTAAGTCTGTATTTAGCTTAGTCGTGGAAGCAGAGCTTATTGTGTTTGAAGCTGTGCCATACCCCTCTAGTAGTATTTAACCATGTGAAGAGCAGTAGTAGTATTCTCCTAGTAGTAAAGAGACTGAATGTTTGTGTAACCATGGTTACAGGGCAAGTCCATGTCTAGTGTGGAAGTTGAAGTGGAGGTAGAACCTAGTGTGTTGGGAGCTGGGCCATACCACTTAGTGTGTGCAGTTAACAACCGTGCTTGGCTTTACGACCTCAGTAGAGAGTCTGAGCCTGTGCTACTCTCCGACCGTGAGTACATAGCCACAGTCACTGCAATCAGCCTCAATGCAGAGTATACCGCAGTCTTGCTTGGGAACAGAATCCATCTGCATTACGTAAGTATCAATTTATTTTTTAACAACTAGGGCTACTTAAGTATTGTTTTGAATTAATTAAATGCAAACTGAATACCCCTAAAACATATTTTTTTCAATTATATAATCAAGTATATAATAATTAATTAAATAAAAATTTTAAAACTTGATTTTTGTAAATAATATTGATGAATATGGATAATTTGTTGATATTTTTAATAATGATTTTGTATGTTTTTAATTATATAAAAAGTTGGGTTGGTGTAATTGACTTGTGTGTTCAATAGTATCACTGGATTTTCTTGTTGCGCTAAATATATACATAATTCTTCTATTACATTCATTTTCTTGCCTCTTTTCATAAAATTTAACATTTTCGTGTTTCCTTCCATGTTTGTGTAGGTATGGTCTGTGGAGAGCAAGTGTTCGGCGAAGGTGGATTTCATTGTAGTTGTGTTATAGTTTCTGAGAACTTGTATGTGTTCTTGAAAGCCTGTTTTGAACGGTATTCCAGTTTGTTCAATGTAGAATTTATCGCAGTCTGTACATTTAATGTTTTAAATACCTGTTTGTTGTCAAAGTTGTTATTATTGTATTCTTTTTGAGATTTGTTACTTAAAATTTCGAATGTGTTGTTGCGCGTTGAGAAACTTAATTTGTAATTAGTATTTTGTAAGGTTTTTCAAAAAGCCTTGATTAGGCTTGTGTTGCATGGTACTTATATAAATTTGTTCTTCTTTGGGTCTTGATTTGTTGAAGTGTTATATCTTTTCTTCTTTTTGTTTCTTATCATTTTGTCAGTCATGTTTGGTTTGTATCCGTTTTTTATTACCAAATATTTTAAAGTGTTTCTCGTTCATCAGTATGCTTATCAAACGATATGTCATAGAATGAAAAGCTGATAATTTGTATTGCCAGGGATCATTAGATGTAGATGGTATTATAAGGTTGGTTTGTGAAGGTTTCCTGTAAATTTTGAATTAATGTTTATTGATGGTTTTGGTAATCAATAAATCTAAATAATTGATTTCATCAGTTTGGGTTTCTTTAGTTAATTGTATTTTGGGGAATATAGAATTCAAATAAGATAAAAAATCATTACTTTCTTACCAGTTTCCATTAAATAAACTAATAGTGTCATCAACATATCGGTACCAGTATATTATTTTGTTTCTGAACGGGTTGGATGGGTGCATTGTATTATTTTCTTCCAGATTGTGTATAAATATATTTGAGAGAAGACCTTATAATTGGGAACACATTGCTAGACCATTTGCCTGTTTGTAGTGTTTTTTATTAATTTGGAAACAATTTTAATCTGTACAAATTTTGGTTAATGTTGTGACGTCTTTTATTTCTTGGTTGTTCAATGTACAATTGTTCTTCAAATCATTTCTAGAATTTGTAATGTTCCTTGAGGGGCATCTTTGAATACATGTCTAATTTATTTTAGTTAGATTTTTAAATGTAATTCAGCTATAGCAAAATGAGCTTATTCTACTACTCACTTAGGTTTTAACCTGTTGTTCAACCATTGCAATAAATTAATAAAATATATTATTGTTAGCAAGATAATAAAAGTCAATTGATAAGATATTTTTGCCTATTAAAATTATCTTCTCCTCTTTATTGGACATAATTTCAAACTTAAACAACTCTAAACTGACATTGAAATGTTGGAAGTGAAACAGGTGATTCAGAAGTAAAGCAACTTGACCTTGAGTGTTATCAGTGATGGCTCATTAGCAAAGTACTGGACTAGTACCCTAATGTTATCCAGTTCAAATCCCAATGGGCTAGTTAAGTTTTTGCATAGCATTTACTATGATTGACTATCTTAATTTAATTTTATTATAAATAAAATAAATTGCTGTGGTATATATAAAAATATTTCTTCTTTTCTTTTTGTATGCTGATTATAAGTTATATTGCCTGATTTTGCAAATAATTAGTGCGAAGAAAATCCTATACATAAATTTAAACAATGGAGAATAAAAACAACATACAGCATTGATGACTTGGTTTTTGTTAAAATAAAAGGATAAGGCAATTGACGAAGCAGATTTATATTTTAAACAAAATATACAATTAAGTTCTAATAAACACTGCTTTATAGAAAACGATACACAGCAATTAAGCAATACAAGAATTGATATATCACTAAGTTCACCAAGAATGAATGAAGAAATTTTCATGGACCAAGATAATAGTTTTGAGAAATATTTTGAGGTCAGTGAAAGGATGGTGCAACTAGTGGAAGATATTAAACAAGCAAGATTTGAAAAAGAAATGGCAGATAAATCACTGCAATAATTAGCTGAAGATGCTGAAGATATTAATGTGCAGTTGAAAACTGATTTAGAATTAAAAGAAAAATAAATTTCAAAACTGTCAAGTGTAATAGATACAACATCGAAATGAAACAATTAAAAAGAAGTGCCGAAACAGATTGGCAAAGTATTGCTGTCCAGTGTGATCCAATTGATATATATAGAGGGACAAAAATATAGACACCTTCATAGAAACTATAATCAAAATAAAGAGGAAATAATCACATTGAAGAAGAAAACAGAAAACAAAACATTTTTCAGATGAACTCAAACATCTCAAATTTGACGATATAAATCTTTTGAAAACATGAAAAGTCAGTATCCAAATGACAATTACTACACCCTCAGTAAGCGCCTTCATACAGATTTGGAGCTGTGCAAGCAAGAAAATAAGAGTTTACAGGTAGCAAACCAAACTATGAGAGAGAAAAATAGTAACCATAAGGCTATTATTGAGGTCCTACAAGACAACAGGATTGAGCAAACAATAAATTTAAACAGGCTCGACACTTTTCCTCCCTTACAAAAGAGCGAAGAAAATAATGCAGTTTGGAAAGTACCTAGAAATGTTCACAAAGGAATCTTGATGCAGTTAATGAAATAATTACATGTGAAAACAGATTTCAGTTACTACAAGCATTGATTTTACTATACATAGAAGATAGTTCCATCTAATGTTAAATTTTGAGGCACGGAATATGAGAGCGACCGTGCTGCAACCTGTCGTCAATCAAGTTAAAGAGGTCGAAATTGCCTCCAGTTTCGACTGTTCGGTTGCACAACCTGGGAGCAGTAAAGGAAACTAATCACTCCCTCCCATTCTCTCATTCTCTCTTCTTTCTTTTAAGATGCTCGTCCGGACTATCGCCCCTGCACCTGTCTGTCTACTGTCGCCGATTGGCCTTGATAGTGGGTCAAAGTGGGATATTCCTTGCTGTGCTATGTCTTGCACGGAAAGAAATCGCGATCTTTTATTTAGGCCTTAAGGGTTTGTGAATATGAAAAATGTTAGGGGACATTTTTTTTGTTATTTTATCAATGTAAATAACAGTGTGTTACAGATGTTTAGTTAAAACTTATGCATTATCTAAAATGATGTAAATACTACGTATTGTAAGTTTATTGATATTTTAAGTAATTGTATATTTAGAAGTAGCAAGAAAAATGGTGGTAGTTCTAAATTGTTAAAGGCTAAGTTGTTAAGTCCCTGAATAACACCAACATTTTATATAAGCACATACCAAACATTTTATATAAATTTGAGAGACGTAAAAAATTATATAAAATTTCTACGAAAAGACCATATTACAGTTTTTCAAAATTATTTTGCAAAATGTACTAATGAATTAAATAATGTGATCAATTTTACAAAAAAACAATTATTATTCAACATTATTAGAAAACTGTAAAGGTGATGTATCTGAGCAGGGGAAGGTAATAAATAACTTGACAAGTGGGTTTTCAAAGAAAATAGTTGAGCTAATTGAATTGCCAAACGGGGAAGTTATGCGTGAGCCTTCCGTCATTGATAAGATAAACAATCACCTTATCACAATCCAGTCTAGCGGTCCAGTCGTTGTACATTCCAATACCCTTCCACCTTTACGTACTTACTATCAATATTCATTCCTTATAACTCCAACAGATTTAAATGAAATAAAGAGTATTGTTAAGCTTTTAAAAAATAAAAAATTAACTGGCTCTGACCAAATTAATGTACATTTACTGAAAAATATAATTGATGAGATTGTTATCTGTATTCTCTAAGGTTTTTGAAAAAACAATGATTAAAAGACTCCATAGTTATTTATCGAAGTTAAATTTTCTTAATCCACGTCAATTCGGTTTTATCAAAGGAAAGTCATCTGAGGATGCGTTATTAGAAGTATCAGAAATAATTTATAACAATTTAATTATTCATTAACTTATCATCTGTCATATAGTTCACATTTAATACTAGAATTAACCCTTTATATTATTGAAATCATTATTCATTTTTTATCAAGTAATTAAAGCTTCTTGTCAATATTGCATTGTATAATTATTGCTGTATTTTTAACTATAAATGAATATTCCTTTTTGTTTAAAAGTAAATTGAACTATTTTTCATAAATACCACAATATTAAAATCTGCTTCCGGGTCACGCCGTGGACAGTGAAATGTGTGTGGTAGGCCTACCGAAAGTTTTAATATTCGTTGTTTTCCTCTTGTGTGAACTGTGTTTGTTAACTTTTAATTAATTTGTGACGCATCCCACTTGGACTTATTTGTTTTCTTTAACCTGAAGATGCCGTCCGTATTCACGGCGAAACATGTAGTTGTTATCACCATCACACGCTGTGAACTGTTTGACGGAAGGTAAAGTAAACCTATTTTAGTCTATACCAGGATTGGCATTTTTTCTTTTTATTTGATATAAAGAGATGGAGATAAAGAGAAAATAATTGCTGTATTGATTATTTCATAAATAGTGGTGGAGTCATAAAATGAAAAAGAAAAAACATACACGCACACAATTCAGTTCTTCAGTCGCGTTGCCAAAAATCGTGTAATAGGCCTACCTCACTCTCTGGCCGTTAACGAGTTGCGCGCAATCCTACCTGCGTTAATTGCGATGTCCCAAGAATCCCCCAAACCAGTACTCGAGTTGTGTGCAATACCGATCACAGGTAGTCTGTCCAGTCTTGGCCGCTCAAAAATGCAACTTAGACCTCAAGCTGTGCTATAGAAATATTTCCGTAAATGTCACAATCCGCCAAAAATAACTTGAATTTTCACTGGTCTGATTCCGAATAGCACCAAACTTATACTACAAAATAAGCACATATCTGCTTATTCTGTTACTATTAAATTACAATAATTTTTAAACATGTATAGCCTATATTACTCCCCACAGTTCTAGAGTTGAAGTGTTTGGTTATTAAAAAAAGGTCTCTGTTCTTCTACTTAGGATTAATTTATCTCATTTGAAAGTGTATGCTTATCATTAATACGATATATATATATATATATATATATATATATATATATATATATATATATTTGTTTCAATTTGAAACCATACTATTACAGTTCAAAATACAGTAGAACCTCACTAACTCGACACTTTGTGGACCGAGAGGTTGTCGAGTTTGGGGGTTGTCGAGTTATCCAGAACATTTTATTTTCAAAGGATTCTGATTAAATAAACACACCATAGATGATAAAAACATGTTTAAATTTATTACTTACATATATACAGTGTAGTGATTTTTCGTAAGTCCATATCAAATCCTTTGAAAAAATGTAGTTATTGAAGACTGCTTCTCTCTTTCAATTCGGCGCCTGGCTGCTTCATCACGGAGTCTCCGAATGAATAAAATGTCCATTGCAGACGTCCCTTGCTGTTGCTGCAAGTACCGCAAAGCACCTTCCAAACACTTTAGTCCCTCGCTGTGGCTCATCATGTCTGAGTGTCGTCTTCTGAGTCATCTTCTTCCTTTTGTCCTCCTTGGGCTCTCACAGCGGCAATTATTTCATCTTCTCCAAGTGGTTCACTGGCCCCATCTAAATCCATCCACTCCCGTACATCTTCTTCCACAGAATCTTCACAGCCAGGAATCTGTTTCATCACCGAGACCAAATCAGAGGATTCACTTTCTTCTTGTGGATCAAACTCATTTCCTGAGTGATCTAGGAGTTTTCTCCACGAGCGAACGAGAGTGATCGGTTCTAATTCATTCCAACATTGGCTAATCCAGCCGATAACATCCAACAAATCGATCTGCTTCAGTTTAGCTAGCAACTCGTGACCTTCATCCATGGCTAATATTAACGATGACAAGAGCTTACGTCGATAACGTTTCTTCAGAGCTGCCAAAACACCTTGATCCATCGGCTGTACAAGTGAAGTGACGTTCGGGGGAAGGAAGATTGCCTTGATCCCTTTGTCTGTCAAGAAGTTTGTGTCTGGATGAGTCGTTGCGTTGTCCATGATAAGTATGGCTTTCCTTGGAAGATTTTTAGACTTTAAAAACCTCTCAACTTCAGGGACGAATTGGTTGAAAAACCACTCCTTAAATATAGTTTCGCTCATCCATGCATTGGATTGGTTCCGGTACCATACAGGCAAATCAAAGCCATTCTCGGTACACTTAACATGTTTGAAACACCTTGGTTTCTTTGCTTTACCTATCATGGCTAATTTAACTTTATGTTCTCCAGTTGCATTACTACAAGCAAGAATAGTTATTCGCTCTTTACTTTTTTTGTAACCTGGAGCACTCAATTCACTTTTTAAAGCCAAACTTTTAGCAGGAAGCATTCGATAATTGAGGCCGGATTCATCACAATTATAAATCTGGTCACCAGTAAGACCTTCCTTTTCAATAAGCTCTTGAAATTTTATTTTAAACTCACCAACAGAATTTGGATCAGCTGATAATTTTTCCCCGCAGATGCTGAGTTGCTTGACGCCATACTGCTGTTTCCACCTATCTAACCATCCATTGCTTGCTGTGAACCCCGAATCACCCTCTTCTTTGAATTCTTCATAGAACTTCAGAGCTTTTTCTTGCAAAATTGAACCGGATATTGGCACACCTTTGTCCCTTTGAACACGAAACCACTGATACAAAGCCTCGCTTACTTTTTCATATTCGGCACATTTCATTGACTTTCTCTCCTTAATAGACTCTGTACACATTCTTTTTAAACACCATGGTTCAATCTCAGTTTTTTTCTTTTGCCAACCAAGCACTGTAGATCGCCCAACATTTAAGTTCAATGCTATTTTATTGACGTTTTCACCTTTTTCCAGTCTTTTTAACGCATCAAATTTAAGTTCCATTGAAACCGACACTTGCTTCCTCTTTTTCCCCGACATCTTCTTTGACACACACGCCAAAAGTGTAAAACAATAACTGAATAAAACAACAATAACAATAACTGAATTAAAGAGTGAAAAAACCGTTCTACTCGAGCACACGTAACACAACTTAAACTGTCAACAGTCAGCGCTAAAATTATCAGGTAGAAGAGACACGAGAATAAAAGGTTCGCCAGCGCGACCGTAGCGGATCGGTAAACAATAGCGACCATCCCCCAACCCCCGCCCCTAACCGGTCAGTCAGAGGAAAGGTCGTTACCCCGAATTGGAATTCCCAAATCTACGAATTCCCGTCTGCGGCGCGCACTGACCCACTTCCTGCCTCGCCTCCCTCGTTGTGTGCACTAGGCTATTATGATTTGAAGTCGAGTTTACCGTCTTCCAATGACTGTCGAGTTACACAGACTGTCGAGTTACCGGGTGTCGAGTTAGTGAGGTTGTACTGTATGCGCAAAACCCAAATTTACATATTATTTTTTAACTATATTATTGTTTATTTGTAATAGTTATTTGTTTATATAGTTTTGTTAGTTCTTGGCATTGTTTGTTCTGTTCATTCTCAGTTGTGTAAATAAGTCATATTCGAATTGTTATAATTAAAAACGCCACAGAGTGCGGCTATAGTTAATTTTGTTATTATTTAGACTGTGGTTACTTAAAATTAGTTATTTCTTATGTTATTGCTGGTCACGCTACTTGTGAAGTGTTACCAGTGTATTTCCAGGGTGTCTTTTCCAGAGAAATTGAAAATATAAATAAATTGCAGTTTATCCATACTTTCACATCTAGTAAAATAATAGTAAGAAAAACAGATGTGTTAACTTTAATTATATTCACCTTAGACATACTTTTTACAATGGTCTGATTCAATCAATGTTATAAAACTGTATTTTTTAAAGGGGGACATAAACAAAATTTACAATAATTTCACAACCTGATTAAAATAATGAAAATTGAATCTAAATAATCAGTAGTCTAGTTATATTCTATCACGATAATATTTCCTAACCAATTGCGATTGACATTGAGATTGGTTTTCTCAAGAAGTAATAATAGAGTTACAACTCTTCATGATTCCGAAAAAAATAAAAACTGACCATTCACCAAACAATGAAATTATTTACAAATAATCGTGCAATTACTTGGAACCAAATAATATGTTAATGCTTCAGACAGTAATAATAAAACATATGAATATAATAAAATTAAAAATAATGCTATTTTAAATTAAATGCCCATACACAGATTGTCTGAATCAGGCCATAAGATGAAAGCTATTTGTATCTTGTATAGAAGTAAATTAGTGGTTTTGTTATATTTTTTTCTAACCCTATCATGAAATTTGAATCTCATTTGGGTTTTATATTTTGCCCAGTATTATTCTATATAAATATCATAGGCCTATTTCAATATTTATTTTGTCAAAGAAATAAATAATGTCACATTTTTTAATATTTCACTATATTATATATTCCTGGAATATTTGCAGATTAATTTCATAATTGAAAGGAGAGTCATTGATTGGATTTGAAAACAATTTATTTTTTAATCAATTACCGAATATGAAAAAAACTAATGATTGAGTATAACAGTCGATTTAATCACCTAATCGATGGCTAAAATGCAATAAATAAAGATTTTTCAGATGGGCTAAATAATATGAAAATGTTTACTTAAATCAGCAGTAATTATCGCCAGCGTTGCCGATAAGTTAGCGGTCTATTCTAGTGTGTCTATTTACAAATACACGGTGTGTTAATCATATAAATCAATATGGTGTTTTAATTTATTCAGTTATAAATATTTCTTTATTCAATATGAATGTCTCACTGAGTTTTACTGTAATAGTATCAACACAGTATTCTTTATTATTCGAAAGAGATGCAAGCAAATATAAAAACAGAGAACCCGGATAAACGTTGGCAATATGGAATAACGTAAACAATTATCTAAGCAGGATGTTGTTTGTGTGTGGGTTAAGAGGAGGGGAGTGAGACAGAGACGGAAGAGCGTGCGAGAGAGAGGAAATAGGGCTATGCGCAGCGCAGCGTGGGTCTCAAAACAGTTTTGGGGCCTCGCCACAACTCTCCCATATGGATAGAGTATCTCTTTATATAGTAAAATCAATGCTACAAGATACAATCGACAACCAAGAGTTTCTGTCTGGAGAATGACCTTGGGAATCACTCCCCTCTCCGATCAGTAAAATAAAGCCAAAAGACAATTCTGGGAATAATTCTATTAAGAGGCCAGTGCAAAAATACAAAAAATACAAATATGTTACAAATGGAAAAAATTAACATTTTACTACTGTCAGATAGTCATGGAAGAAAATGCAGCCAAATAATAAAAGAACATGTTGGAAATAACTTTCAGGTAACTACCATAATAAAACCCTATGGAAAATTCAGTAATATGATAAAGGATATGGCAAATTTGACCAGTAATTTTACAGATAGAGGCCAGTGCAAAAATACAAAAAATACAAATATGTTACAAATGGAAAAAAGTAACATTTTACTACTGTCAGATAGTCATGGAAGAAAATGCAGCCAAATAATAAAAGAACATGTTGGAAATAACTTTCAGGTAACTGCCATAATAAAACCCTATAGAAAATTCAGTAATGTGATAAAGGATATGGCAAATTTGACCAGTAATTTTACAGAGAATGATTATGTTGTTGTTTTAGCAGGAACAAATGATTTCTCTGACAATAACACTTCCACTGACATTTTGATATTTGTACTTTTGAAGAAATAGCCAACAATTCAAATATCATATTCACTGGTATACCTCTTAGATATGATAGGACAGACTTAAATAAAAGTATCATCAAGACAAATGAAAGGATTAACAAGCAACTTGCCAATTTAAGAAGAAATAATTGCAACATCCTGGAATTTAAAAACAATCAAGATAACCAGAGAAGACCACACTAAACACGGTCTCCACCTAAACTACTTTGGTAAGCAGAAGCTGTGTGCACATATAGCAGCAACTATTCAAAATGAAACAAGAAAAAGATAAATGAGTACCAAGAAAATATCACTTCATAAAAGTCAAGAATGCCCTACTCAGGAATCAGGAACTACCATAACACCATCTTCTCCAATCAATTTTGAAGTAAAAAACACTCTGCGGGTAGGTGTTTTAAGATCAGTCTGCAGATATAGTGGTGCATCACCCATTGACCGACACTTCCAAAGCTGAAATCACACTCCAGCCAGATCCGCCTACACTTCAGCTCCAACCACTTAAAACAACTACACTAAGAAGAGGAATTAGTCATGGAAAACTAAACAAGTCTCTTTTAGACAAAATTTTGGAGTGTCCCATAGAAATAAATTAGGTATTAAATTAAATAACAAATCAGATGTACATGAACAAATTCATAACATTAAAAAAATAAATTAAAAAAAATGAAATAGCCTGAGCAAATTTTATCAGAGAAACAATGTATCTTTTTCTCATCATGATCTTAATGTAAATGCATATGTAGAAGATAAATTCTCCACCGTTCCTACTCCATCTTTTAATGCCGGTAATCAAAATTTATCAAACTTCACTATATTTCATCAAAATATTCAACACTTTTCATCTAGGTCATAGGCAGATATTACTAGATGAAATAAAACCTGATATTGTTGTAGTTAGTGAACATAAATTAAAAAGTCATGAAATTAATCGTGTAGTAGTGCCTAATTATATTGTTCAAAGTTATTACTCTCGTCAAAATATGGAGGTGGAGGAGTTATGATATTAGAGCGTAATAATAATATTAAAAATAATATTAAAATTAAAAAGATTTCACATCCTGCAGTTGAAAGGCTTGTTGCTGATAAAGAGATGGAATGTTGTATGTTAGAGTTTGAACTTAAAAATATGTCTTATTTACTCATTGGTGTATATTGGACACCAGGCTATACTTTTGAAAAAGTATTTTTAGAAAAATTGAATAATTTATTAACCATTATTAGTAAAAGATATAAAAATATCATTGTTGCAGGAGATATCAACATTGATGTCTCCAGTGTCCAATGTCCGCATAGCTTTTAGGAACATCCTGAAGGAATTTAATATGCATTATTTTGTTGACTTCCCCACCAGAGTAACTACTCATTGTCAAACCTCAATTGATAATATTTTTACAACTATCGACAAAAGAAAGCTTTCAATATCAGGAGTAGTGACAGAACTCTCTGATCATGATGCTCAATTATTAGAGATATTAAAAAGTAAAACTGACACGTCTTGTAATAAAATAATAACTAGAAAATGTAGAAAATTCACATCTGAAAATTGTGAAGCTTTTGCTAATACTTTAAAAAAATGAACTGTGGTTGGAGATGTACTCAGCTAATGTGGAGGATAAATATTACGCTTTTTTCAATATTTTTATTTATCATTTTGACATTTGTTTTCCAGTATTAAAATCTCGTGTACAATTAAGCAACAAAACCTGGATTACTCCAGAATTGAGGAAAGAAAAAGACAATATCATTGATATCAGTCAAACTATTAGCAATGATAGCGTACTTAGGGAGTTAATAACAGAACGACAGAAAAAGTATTGTACAAATATTAATAGGACCAAGAAAAGTTTTATTGAAAATAATATAAAAAAAGCTAATAATGTTTCAAAAGCAACTTGGAGTATGATAAATACTGATATTAAAAATAATATTGTAAATATCAAAGAAGTTAAATTACTGCTAGGTAACAAAGTGTATGAAGATCCATTAGATGTTTGTGAGTTGTTTAATAATTATTTTGTTAGCTCTGTAGACATTCATTGATTTCTAACAAAACATCCCAATCACCTCCAACCCCACTATCACCGGAGAATGGTACAAAATTTAATTTAAAGTCTGTAAATGAAGTCGAAATAGTCAAAATTATATCATCTGTTAGAAATAAATTCTCCTCTGGGTTTGATAAAATACCTATGCCAATAATTAATAGTGGTAAGCAATTTTTAATCAAACCACATACACATGTAATAAATTCTTCGTTTATGTCAGGAACTTTCCTGACAAGCTTAAAATTTCAAAAATCAAAACACTGCATAAAGGTGGCAATGAGAAAGATCCATCTAACTGTAGGCCTTTATCTATCTTACCTACAATATCAAAGATCTTTGAACGTGCATTTCATTCTCGGTTATTAGAATTCTTAGAGAGTAAGAATCTATTTGATGATGCTCAACATGGGTTCAGGCCAGGTAGATCCGTTACAACAGGGGGTATTGATTCAGTAGAAACAATTATTGATGCTGTTGATAATGATGAAAACGCAGTTGGAATATTTATGAATCTTAACAAGGCTTTCGATAGCGCATCACATCCTATTTTAATTTCAATTCTACAAAAATTTGGTATTGCTGACCGTTCTTTGGAATGTTTCAAATCATATCTTGAAAATAGAACACAATATGTTGAAATGTCTCGGATTATAAAATTTAATACTGTAGAACATGTTAGGTTATCTTTAAAGAAAAGAAAATTTGGAGTGCCTCAAGGATCCATTTTGGGTCCTATTCTGTTTCTATGTTATTTAAAGAGTCTTCAATCAGCAGTTGTTTGAAATAAAAGTAAATTGTGTATTTATGCTGATGACTCAAATTTCATTACTACCGGCCAGACAGACGTTAGATGAAATAGAAGCTTCTGTTGCAAATAATCTTTTATCAATTCAAAACTATTTCAATAGTATCAACTTAAAATAAAATTTTAGTAAAACTAATATTATGTCTTTTGGTACTCATCGAAGAAGAAGTTTAACCCCTATTATTAATATAAACAAAATTCAGATTAAACGGGTTAAACAAACTAAATTTTTGGGATTATAAGATAAGCTTTCATGGACCTACCATATTGATCAATTAACTAATAAAATATCATAAGGTTTATATGTGTTAAGAAATTTTTCAAAATACTGTTCATTAGAAATGTTATTAAAGGTTTACCATGCCCACACACATTCTCATGTATCCTTTGGTATAGAGTTGTGTGGAGCAACAAGTATTAAGAATTTAGATAGCATTTTAATTCCCCAAAAAAGAGCTATCAGGATGTTGAACTTGGATTATAATCAGTCTGTTAAACATTATTTTACCAATTTAAAAATTCTTACTGTTTATGGACTATATATATTACAAACTATTATGCATATTAACACATCTGAAAGTTATATACCAACTTTAGGATTAACGCATGAGTATAATACACGCTATAGAAACTATTCATCATTTCAAAAACATAGATTGAATATTTATTAGAAAAAGCCATCAACTGCAGGTATTAGATTTATGCATAGTCTATCAAATCACTTTCATTGAATTACAGATTTGAAATTGTTCAAAAGAAAGTTAAAAGTATATTTAATTGAGAAATCTCTCTATTCTCTAAATGAATTCTTTGAGAATAGTTTTAATTAGTTATTAGCTTTAAATTAGATTTAATAATTTTGTAAATTGTGACACCATTCTGTATTTACTTATGTAAATCTTGAATAAATAAATAAATGTATAGGAGTTCACAGGCAAAGGCAGTGAATTATAGCTATTCGTTTTTGTTCAAGAGTCCAGTCCAGTTGTCCTTTCTGCCTGAGCTCCACCTTGTTTCTCTGACCCTTTCTCATCACTTCCTGCCTGATAACAAATATCTGGTGGAAACATTCCATTCTGTTTAGAACTCACCATAATATTCTGAAATTAATCATGCTTCTAACTAGTTTTATTGTGTATTTTGAAAAATAAAAGGTTTTTATGATGAATTTAAGATATTATAGGCTTGTTTTTAATAATGAAAAAACAATGCATAAAAATCTAGGGAATAAGATTGAAAAATAAATTGTTAAGATTAATATTGTGTCAAAACTAAAATAAATGAGTCTTTAGCATTTTTATTTTAGAATAGTTACATTTTATTTTACTTATTTTTTTACTTTTACAAAGTTTTAAAGGATTAATGTTTTAAATTGCATCGACTTAACATTTACTGACACAAAACAGTTTATTATTTTGTAAATTTAAAACAAAATGTAAACTGTAATTTCCAAAAACATTAACAGTATTATTGGCTGATTAGTTTTTTATGAATGTGAGTAGCATTTATATTTTCTTAATGCAGTATTATCACCAATTGAGAAAAGAACCAATAGTTCTTAATAGTTAATAAAAATAGTTTTTTATTAATTAACTCAATAGTTAATAAAAATTTTTTTTTTAATTAACCCTAGATCGACAAGAATGTAAATTCTCCAAATACAAGTGCCATTTTTGGCTCTCTGCAAGCCTTATAAAAAATACTAAATATGCTTCAAATGTACATTTTAGGATATTTTTTCTTCTCAAGAACTGTACATTCCCACACTATTATCAAAACTCACATACAACTTTATTATTTTTATTTATTTATTTATTTATTAACAATTTGTTTACAATTGTTTGGCCCCACCAAGTTACAAAAAACTTGTTGGTGGGGTCCATTTCTTACTCTTGAAATATACAGGATTGGAATTAGTAACAATTTTAATTACTGTGGCGGTTCAGGGGCAGGCAACTTAGCATAATTTTCTCTTTACAAGCAACTGCAGATCTATCCTGCTGCAAATAAATACCTAGCAATAATAAAGTAACATATGATATAAATAAATTATTAATAACCAATAACAATAAATAATATACTAGTAGTAAATAAGTAATACAATAATTAAATAATTATTATCAAGAAAAAAATGGAAAAAACTGAAAATATTGTATGGAATTCATAACTTTGAATCCTAATTAGGAGTACTAACAAATTCTTGTAAATAATTTTAAGATATCCAAATTGTTTATAATTTAGTAGAATAAAATAATATATTGTTGTATTTTAGTTAAACTACAAGGTTTTATTTAATTTTTTTTATAAAACGCAAAAATGTGCAAAGTTACAGTACGATCATTGTAGGTATAGTCAAATAGTACAAGAAAAAACTTAAAAATTAGCATTGAATAGGGAATAAAAAATTCTTCAGGAAAAATATTTATATTGTACCCTAAAACATATTTTCATATTTTTTGTTTATGGACAAACTCTGCTCTACGTAGAATTTGAATTCCGCATAAAAGGTATACAAAAACATTTTTGGTAAAAAACCTAAATCACCTACTACTCTGCAGACTGACATTTGGTAGGCCTTATTCCGTCTTCTGGTTATTCTTCAGTTACGCGACAAACATTGGCAATTTTACACCGTCCAGACCTACAGGTGAGACTTGACAGGGAGTTTGTTGTTGCACATTTTCCTACGTTTATAAAATTGCATAAAAAATTATTAAAAATATGTAATGTATAGAACAGAACATTCTGCGTTAATTGGTACAAGATTTGTTGGGATTGCTTCATGATAAACATATGTTTTATTGAGTTTAACACAAGAGAATAAAATATGATCAACCTCCCGATCTAGGGTTAGTTATATTATTATTTGTTTTTGCTATATATATTTTTTGATGTACATATTTGGTATACATCAAGCTCTAAAATTTAGCTGTGGTAATTTCAATCAACTGTTGTGATTTGATTTTTTATACAATTTATTACTAAACCAGACCCAAAATGGCAGGTTATATTTTAATTTTCTATAGGTTTATAAGTTTTGTAATTTCCTCAAGGTAAATTTCAATTGCATACTAATTTGTGCATTATATTCCAGTTAGCTAATGTAAAATTAATACTTTCTTTGTGCAAAAAATGTAAACAACCGTACTCTGAGAGTAAATAAAATGTTACCAGTAGACATGAAAATCCAAACACCTGGCCTCCAAGACACTGGATTACAGAACTTCGCCACGAGTTCCGGCCGAGTTCTCTAGGTATTGGAAATATTGTAGGTCATTTTATAGATTTTTAGGGTGTATTATACTTCATATTGGAGGAATTTCCAAAATACTATGCACTATTTTTACTGACTGATTCCACATTATCTGTTGATTGACTGGCATAATGGAATTAGAAAGGTTTTCAGAAACAGAACCAATTTCTGTAAAGAACCGAACCGGAACCAAAAGGAAAAAAAAAAAAAAAAACTGAACCGACCCATTACTTTTCAATCTGTCAAATACTGTTCAATGTGCCAATTATTCTGCATTCAAAATTAAATTTCGTGTAAAAACTGTGTTCTCCAATTTTCCGGCAAAATACAAGTTTTCCGTTCTATGAAATGATCTCTTTTGATGACCTAACTAAATTATAACTTCTTTGAACCAGTAAGTTTTAGGATTATTTTTATGAAAAGCTTAATTTGCACAAGTGCAATGATAGCGATAATTTTTTTCTGAGTGTTAATATATTCATATTACCTACTGATATAATGAAATTGTATGTGATTTATATTGTGAGGAATCTTGTAGTTATATAAAATGGAGATGTTTTAATATCACTATATTAACTTCAGGTTATAAACCCTGTTGCTAGGCTATCTATAGATCTCATAACTGTGCTATACTGATTTCACTAAAAGTTCTGTCCCTCTTGTGTTCTAATTTAGTATTTCAATCAAAATTGCAGAGACTATTGTAAAACAGGTCATGTAATGTTTTGTCATGTAATGTTTTGCCATATCTGTCATGTAATGTTTTGAAAGCCTCCTTCATGTGTGTTTCAGACGGAGAGTGGAGGTTCCAGTCATGGTTTAGACCGTGAGATGCGCATGTTCCCAGAAGAAGGGGAGCACTACAGTGTGTCTTGCATGTTGCTAACCACCGACTTTCTAATTTATGCTTCGGATGTGAGTTGTTTACAGGTTCTAAATGTAAATCATTGTAATATTACATTCAGTAAGTCAGTTGAATTAAAATTTACTGATTTGTTGTCATACAATATTAAGAATACTCAATCAGCCAATCAGCTATATTCATTTTTCAGACTAAAAATAGCTGCGTTACTTATTCTTTATCCAGGTCAATGCACTTGTTACTGTTCCTTCATTTCTTTGCTTCTCCTCACCTCATATTCATTTGTTTAGTTAAACAGATTGTTCAGACTTGTTAAATAATTCTTTATATACTTACTCTTACTCCCAGGGCCATCTATATCGCAGGTGATATTTAGCCGCACCAACAAAGCCTCTCCAGATTGACCTGTCCTCTGCATTCTCTTCCATGGCTCCAACTCTCTGTATATCTAGCCTAACCTGGTCCCACCATCTTTGTTTTGGCCTCCCACGAGGTCGCCTTCCCTCAGGGTTATTTTTGCTAACTTTCTTTAGTTGGGACTCTTCTCTCCTTCTCAACACATGCCCAGCCCACCTTAGTCTTCTACTTTTGACCTCACTCACAATGTCTGCGTCGTTATACAGATCTCTAATCTCCCTGTTATGTTTCCTTCTCCACTCCCCTTGGTCATATGTGGGCCCATATATCTTTCTCAAGACTTTGTTTTCGAAGACAATTAGTTTTTTTTCTTCTTTCTTATTTAGTATCCACGTTTCAGATCCATAGAGCAAAACTGGGATGACTATTGATTTATACAACCTAATTTTTGTTTTGTATGACAATGACTTGGAAGATAGTAATCTATTGCATGCATAAATGCATCTGTTGGCTGAATTTATTCTTTGCTGTATCTCAATTTCTTCTGCGTTTTTATTTGAAATTGTGACTCCGAGGTATTTGAATTCCGGTACTTGTTCGAATTCATGACCATCAACTCGTAGGGGGTCTTGGGTGTAATTTTGGTCTCTTGTAAAGTGCATGAATTTGGTTTGTGGATCGTTTGTCTTCAGCCCCATTTTTTCTGCTTCTGTTATGAAGACCTTGGTCAGCGTAGTTAGATCCTCTAGCTTTTCTGCCATTATAGCTACGTCATCTGCAAATGCTAGAATGTTCAGTTTTCCTCCGACTTTAACACCCAGGTTCATTTCTTTTGTCTTCTGAAGGGCCTCCTCTAGAGCCATGTTGAATAATATTGGGGAAAGGCCATCCCCCTGTCTGACTCCTGAGTTTACTTTGAAGGTTTTGCTGTTTTGTCCATTTATTCTCACGGAGCATCTTGACTCGGTAACACTCATCTTAGACAGGTTTATCAGTTTTCTGGGGACCCCAAATTTTTCTAACTGTACCCATAATCTTTCTCTGTCAATGCTGTCGTAAGCTTTTTGGAAGTCAATGAAGATGGCATAAAATTCTTTATTATATTCCCAGTACTTGGCTACAATTTCTTTCAGTAAAAATATCTGGTCTGTAGTGGACCTACCTTTGATGAAGCCTGCCTGGTGTTCTTCAATTATTTCGTTTGAGTAGCATTCAAGTCGATTTAGAATAATTTTAGTCAGGACTTAATAGGGGATACTTAGCAATGAGATGCCTCTATAGTTTCCACACTCTTCTTTTTCTCCCTTTTTATGTATGGGTACAACTACTGCCTCTTGCCACTCAGTTGGCATTTCTTCCTTTTCCCATATTTTAAGTATTAACTTCCACAGTTTCTCAATTACTACATTTCCTCCTTTTTTTAGTAATTCTGCTGTAATTTCATCTTTTCCTGGAGCCTTGTTATTTTTCAGTGTCTTTACTGCGTTTTCCACTTCTTGTTTGGTTGGTGGTTCCAGGTTTGGTTGTACATGGTAATAGCTACATTCATTGTCTTGTTTTGTTGTTTCATCTCCTCTGTTGACATTAAGTAGATCACTGAAATATTCTTTCCACCTTTCAAGGAATTTTTGGCTTTCCGTAATTAATGTGCCATCTTTACTCTTAACTCTGTAAGAGCGGGGGGTGAATCCTTTTTTGAAAAATCTTACTTTTCTAAAGAAGTCTCTTGAGTTGTTTGTTGTGTTATCTTCTTCGGCTTTATCCAGCAAGCTATTTATATATAGCCGTTTTTTCCTCTTCAATAACCTATTGGTATCCCTATTTGACTTGTTGTAACTCTCTCTGTGTTCTATGCTGTTACTATTCATCCAGGTCTTTTTCCTAACAATTCTTTCTTCAACCATTTGCTCACATTCATGGTCAAACCATGGCTTTTTGTTCTTTTTCTTCTTCTTTCTGCCACATACTTCTTCTGCCGAGTCTAAAACTGCTTCCTTGAAGTTGTTCCAGTTATTGTTTATATTATCATTTTCGTCCACCTCTTCTAGAAGTTTGAATCTGTTTTCAAGTTTAAGTTTAAAATTTTCAACTATACTGTGGCATTTGAGCCTCTCGGTGTCTATAAGTCTTTCTTGTCTTTCCTCTTTTCGTCTCTGAGTAGCTATTCTTTGTGTCATCTTCACTACAACTAATGAGTGGTCAGTTCCACATTCTGCCCCCCTAACACTCTTAACGTTCGTTATGCTGCTTTTATGTCTTTGGTCAACTAGCACATGATCAATTTGGTTTTTGGTAACTCCATTTGGTGATGTCCAAGTGTACTTATGTATGTCCTTTCTTGGAAACATCGTGCTTGATATTTTGTAGTTATTTGCCAGGGCGAAGCTTGCTAATCTTGTTCCATTATCATTGGAGTTTTGGTGAAGGCTTTCTTTTCCAATCGCTGGGCTCCAGATCTCCTCTCTCCCTATCTTAGCATTTGCATCTCCTAATATAACTTTGGTATCAAAATTTGGTAACTTCCCCACCAACTCGTCTAGTAGATCATAGAAATCATCTTTTTCGTCTTCATCTGCTTCTTCCGTTGGAGCATAGATACCAACTAAAGATAAGTTATTAAATTTTCCTCTTATTCTAATATTGCACATTCTATTGCTTACTGGTTCAAAATGTATCACCGCTTCAGCTAATTTTTTCTTTATTGCAAAACCTACTCCTCCATAAAACCTATTTTCTTCACAGCCACTATAGTAGATCAGGTACTTCTTTGTGTTTATCCTCCCTGCCAAGGGCCAACGGGTCTCCTGTAATGCTACGATGTCCATTTTGTATTTATCCAGTTCTTCTGCTAATATGTCACTAGTTCCAGGTGTTGCTAATGTTCTTACATTCCAAGTGCCAATTCGTAACCGTTTTAAACTAAGCCGGGTTTTAATCCGTTTTTCCTGTCCAATTTCCGAGGCTATTTTTTGTTGGTGTTTCGTAACATTGTGATTTTTTATGAGGCGGGTTGTCAGCCCAGCGCCCAACCCCCAACCTGGAGGGCCAGGAGTTTGTGATCAGAGTCTTCTTCTCCTAGGCCAATTGCTTTCACTGCAGCTTCAAGACGTTGGCCTGGCCTCGGTGTTACATCAGAGTGACCTTCTCCTAGCCTTCGGGTACCCAAACCCTATCGTACAAGGCAGTGCGGGCAGTGCTTATTTGATGGCGGCACTTCCTCGCCATGACACAGCACTATCATCGGGCTCATGTGGACTTGCTGAGTGTGACCCCGCCACAGATCACCCTCCCACGCCCTCCGGTGCTGCCGCCTCAGTCCGGGACTGCTTATTCGGGTTACCCCTTATTCGCAGCTGTCCACCATATCTGGTGGAACATTCACTATCCGCCACCTGTGACCCGCCCTTTACCTGAGGCTCGGTTCCCCTAAAGGGGAGGGAAATAATTCTTTATATACTGTAATTATTAGAAGTTATTGTTTATTGTTATATATTTTAATTTGAATTTAATGTGAAATTACATCAAATTTATATTCAAATGTGCAGAACATACATCATAAATTCAAGAGTGAGATCAATTATGCACCTTTTGACCTGTCTGGATTGCTATAAATGACAAACACATCAATTGCTCTAATTTGAAATCTGATCAAAAATGTTGCAATGTAGGTACTTGTATGAACGTATAGATTAAATTCATACAATTTTAGTAATGTTTCTGTTTAATTTGAAAGTTGAACAACAACTACTATTGAAATTTACAGATCATACAAAATATATATTGTTGGCTATTGTTCTATCAAACCTTAACATTCATTCTCATAAAATATTTAGTACAATAACATATAAATCCAGATGTTTCAAATTTAATGATAAATAGTAGTTTCTTATTTAAAATTACCATTGACAGGTAGTGAATGAGGTTCAGTAGACCTGAATTATTCAATGGGTGTGAAATCTTTGGTTATGAAAAACAAGTTAAAAAGCTTACAACAATAGAGTACTCCATGCATGCATGCAGAGTAGCGATAAACTGAAGTGACAACTGAGTGAAGTAATGTTTCAAAATACAATACAGTAGAATCCAGCCCACTGATAACAAACAAACTGGTCCTCACCTTTGACCTTACCTTGTCCTATCCCCACACAGACTACCTTTACCCAAGATATGTACTACAAATGTTATTTACAACATTTATGATCTCCCAACTAATTAGTTGACAACAATAACTCGTTTACTTTTACTTCCTGGGCCAGCTATTCGCCTCTCTCTCATATACAAAGTGACTTGAATGATAACAGGCATTCCCAGACTGCCTTTGTCTACTGGCTGGATTACGGGGGGAAGGGGGCTGGTGCAGGGGCGGATTTTAGAGGGACTACTGTAAAATGTAATGTACAAAGTGCTTGTGCCTTAGTGTCTTAATATTGATGTTTTGTCACAGAACTAAATCCATGTTTTGTAACCATTCAACACCTGCATATCTTTGAATTAAGACCAGCTTATCACCCCTTTAAAGAATGCAATGGGAAATCATTAACTATGTGATCCATAGTTTGAATGTTCATATGTTGACTTATAATATTCTGTGATATAATGATACAAGAGAACTGCGGAAGTATGGTAAAAAGTTGGATTCAACTGTGACTGGATTATATTTAGGAAAAGCTTAATTTGCATAAGTGCAGTGATAGCAAACATTTTTTTCTGAGTCTTAATATATTCATATTACCTACTCATATAATGAAATTAATTGTATGTGACTTTATATAGTGAGGAATCTTGTAGCTATACAGGGTGACGATTTATTTTTAATTTATTCGTAAGACGCTGATCTTCAAGATATGGGCGAATATGGATTTTGAATGAGTGTGTTGAGTGTAGATGAGAGAATGTAGTCATTGTTACAAACTAAGGTCGACTATTCCTTAGAAAGTGTCATTAATTAATAGCCCAATGACAAATGAACAGCCGGTGGTTAAGTCTTGACTTTTTTTAACTTTTAATCCCTTTTTTAACTTTTAAACCACAACAGATAAAAACATGAAAGTTTACACACCACTACTGGTGATAATATCTTACATTTCCGTTCTGTTACCGATCACAGAACGCCTTTGGAAGATAGCTCACAAGAAGTCAGAAGAAAATCTTTAATGGGAGCCTATGACAAATTGTACATCAATTGTAAGGTCTTAGTTTACTGAAAACAACGCCGCAAACCGGACTTAAAAAGGTTGATTCAGTTGGAAGAAATTGATATTTGAATTTTAAAACTATTCCAAACTGTAAAACATTAAGTGTTACAAGTTCAACAGTGTTTAATTACTTGAGATAAAAGTAAGTGTTCAAAATGTCCTCCCGTTATTTGACAATGTCCTAGGTGGTCAAACATTGTTAAAGCCTCCCACTACATTTTGAAGGTAGTCATGAGGAATATCTTGAGCTTTTTTAGATATGAGTTGTCTTAGGTGCGTCAAATCTCGAGGCTTAGTAGGATAAACTTTATCTTTGAGATATCCCCAAAGAAAAAATCAGGCTGACATAAATTGGGGGAAGGAGCAGGCTACCCTACTGCACTGCGTCTCACAATCCACCTTTCAGGGAATATTGTATCCAAGAATTGTCTAATGTTAACGCCATGGTGTGATGATCTTGTTGGAAATAAATTTTTTGGAATTGTGGGCCAAGTCTAGCTTGTAGGGCAGGAATTATCTCATTATGTAGCATTTATAGATACAAGACAGCATTTAAATTACCATTTATAAAAAATGGGACAACAATTTTGTTTCTAATACCTGCTCAAACATAATTTTTTGTTTTTCTCAAACATAAGTTTTTGTGGATGCTGTGTGTAAGTTTCATCTTTCTGGCGTGGGTTGCTGTTGTCCCAATACCGACAATTATGCCTATTAACAGTGCCGTTTAACATAAATGTTTCCTCATCTAAAAATAAAATATTATTTAGAAGTATTTGGTTTCGGTTAATTCTATACATCATACTACCTTCACAAAATTCGAGCCGTTTTCGTTGAGTTCCTGAACCAGATATACATGGTACGCCTTAATACCTGATTTTTTAAAAACTGTTCTGTCTCAGACTCCCGAGACATTCCATGTCCTTGTTCTGCTGTTCCGATTCAATGGGATTTTGGAAAAAAGATTGAAGGACATCTAATCTAATGATGTGAGTTCATCTGTCACTGTTGTTGGTCGTGCAGTTCTGACACGATTCTTAACGCTGACAGTCTTTTCAAAACGAGCAACAGTTTTAACTACTGTTGACAGAGATAGGATTTCTGTCAGGAAAATTATTGTTAAATAAGTGTGTTACTGCATCATATGATCGTACATTATCTCCCCATCCACGCTGTTGTTCTTTCACAGTTACTAAGTTACAACGGTAAATAACAAAAATAAAATTATACAATTTTAAAACTTCTGGATGAAAAACTTCTTCCATGTACATAACAAAACCTACTGGAAGCTTCAGTGCAACTGCTTAGAAAAGCAAAATAACAGCTGTTGAATCAAAGTCCAATTTGTGGAAAATCCAAATAGCCTACTTTCACTTTCTAACCATAGTCATGTTTTTGGTAGTGTTATTGATGAATTCTTCCTGATTTAAAGTAACACATTATCAGACAACAGGAGGGGGACATTTTGAACACTTACTTTGATCTTAGGTAATTAAACACTCAGAGAAACCACTGAGGATGCCACATCACAGTATGGGCGAAACGTCTGGTCATCTTGTAAATATTGTAGATAGTACCTTGACGCGGTTGTCACCGGAAACTGTAGATTATAGTTAATTAAACACTGTTTAACTTGTAACACTTAATGTTTACAGTTTGGAATAGTTTTGAAATTCGACTTCCAATTTCTTCCGACTGGATCAACCTTATGAAGTCTGGTTTGTGGCATTGTTTTCAGTAAACTAAGACATTTCAATTGATGTACAATTTGACATAGGCTTCCATTAAAGATTTTGTTCTGACTCTTTGTGGGCCGTTCCCCAAAGGCGAACATTGTGTTAAAATGAAGAATAGTTACTAGTTTGTAGTGTTAATTTCTATGCACCTATGTTCATCGCTTAACATATTGTAATAAAAACATATCATAAAAATAAATAATTTAATTCATATCAAGACTTATGAAAATCGAAAATTCTGTTTGTACTGATAACATAGCATCGTTAAAAGTAATGTTAAATAAATATCCCAATAATAATTATGTCAACGTAACGTTACAAATACCGTGGTTTAACCTTTGTTACCTTGCTTATTCTGAGTTTTTCTTTCCCGTTCTTTACGATTTGCAGATTATCCGCCAACCACATTATCCGCGACCGCTCAGCCACCCTATTCCGCAGACAATCGGGAGTGGACTACCTTTAATTTGATACCCTACTTGGGTGTATTAGTTTAACATTATTCAATTTTGGGTTTTTGAGCATATATTTTTTATTTGGTGTACCTTAAATGTTGTTTAGATAAAAATGTAATGGTATAATGTGATTTAGGAGATAAATACCTATTAGTTTTTTTTTTTAGTTTTTAGTTTAAAAGGGGATATATAGTTGGTCCAGCCAACCCTTGCAACGAAGCCTAAGGCTTTTTGTGCCAATCCCGGTGCCTAATCGTCGTAAAGCTGGCTGCCCTTGACCAAGTCAAGGAGCTTCTTCACTAGATTGGTAATTTCCAACTGTCCCAGAGGTGAACCTTCAAAAAGTGCTCTTCTTCTGGCACCAAGAGCCTCACACACCAGGACAATGTGTTCTGCCGACTCTTCGTCCTCCCCACAGAGGCGACAGATGGGATCCTCTGCAAAGAGTCCCACCGTTCTTAAATGCCTCCGAAATTTGCCGTGGCCGGTGATGAGTCCCACCACCAGCCTAACGTGCGATTTGCTTAACCCAAGAAGTGACTTTGTCAACTTCTGGGAGGGATTCTTGACAAGAACCTTGCCGAGTCTTTGCCCTGGGAACCGCCGCCATCTTTCCAGATGTCTGGCGCTGACCCAGTTTTTAATTGCTGCTTTGGCAGCTGCAATCGAAACGCCGCAGGCCGGCTCAGGACCAATGAAGGGCTTGAGAGCCCCCTCCCTAGCCAAGGCATCGGCCTGCTCGTTGCCTTCTAATCCCCTATGTCCTGGGATCCATTCCAGCGAGACCTGGTTTCTTGATCCCAGGATGCTGAGGGTCTCCACGCATTCCTAGACTAGACCAGACGAGACCTTCCAGGAGTCCAGAGCCCCTAAGGCCGCCTGACTGTCTGAGAGGATGCGGATATATTTCCCACAAACCCCTCTCTCGACCGCCTGGGCGGCACAATGAAGGATTGCGGTGACTTCAGCTTGGAAGACGGTGCCATACGCTCCCAGGCTCACGCTAGCGTTGGTCCTAGGGTCGCCAGTATAGACGCCAAATCCAGCTCTGTTGCCCATTCTAGACCCGTCTGTGAACCATACAATTCGGTCGTGAGAAGAAACCGGGCTACTAACACCGTCCCAGTACTCCCTCGACCTGAAGTCCACAGTATAGGGTCTAGTGAAAAGGAGCTTAGTCCCAACAAAGTCAGACTTCATTGAGAGTACCTCGTCGTTTACTAGATTGGCCACTGAGGAGTGACCTGTGCAGGACCCCCTCCAGTAGCCAGTTAGCTGAAGCCTATAAGCCACCGCCCGAGCCTCCCCAATAATGAAGAGATCAAGGGGCGGCAGGTTGAGAAGAACCTCCAGTGCAATAGAAGGGGTCGACCTAAAGGCCCCTGTCATGCACATGCAGGCAAGTCTTTGTAGGCTAGAAAGCCTACCCCGGACTGTTACCTGATTGACCTTAGGCCACCAGATCAAAGCCCCGTAAGTAATTTGTGGTCTGATGACCGCTGTGTAAAGCCAGTGGCAGACATGGGGTGACAGGCCCCATGTGGAGCCCACGCAGCGCCTAGTGGTCACAAAGGACCACTTAGCTCTGCGGATGACTTTATCCAGATGCAAGTTCCATGTCAGTTTCTGATCAAGGATTACTCCCAGATACTTAACCGACGATGAAACAGGCAGAGACACTCCACCAAGGGCCAGGCCTCTGAAGGAGCCCTGAACCCTTTTCCTGGTGAAGGGAACTATTACTGTCTTGGAAGGGTTTATTGCAAGCCCTTCTCTTACACACCAGGAGTTCACTGCTTCCAGACTGTCGTTCATGATGTCCGTAACAGTGCCCTGGTACTTGCCACGGACCAGTAGGACGAGATCGTCCGCATAGCCCTGTATGAAAATGCCCTTATTCGTGAGGCTGACTAGGAGATCATCCACCACCAGGTCCCACAGGAGGGGTGATAGAACTCCCCCCTGCGGGCATCCTCGGCTCGCAGAAATCTCCACCACCTCACTTAGAAGGGTTGATTGAATTCTTCTGCCCCGTAACATGTGGTCGACCCACCTACAGATGGTAGGCTCTACACCACGTTGTCCCAGTGCACTAATAATTGACTGATATGAGGTGTTGTTGAATGCCCCCTCAATATCCAAAAAGGCTCCTAGAGCAATTTCTTTGTTCTCCAGGGAATGTTCAAGGTGCCTGACCAAACAATGGAGGGCAGACTCACAAGACTTCCCCGGGAGATACGCATGTTGATTTCAATGTAAAGGGGAGTCTTTAAGCGCCCCTTCTCGAATGTGAAATTCTACGAGTCTCTCCATGGTCTTCACCAGAAACGAGGAAAGACTAATTGGCCTAAAGGATTTGGCGTTTGTGTAGTCGCCACGACCCCGCTTAGGAATGAAGACTACTTTGCTAACCCTCCAAGACTGAGGAATATACCCGAAGGCAAGGCTCGCCCTGAAGATTTCGCAAAGTAGAAAGTGGAGGTTCGGTGGGCCCTTCTGCAACAATGCAGGAAAGACGCCATCGCCTCCTGGGGATTTAAATGGGCTGAACTTGTCGATTGCCCATTTAACTTTGGAAACGGTGACTATACGCCTAGCTTGCCTCCAGTCCTCTCGAGTTGCCCTAGGTATAGGACTAGTCTCTCGAGGGCCAGAGACTTCCAGAGCATCGTCAACGAGATTCCCTGGGAAGTGACACTCCAGAAGGAGCTTGAGCGTTTCACCAGGTAAAGTTGTCAATTCCCCTGAGCTGGTTCTAAGACTGCCCATGGGGTTGATAGGTTCGCTAGCCAAGATTTTCTGGATTCTGGCTGCCTCTTTGATGGAGTCAATGCCCCTACAAAAAGTTTGCCATGAAGCCTTCTTGGCATCACGAATGGATGAATTGTAGTCGTTAAGAGCTAAACGATACTCTTCTCGACAATTGGCCACCTTAGAGCGATTAAAAAGCATTCTAACGCGCCTTTTCTTAGCTTCCAGGGATTTTGACCACCACCCGATTTTTGGTCTAGGCGGTGTGTTTGAAATTGGACAGTTGTCGTGGTAACTTTCGAGGATCGCATCCTGTAAACAGGATGCCGCCTGCTCTAGTTCCACGACAGACCTTATTCGTACTCTACCCCCCCCCCCCCGGACCCAATCCTGCGATGGCCGAAAGTTCCGCATCATAGGACTCCCAGTCCGTCCGCCTAGGATTTCGGTGAGGAGAGAAAAAGGCTGACATTTTAGCTTTGATTTCAAAACAAATGTACAGATGGTCTGAAAGAGAAGGTTCGTCAGAGACCCGCCAGTTGTCATTGAGGCCTAGAGTGACCGCATTGCAAAGGGTCAGGTCTATGACTTCGGCTCTAACTTTATTCCTAAATGAGGGTTCATTGCCCCGATTTAGTATGAATAAGTCGTTGGATACGATGAAGTTTAATAGGTACTCACCCCTCCTGTTGGAGTCGGTTGATCCCCATGCTTCATGATGGGCATTGGCGTCGCAGCTGACCAGAAGGTGCCGCCCCCCAATGGATTGTTTCTCAACCAGGGCTTCTAGTTCCCTGGAAGGGGGTGGGTCCTGAGCATCATAGGGAAGGTACACAGAGCTGACGGTGAACTCCCCATGCCCTTCCTCCGTGCTCAGTGTCATTCTCACTGTCGTGATGTCCCTGGAACAGAACTCAAACAGGGGAAATACTTCCATACCATTACGTACCAAGATACATGTCCTAGCATTATTGGTGGAACAAGAGGAAATTATCTTACCTTTTGCATCGGCCAGTCCTGCGATTCTGCCCTTGTGTAACCTAGGTTCCTGAATCAGGGCCAGGTCGATGTTATGTGCAGTCATGGACTGACAGAGGGCTGCCGAGGCAGCCTTACTGTGGTGCAGATTGGCTTGAATCACCCTTGGCATTATCCCCAGCCAGCCAAGTTGGAGTCAGAATCGGAGAGAGACATGTCCCCCCCCCCCCCCCGACGTTGATTTAGCCCGAGCAATGGAAAACAAGGGCTGGCCAGTGTGGCTGCCCTCTGCTCCCATGCTCGGTTCATTGCCTAAGGTCTCAATGCGGTCCTTAGGAGAAGATTTTGTTGTTTTGGTTTTATCTGGGTCCATAGGATTCCCACGATTAGCTAGGGAAATAAATGGTCTAGCCCCGACAGAGCCCCGCATGCCAGGGTAAGCCTATTTGAAACTGGATTTCGGCAGGTGTCCAGAGTCCGCATGGTATAGACTGGTCTACCACCAGCCATTCAGCCCTCGGCCCACGCTGTTCCGCCTTGGCTTGGTTGGAAAGGTTAGGTAGGATAAGGAATTAATGGGATAGGAGTGCTCTCAGCATCGGGATCACACTGAGAGCTATGGGAAGGTGAGTACCCTCCTCCTCCTCATCGGTTATGGGAATGATGAGACGCCGGGCTTGGGACCGGTACGAGCGGAGTTTAAATACCTATAGTTTGATACCCCACCTGGAGGTTTTCAATAGTTTTAGTGTATTTTTTGGAGCATACACCTCGTATTTTTTGCCCATTTAAAAATTTGATGGTACATTTGGATTCAGGAGAAAAATAACTTTAAATTGATACCCCATTTGAGTAGATAAGATCAGTTGTAAAAAATTTTATATTTTCAAACATTTCAGTTTTTTGGCCTCTGATACTCCAAATTTTTAAGTTTTTAAATTGAAATTCATATATGAGATGCACGTTTGTTACGAGTGTATGGCAATTTAGATCATTGCTACTACTTTTTTGAAAATTTCCCATAAGAAATACATTAAAGCCATTCTTGAGCCTAAAAAGGCTGCCATTATGTACAAAAGTAAACTTTTGTGAATTTTCCTGGAGGTTTCAGACCGAGAGCTTCAATTCAAGTATACACTTTATGGGGGTAGGACACTGGAAAGAACCTCAACATTTAGTGTCAGTCAGTGAGTGAGTGAGTCACTACATCGAGCTTTATAGTACATAAATGATTTATTTTTTTTATTATTTTATTTTTTTAAACTTCACACGCCAGTTGACATGCGCCTACAGGCCTGTGCATTAACTTTATTCAATGAGTAAAGTACCGACCATTGGCTCAGTGGGGATTTGAACCTTAGAAATTGACCTCTGTAGTCCGAAGCCTTAGCCACTGAGCCACTACGCCGGCATCTTTTAGTTTAATAAGTTACGACTTAGAGCAACCTAGTAGTAGTGATAATTTTAGGCCTATCTATTTACAGAGTGTTGATAAACCTACATCAAAATTATTGATTCTTCATGTAGCTCACATAGGTCCATTATACCTACTAATAATTTTGATAGGGAATTTGAATATAGGCTTTAATGGATCTTTGTATCCAGTCAACAGTTGTGTTTTGTGGGACTGAATGGGTTAAACAAACAACATTGCTGATATTGGACCAGTAAAAATCTTCACTGATGATGGAATCTCACACTCAACATCCTGATAAAGTTAACGTGTCGACTGGCATTTTTGGACAGCAAGTAGTGCGGTCTTTCTTTATTGATACACATTTTAACTCTGAAATTTATTTGCTTATACACCAGAATTAAATAATCCTTGTTGTTGAAAACTATTTTATTTTATTTTACTTTTATTTAACATATCAATGGAAATCTTCATTTTTTTCATTAAAGTAATACAAATAATAAGCGTTTACATGTTTAGCAAAACACTAAATCTGTTTACCTCTGATTGTCATCACACTATCCCGAACGAAGTCAATAATGTGGGCAAACTGCCAATGTTTCCCTGCTGTCTGGTTTCAGCAGGATGAAACACCTCTTTACAATGGCAAACAAGTATCAGAGTATTTAAAAGCAATATTTGCATAAAAATGAATTGGGGGAAGAGTGATATTGAATTGCCCCTAAGACCATGTAATCTGTCATCACCTGACTCTTTCTTTTGAATACATTTTAGAAATAATGTTTGCAAAAAAACTGTTTGATTCAGGTGAATTAAGACAACAAATTATACAAGAATCAAGTGCTATTTCCTGATTAGGCATTTCACAATTTGCGACTGCCTATTGTGTGCTCAGGCATAATAGTGTTTTTGGTTAACACACTATTTTGCTATCTGTGTGTTTTCTACAGACGGATTGCAAACTGTCAGACTGTAGTTGGTCACGTTTTAAACATTTATTGCTAATAAATCATTAAATTAAGATGGTTGATTTCTAAATATTCATTTAATTATTTATTTTTTATTTTAACTGCAGTCTGTTGATAACTTATTTGTACTATTATGCCAGTAAGATAATTTTCCATCTCTTTAATCAAATGCATGACTTTATAACTGGCATTTAGAACATGTCAAATTCTAACTCAAATATCACTTAGAAACATTAACTAGTCACCATTTCTGTAGGGTTGTCACTTTGACTTGAAACTTGCGGCATCTACTCAGAAAAAATTGTCTTTAATGTAATGATCCACTCAGCACAGCCTTTCATTAGACGTTCCATTCCAGATATCCTTCTCTGGCCCTCTCTTTGGGTTAAAAACAATTACATTTTATGTAAAAATATATAACAAAAACAAATCTACGGCTGAGTACTAAATCTCAAATTTGTATGTGGACCCATTCAAAAGAAATGGTCCTGTTTGTTTGTATGTGTAAAATGTGAATAAATACATATGATTCCTGTTTTACAGGTAGAATATTGAACTAGTAGACATTTATATCTTTCCAGACTAGCTTTAAAAAAGTCTCATTGCTTCTGCAAAAAGTGATGATAATTTGTTAAAACTTTTTGAAACTGTCTGTTTAGATGGGTCACATTTGGTATTTTCTGCTTGAGGACTGGGTCATAGTGTCCGAATTTCAACATGTTATCAGCATCAAAGCTCTCTTTCCTGATATAGTGGGTACCAGGCTTGTTTTAATTGATGCCAAAAGTGATGGATATGTGTTCAACCCGGTAAGTGTAATATATTCTCCCTTGCTTATATTAGTACATACAAATAGATATCTCATGTAATAGGAATATTTATGACAGTAATTTGAATAGTTAGTGAGGTGTGCCTAGAGGTTTCATGCTCGGTCCTCTTAATACTGACATGGCATCCGCTCAATGGTTGCTATTGGCGTGGACACTTAATAGAGAAGTCTGGGGTATCCATGGTGGGTGGTAGTCAGTATCTGGATGATAAGAAATGCTAGTTCAAAATGAATTAGGCCTACATACATTTACATGGGGCTACACCAGTGCTTCAGTACTGGACCCTAAAACATACGATAATTAGAGTCACAAAATTTAATATTAGAGGATAAATGAAATTGTTTATTGTCCCTAACTAGGGGTGTGCGAGTAGTGATTTTTGAGTTCGAGTCGAGTCGATTAGTTGGAATTTTTTCGAGTATCGTCTATGAACACATGTCTATGAAATAAATTATATAAAATACATTAACGAATGCCGTACAGTAAAAATATTAATTCAATGATTCCGGCTTGATCGAAGCAATAAGTAATTCTAAGTCACTGTCTCTATTGACCTTTATTTTATTTTTAAAATATAAATACAGTAATGTTAACTCGTAACTATTAATTTATCATGGTTCATTAATGTTGAGGTAGAAAAAATGCTAGGTCATTTATTTGTAATTTTATAAGAAGGTAACTTCGAAGCAAATATTTTTCCTAAACAGTAACAAGGACAGAAAAATATGACTGCCGGGGGACGGGGCGGAGCGGCAATCCTTTTGAGAACTTTGAAGTTATGGGGCAAGGTAGTGTTTGGAAACCTCGTACCATTCCTGGTGTATTCCGTTGAACAGCCAATGAGAAGACTTAGGACGGTAAAACTTGACATAAGTGATATTTAAACATTGTGCAATGTCAAGAAAAATAATAAAATACGAATTTAAACAAGTTTTCTTAGTTAACATAGTAGATGAGTTTAATGCAATATTAATATAAACTGAACAAATATTACGGTGATCGATCAAGGTAAACTTGGTTTACCGAACTCGATCACCATAACATTTGTAGCCTACATATTGCACTTATTTTTTATAAATACAGTATAAGTATTATATTGTATGAAATTTGCATTGTGTGACGTTCACTTGTGTATTGAAATAAAATTGTTAAACTATTATTAAATTGCTCAAATAAGATGTTCTGCTCGGTTTGGTTTTGTATTAATTTAATGCATTTTCAATTACTTGAGTATTCACTGACATAATTGGGTAGCTCGTGATCAACTTGGGTAGTTATCTTGATGGACTTGCCTAGCACTCGTGATCAACATGGCTAAAACTCATGATCAGTTAGGGTAGTACTCGTGATCAACTTGGGCAGCCTCCGTAATGGGCTTGGCTAGCACCCGTGATCAACATGGCTAACACTAATGATCAACTCGTGTAGTACCCGTAATAAACTTGGCCATCCACCGTCATGGACTTGGCTAGTACCATTGATTTTATCCACAAATAGATCTCCCATCCAATGGTAAATTTTGAGTCTCAAAATATCAGCTGTTTTTGTGGTCCATTGTGGAGCGCTAGTGTACTCCCAGGTAAATGTAATGCAGTTTAAACCAGCTGTGGTTGCGGGCCACATAACCTAACAAAATTACTGCCGCAAATATTCCTATTAGATGGTTTATCTATGTAGGTTTATATAATCAATGCTAGTACTCATGGCTAGTCAATAATGGGTGGCTAGTCAAGTAGACCACTGGTGCTAACCAACGTAATCACTGGTGATTCCACAAGTTCAGTTCACTTGGTGCTACTCAAAGTAATTATGGGTGGCTACCTAAATTGACCGTGTTCTACCTAAGATTATTACAGGTCCTACCTACTAAGTTGACCACAGACTCTACTCAAGGTAATCACGGGTGGCTTCTCAAGTTGACCACGGGTCCTACGCAGAATAATCACTGATACTATCGGAGTTGAGCATGGGTGCTACCCAAGATAATCACACTTATTACATTCAAGTTGACCACTGGTGCTACTCAAAGTAATGACTGATAATACCCAAGTTGACTACAGATACTACCCAAGTTAATTAGGCGTGGCTACTCAAATTAATTACTGTTTCTCCCCTAGTGGCTACTCAAGTTGACAACCAGTGCTACCCAATGTAATAAGGGGTGGCTACTCAAGTTGACCATGGGTCCTACCCAAAGTATTCACAGGTACTACCTAAGTTGACCACCTGTGCTACTTAAAGTAATCATAGGTACTACCCATGTTGACCACGGGTGCTACCTGAGGTTATCACGAGTGGCTACTAAAGTTTATCATGGATGCTACCCAAGGTAATCAGGGATGGTTACTCACGTTGACCACGGGTCTTACCCAAGGTAATCACAGGCACTAACTAAGTTCACCACCGTAATTATGGGTGGCTACCCAAATTGACCGCGTGTTCTACTTAAAATAATTACAGGTCCTACCTAAGTTGACCACAGGCTCTAGTCAAGGTAATCATGAGTGGCTTCCCAAGTCACAAAGGATCCTACCCAAAGTAATCACAGGTACTATCTAAGTTGACCACGAGTACTACCCAAGGTAATCAGGTGTGACTACCCAAGTTGATAATGGGTGCTACCAAAGGTAATCACAAGTACTATCAAAGTTGACCATGGAGGCTACCCAAGGTAATGACAGATATTACCCAAAATGATCACAGGTGATACACAAGGTAATTACAGTTACTACCCAAGTTAACCAAGGGTGCTGCCCAAGGTTAATCACAGATAGTAACCAAGTGGACCACGGATTATACTGAAGGTAATGACAGATTCTATCCAAGTTGACAATGGGAGCTACCCAAATCACATATAATACGCAAAATGATCAATGGTTGTGCTAACCAAGGTAATCAGAGATATTACCATAGAGGAGTACTACCCAAGGTAATCACAGGTAATACCCATGTTGATCATGGGAGCTACCCAAGTCAATCACAGGTACTACTCAAAATGATTACTGGTATTACGGGTGGCTATCTAAATTGATCACGAGTGCTACCAAAAATAATCACAGGTACTATCTAAGTTGACCATGGGTGTTACCCAAGGTAATCATGGGTGGCTACTTAAGTTGGCCACGGGTCCTACCAAAGATAATCACGTAACAAAACTATAAAATGTAAAATAAATTGACAGGTGGTATTTTTTATCATTACTTTTTAACTTGTTTTATGTAGTTTTCAGTAAAGCGTATCATTTAATGCTTTAAGCGTATGTTGAGAATTGTTGTGGCGTTCATTAATATTATTTTGTTTTTAACTTCAACTAAACATAAAAAGATACGAAACAGAAATTTATTTGCAAATTAATGCCTTTTATTAAATATTTAACCACATAAAAACCAATATTTAGATTACAATCAAACAGCTTTAAGGAACATTTACAAAAACCATGCTTTGTAACGTAATTTACTTAAGTTTTTAGTAAAGCGTATCTTTATGTTTGTAAATCAAACTCTTCAATTATTTTTCAATTGTAGAATATAATTATGGTAAGTCTATGCCTAACTGTGTTAAATTTTAACCGTTTTGAGAATAACAAGATTTTAAAAAGAATTATGATTTTGGAAAACGTTTCAAGTAGAAATTCAATATTTTAGTAGACCCCCAATTTTATCAGTGAATAACCTGATTTTGCTGTAAAAAGTCTACTTTTCTAAACAAATATTACTATTTTTTTTATAAAAACAAAATGAAATAAAAACATGTTAAGAAATAAAATACAGCAGCAATACCGGTACTGACTGGAAAATTGACAATTGTTGAAAAGAATTGGTCTTTCTGCTCAACATACATTGAGACAGAGAAGGTCGGGCATAGACAACTGAGGAGGCGGTAGGGGTAATTGGGGTTTCCGGTTGGAAATACTACGAAAACTTACTATACAGGAAATGATTCAAGGAACTAAATTCTACTCTGTGCGGCGAAGTAAACTTCCTTCGCCTAAAAAAACTGGACGTAGTTCCTACCTCTATCGCCAGTGTCACATGACTTCTAAATTTTCTTTCCCTTTAGAGCCATCTTAACTATTAACTGAGACATGAAAAAGTTAACTTTTCTATCAAGATTATCAAGAGATTTTTGCGTTATGGATGTCACTATATTCTTACTATTATATATACTATATTAATCTTGTTGTTATACTGTCTTGTTATGTTTGTATTTTTATTAATTTTTATGATTATTGTTTTCAAGTGATAATTCATAAAGCAAGATTGGGACCTGTTGATTGAGCGGACATGAACACTTATTCAACTTATATTTATTGTAAATTAATTTAATGCTACTTTGTAATTGGTTTTTCTGTTTTGTAGCATTCAAAATAAAATAAAATACATTAAAAATAATAAACAAAAAATTTCCAAAACACACTAAAACATACTTAATAAATATTTGACGCAGAACGAAGCATATTTATTTATGTAGTACTACCATATTAACGCACACACGAGAGGCCACAATGTACACTGCCAGACAAAAACCAGTCCCGTAGTGATGGACGGGCTAACGAAAGGTCACGTGTCGTACAATGTGTCTCTCATAAGCCACCGCCCATATCCCAAACGCACTACAGGATTAAATTAGAAAGATTATTTAGAAAATATTATTTTAGTAATAATTACATAGGCGCTTACAGCGTTTAGAGCAAATTAATATATGTGCTTACGCTGTAATAAGAGTTAACTTCTTTTCGATATTGATATTTTATCTTTTTGTATGGTTCATTGTAAATATAAATAAATATAATAGTTGATTTAAATTAGTCATACACTTTTTTCTTTAATCCTAAATGTTTTAATGTATAAAGCTAAGCGATTTGATTTTGAATATTAGCCTTGGATACCTTCATCTTTTTCATAGGACATATAGAGTCTAAATGCCAAGACATTATATCAAGAAAAATATTCTATTTATTATTAGTACCTATAGCCTTATAAACTTACTTTCAAGATTCCCTTTGAAGACTAAGTTTTGGGCAAGTTAATATTATTTTCAGAAAGACTTCTTTTGTACTCATATTTATCCTGAATGGCCTTTAATGAGTTTGGGTTAAGCTCTAAAACTAAACTTTGTCCAAAATGATCAGAAATGTGTCCGTTAATAACCTCTGTTCATAATTTGTTATTACATGGTCTATTGAACTAATTATGTACGGTGTAACTCTTGTAGGAATGTGGCTTGGTAAATAATTCAATCCATGTGACTTACGACAGTCATAAAACATGTTTTTGTCTTGGGATTCAATTAAAGTATTTATGTTTAAGTACCCCAAGATTACTAGATTAGTCCTGTTATGTCTTACACTTAACTTACTTAAAACCTAATTCCCTAATACATCACTAAGCACTAACCTAACAATTACAATTTTCAAAACCATTTCTAAACAATAATCTTCGACCCAGGATAATTTTTCTACTGTATGGAACAAATCATTCATACAATAAAAAGCAACTCCACCTCCCTTATGAAGTGTCTTACAATAATAGTTCTTTAAATTATAACCACATAACTGATAGAGATATATATTTTGTAATGTTTTTTTATATTTAGTAACTACTAAAAAAACCAAGGAGCTTATCAGATACAAAATATTCAAAACTATCAAACTTATTCTGTAACCCTTGTACATTAAAATGCGTAATATTACAATAAGGCGATACAATTACATGTCCACTAGTTGATTTGAGATCGTCTGTCATCGTTGAATCATTCTCACATCAGGTATTTCCACTCTGGAGGATTTCATCTGGAGGATTATCTTCTGTCACACTAGCACATCTAAAGTGACTCCACTTGTCACAGTAGTCACTAAGTATCTCGTTTTGAACAATTTTCTTACATTTTGTACATTTTACATTATAAATGTATCTGTGTGTATATAAAATAAACGATATAAACAATCTTATGTTAATCAGATATTTACTGGTTTTGCTATGATTATAAATATTCTCATTTTTGTAATTATTTTTGTTTTCACCTGTGTCCAGATGTATCATGTTTTGAAATAAAAATATTGAGAAAACATCAACACGGGAGGAAGTGATATCTAGTAGCCTTCCTAATGATGGAAAAATTAAAATCATATAACAAGCCAATCACAGCAAATTTCAGAAAATTGTCAATATGATTGTAGAGATGAGCATTATTTGACATAATAGGGAAAGGAGTATTGGTATAACAATTGGTTGGTAGCGAAGTTGGTTAAAGCCCAGCTTCATAAGCAAAAAGTTCTCAGTGATTACTTCAGAATTTTTGTAATAAATTGATCCGAATAATTCGTAATCCCAATTTTTTGAGTTTGGATAGATAGTGTTATATGTACTTGCTTTGAAATTTCGATTTTAGGAATACAGTCAAGTGACGTAGTACAGCTTATATTTACTTAGTTATATTGTATTAACAAGTTGCATACTGTTAATTGTGTTACAACAGCACTTTATCGAGAGAATATTCACATACATAATACAACATTGCTTACAAACTTTATCAGTGATATTGGTTCTGAAACTGATGGTTGGCAAGCTGAGTCTATAAAATTACACCCTGAATATAGAAAAAAATATGCTTTTTCAAATTAAAAACTTATAGTTCTATAGGGCAATAGGGTGTAGTGACTGTTTGGTATTGTTTAGGTGATGGCTGGTTTAAAAAATTGTCAGTATTTTAGTCCTGTGAGTTGGCAACAGTGAGAAGCATCACTAATAAGACATGTAAGATACCTTAAATGTGTCAGCAGTTGTTATTTTGCTTATTGCTTTTGACAATAAAAATCTAGTTTTTGAAAGGCCTCAAAATTATTTTATACATTTTTATTACACTGTGTGAGTTTTATTTCTACAAATTAGAAAATATCCTATAAGTGAGTTTTTTCATTGTAAAATACAGTTGTTAGAAATAAAATGTTTACTGTCTGCGCAGAAATGTTTCAGTGAATTGATAAAAACTTTTTTTGTCGAAAATTTAAAATTCTAAAATTCATAAAACTCATAGAAAACATTCCTATCAAACAGGTATCAAAATATAAATGAGATATGTTGATGGGTTTTTGAGTAATAATGGTGTAAATTTTTGTACAGTGAAAACTAGTTAAAAATTCCGGTACTTTTTTGTTCCAACTAGTAATACAATTATTAAAACTTGTAATAAAATTTTAAAAAGCATATAATATAACGTACAATCAAACAAGGAAAACACTGGTATGATTAGATTTTTCGTAAGCCTCTTAGTTTCTTAGAAAGCAACCTTCAAACTCGGGTGCACATAATTTCTGCGCCGACAGTAATTTTAGCCATTCTCATTTCATTGTTGTTTACCTCATTCAGGCTTATATTCTGTGTGGAAGACAAACATATATATGTACAATTGTACAGTAAAATTGACGTCTTTATTTTGCAGCGAATTGTTAAAAAAATCAATTATCTAGAACATTCTGGTGAACCACTTGAGACCTTGCTGCGGACCACAAGTTGAGAATCACTGCATCACGACATAGACAACAAGGATATTGAGTTTTTAAAGTTTTATAACAATTAAAGCTGCATTTATTTGTTTTTAGGAAATAATTTTGTTATTTAAACAGCACATTTAAAAAGGGTACAGCACTTCTTCATTTATGTATGAGGCATGTATATAATTAACTTAGTATTTTTACTGTAACTCCCAGAATACTCAATTGCTCTGTGGGTTTTCAGGTTACTGATGAGTTAGTTTCCATACCAGACATGCCAACGCTGGCAGCAGGAGTATTGTGGGACACTTGGCACCCTGACCGTAATGTGTTCATTGTTTACGACACTGATCAAATGTATACTTATACACACATCAGGAACTCTATAAAGGGTTAGTTATGACATAAATATACCAGTTGGCTTATTTTTAACTTGGAGTACCAGATTAATCCAGTTCTTATTTTATGAAATTTTCAAAACATAGAACATTTTATAAGTAACATATCAGATCTTAAAATTTGTAAAAAGGCACTATTAAATGTAACATTAAACAAAAACATGTGAATGACTAAAAAATTATTTCGGATGCTATTGATAACAAATTAATTGTTAGATTTTCTGACAAGATTGTTCATGTCTGTCAACATCATCTGCAAGCGCCGTCACACTTCCATGTGTGTTGGTTGGATAGGTAAACCAATCATTGCATGTCCACTTACAACCAGTTTATTTAAAGTATTACCTTATTCAAGCAAATATTTCCTTACTTATAACTTACTTATTACGATGAAGGAAATTAATATTAAAGTTTTTATTTTTATCATGCAGTTACAATATTTTTCCTTTTATGATTCTTAATATCACTGGAAGGTCCCTTGCCACCATATGTGTATGGGTGGGTGGGAGGGTCCTCACCACCATACATGTATGGGTGGATGGGAGGGTCCTCAACACATGGAATGAGTGAGTGGAAGAGAAAAGTCACATGCGTAATAGGGTTAGGTAGATGGAACTCAAGAGTCTTTGCTATTCCACTAAAGTGAGGGGAATCGTTATGGGCTGGTACCAATTTAATGGGTAAACCCGGCAATTGGGGCGTAATCGGATAATTGGTGTCATTTAATCAGAGGCCGTGTGGCAATTTATAAGATTAATTTGGCCCTTTTTCCCGCTCAATTTAGAAGCGAGTGGGTTAAGTGGATGTGTCGGCCGCGTGAGTGCTATTCGTCAAGTTCCCTAAAATCACAACCAGCTTTGATCAGCTCTAAATTAATTTATTGAAAAAAGGTCAATTTAATTATTAATGGTGCAACAATATGGTTGGCTGTGATACCCATGTTCCCTCTCATTGTTAGTCTATATTAAATGGTTTTTCTAATTGATACTACCCAATGATTCTACTCCCCCCATTCTGATTATTTAGCGTGACGGAAACATTTAACAATGGTTGCCCAAATCTTATTCTAAGTGGCTACTCATCTGTCCGGGTCTACCAAGGATGATGGTGACTCCTAACCGTGGCAGTGCTGTCTTGCTCCGTCACGTCAACCTCCCTTCTCTCAGCATAGCGCATGCACAAGCGATAGTTATGCTTTTCGCCGCGTGGCTATCCGCCACAAAAGGTCAGGTGCATAGGTTAAGTAAATGGCACTCAATAAGTCCTTCCCATTTCCTTAAACGTCATGTGCATAGGTTAGTGAGATGAAACTCAAGGATCATTGCTATTCCAAGGATTTATTTACACGTTCAGTGGTATTGAACCACCCACCCACTGAACCACAAGGCCAGCCCTTAGTCTACAGTATAATTTTAGGAATCCTGTCCCGTACCATCAATGGAGTGAGTGTCTTTTTGCTTTTGCCTCAAGGTCACTAACACAGGAAGTGGAGCATTGTCAATTTTAATATACTTACTTATCATAAATTTATTTATAATTATTCATTTTAACTTACTGTATGAAATCATTTATGTTATTGCTTGGATCATAATAACTAGAGGGTTTCAAGTACTCGAAAACTTCAAGTATTTGTGTATTTTACTACTCGAGCTCATCTCGAAGCTTCTGAAACTACTTACGTTCAATCGAGTAGTTGTATTTCTCATAATATTAGATTTACATCTTAATTTAGGTTTAAGAATATACAGTTTTAAAAGTTACGAATGGAAAATGTACATTTCCTTGTGTTTTATGAATTAAACAATATGCCTAGGGTGGGTAGTTCACAAACAACAGTCAAATGAACTAGTCAATGTAGTGAACTAGTTTGTTCATTATAATTTAATTCAAAGTGAACAACAGAGTTGGCAAGGTAGTAATCAGGCATGATGCTACCTTCAATCAGCAATCACCGAGTCTTCAGTCAGTTCAGTTGTAACCTAACCTAAAATTTTGTGAATGGAACAAAAATGCTGGTTAGTATCTTTATGATGCAAGAAAGGGAATTGTGTGCGCACAGCTACACTGGTCGAACAAATGAATTAGATGAAACGAAACAATATCTTTGACCGGCTTCTGATTTAAAGATGGGAAGTTTGGTTATTTTAACTTCTAAAATATTCTATTGAAATAAAAATGTTATAATTGTTCATTAGCGTAGTTGGTTAAATTTTAGCTTCATAAGCTAAAGGTTCTCAGTTCGATCTTAATCAGAGTCATAGCAAATTTTGAAAGGGATCAACTGATGACCACCGGCTGTTCATTCGTTATTTATTAATGACTTTTTCTAAGAAATACTCGGCCTTAATATGTAACAATGACAATATTCGCTCATCTACACTAATCATACTCAATTGGAATCCATATCTTGGCAATCTGCGTCTTAGGAATAAATTTATAAGACAATCTTGATGTTTTGGAGTATTTTTAACAAAGTCTGTTCTTTGGACAAAATTATAAATAGTTTCATTTGCTCAACATAATTTACTATAAATAATTCCATACGTAACATACGAGTATAGAAAGTATCTCATATGAACTTAAGAAGAACAAACATGTTGAAAACTAAAGGCTACGTATAATTCCTATCAGAGACTGTTTTAAAGTAAAGTTGACAATTTTTTCTTATTATGCAATATTTTTTTTTTATTATATTAAAAGTTATAAAACTTAATGATTGATTATTGTATGATTTAGAAGCTTTGCAATGATTTCAAATATAAATCTAAATGCACTATTAACGCTAATGTTTCTGTCGTGAACATATTGATATTATAGGTTACAAATTAATATTCTATATACAAAATATATTGTTTAAAGTAAAGTACACAAATAAACTGAACTAATAAGAACAATATATTTTTAAAGAAGCATTGTTTATTGTTAATCCTTGCGTAGAGTTAGCTATTAGAAAAATTTAAATTAGTAAAACAGAAAAACGTTAGTATATTCTATTTTTCATACTTATGCCATGTTCCTTAAATGAATTAAATATATTTTTTAAAAACATTGAAAATAATCATAATGAACAGTTTGCCAAAGTCTTGTTATTTGTTTAAAATAAACCTTGAAGTTATTAAATAATTGTACATTACATATAAAAATGTCAACAATGACAATATTCACATCTCTGACAAACCGGCTATAATTGGGCCAGGTTGAAAGCGACCTGCGTGAAAAATATTTAGCACATGTAGGGGCTCCAGCAGCAGAGGTGAAGTGTTCCACCACTCCGTTTTTAGTTGGCATGAGGGGCAATGTTGGGAGTGGGGACAAGGGACATAAGCAGCTGTTGAAGTTGTGGTGGGTTACAATGCGCTTAGCACTTCATCTCCTTTGCTCCCTTTGTTTGTAGGTTATGTTAAAGTTAATGGTAGTAGAGAAAATTGCTTGAACTATAAAATTTGATATAACATAGCCATAATCTTATGTATTGTCATTTTGAATATATTGAAATTGAATGTTACGTTATTGATCGATCTATTACGACTTATAGTTAGCAAGCACACATTTTAAAATTGCATACGATGTGATATATAAAAAAACATTAATGAAAGTAGTAATAAATATTATTTCAGTTTGAAGGTAGGTCACTGAATATTTCAATCACATTATAAATATTTCAAATAATACATATATTTAAAACACAATAATATTGCAAATCAAATTATAATATAACCTCAATATAAATATGTAATGACAACAAACCGACTACACCAGCTGTCCTCACTCCTATCTCAGGTCCATTTCTCCTTATGATTGATAGTTCCAGCTGTACTAGATTTCAGTTCCCTCCACGTTCCTTGCCTACCAATGGTCACCTAGCACGATGATGTAATAAGGCGGAGCTTCCACTGCGTATCCATGACAAAGAAATGTTAAAGTGGCACGGTGGCACGCCGGTTCAGTGGTGGGAGAAGATTTATGTTCCCTCTCACTTCAATGACTAACTTTATCTCTCTCACACAGGTTCCCTAATCATAGCGGCTGAACTTTTGTATCTTTTTAAGTCTACAGGACTGGCTAACGTTATCTGTAAATAGATTTAATTATTTAGTAGTCTAATGTCTAATAATTAATTTAATTATTTAGTAGTCTAATGAATAAATAAATTTCATCCACTCCAGGCAAACACAGCAGCTCTGTTCCACTAGTTAAACACCCAAGCCAACAGATAGCATGCTAAAAACTGGGCATTCCAAATGCCATCGAGTAAACTATCTCTCTTTAGTTCTACAGTCTTATAGCCACAACTATCATGGCCTGCACCTTGCATGACTTTTAGAAGACAGTATCTGTTTTTCTAAATAAAAGGTCACAAAGTAGCTAACAGTTTGTCATTTGACGCAAAGGTACTAACACACCTATATATTTACTCTAGATATGTGATAATGCTACAGAACTAATTTTCATGTAAGTTGCTAGCACTAAAAAATAAAAATAGATAAGATATTCTAATTATGAATATTTTGTGTAGTTCAGCACATGATATTATTCTCAATTGACAAAGTCTTAATCCTAGACACAACAATACTTTGCTGTTGCTTTATTTTTAAATTATCCATAAACTTATTTATAACATGTAAAATTTTTATATATATATTGGTGAATAAGTGGAGTATTGGAATACATTAACAAGTTAAAAATGTGTGTGCAGGTCTGCAAGTTGTAAAGGTGGGGGTAACCAAGTTGCCCACAGATCAAGTGCCACTTGTACTGCACTGTGGAGAGGTCAGTCTCGTTCTCAGTTTTAAGCTGAGGTACCAAACTATTATGAATAAATTTATAGTCTCAATACTAATATTTAAGAGTCTAGAATTGCTGTTCAATTTACTTCCATTTCTATTAACTTATTTATTTAAAAAAATTGCCTTATTGCAATTTAGTCCTTATTACAATAATATAAGAAAAATATATTATTGTTTGATAACATAAAGCTAGTCCATAATTATTGTAGAGAGAAATACAACTATCCAACACAATTTCATATGGCAAAATATATTTTGTCCATTACAAACTATACAACACAATTAACATGGAATAATCAAATAAAAAAAGCCTCTCCCATTCAGGAAATAACAAAAACTAGATAACAAATATTGGAAACAATAAACTAGGCAGCAATTAACAACAATTATGAATAACTATAAATTGAAAAGTATAATCATATATAACAATAGAAAAGTAAACTTAAATAACAAATAACATTGTACTGATCAAAATAGCTAAATAATACGTACAAACCTAAGTAAAAATTCAGTGTAATTTAAAATTTTATATGTTACATAATAAAATATTTGCGTTGAATCAAAACAGGACATACAATTTGTTTAGTAATGTTTTGAATCAGCTTAATTTATCTTACTGGGTAGATTTTCCAACCAGAGTTACCTCTGAATCACAAACTGCTATTGATAATGTTATCAGTAATACAAAAGACATAAATTGCAAAATAACTGGTATTATTAATAATGATTCAGATCACGATGCTCAGCTCTTTGAAATTTCTTGTTCAATTGATGGTACTACAAAAATTAGAAAAACATTTTGCAGAAAGTTTATAGAAGGCAATATCAGTTTATTTCTAAATATATTACTCAAAGAAACCTGGCTAGGCTTTATCAAGCTCCATTAGAGTCAAAATATAATGGGTTTATTGATTTATTTATATTTTATTTTGACGTTTATTTCCCTAAATCTACGTCAACAATAAAAGAAATACAATTGAGTTATTGGATTACAGAAGAAGTAAAAACAAAACAATCTGAGATTCATGAATTAGAAAAAATATATAGATCAAGTAAAAATAAAAATTTATAAGTATTATTTAAAGATTCAAAAGATGTACTTAAAAGATGTATAAAAAACAACAAAAAGAATGTTTTTGATGATAAAATAAATATTTCAACAAATAAAATAAAAACAATTTGGAATCTAATAAAATCAGAAGTAAACAATAAGTAACTGACAAATTGTAATGTGGAGAGTAATCATAATGGTGCACTGAGAGGCCCTACTGTAGTTAGTAATGTTAATGATCATTTTCTACATGCCTTTGACAAATATGTTTTCCCCAAAATTTTTCAAGGGCCAGGTAGTAAAATAAAACAGTTTATAAATACCTATTCAAAAAACAAGTTTAGATTTCCACAGTTAAAGGAGAGAGAAGTGGAACAAAATTGGTCTTTCTTTTCAAAATAAGTATTCATTAGGGATTGACAATATCCCAATTGTTATTGTACCTTCAATTTTAGAACCATTATTACATATTTGAAATTCCTCGTTAATTTAAGGTATTTTACCAGATAAACTTAAAATAGCTAAGACTATCCCAATTTTCAAAAAAAGAGATTTACATGATCCCTCATATTACCGCACCATATCACTGTTACCAATTTTCTCAAAAATCTTTGAAAAAGCAGTATACATTCAGTTAAAAGACTCTATGTATAAAAATAAATTACTAGGCAGAGCAACATGGATTCCAATCAGGGAAATCGACAATTACAGTAGGAATAGTATTTATTCAGTCAAGAATAGAATCAATAGATAAAGGAGAAAAAGTTATAGGCTTTTGTTTGGATTTAACTAGAGCTTTTGATAGTGTCACGTACTAAACTTTTACACTATCTAGAGGATTTAGGTATTAATGGTAAAGAGCTCAAATGGTTTGAATCCTATCTATCTTCTAGGCAGCAGTATGTTGAAATTGAACACAATGAATCCTTAAGCAAGTATAACTATATCAGGAAATATAATTCCCAATTACAGGCTGTTCGACACAGAGTTCCACAGGGATCAGTCCTGTTGCCCCTCTTATTTCTCTGTATATAGGGGGATTACTAGGCTTCGTTTCGGAGAATGGGAGGGCATGTTTGTATGCTGATGCCACTAATATAACTATTGCAGGTAATTCACAAGAGAGTATTGAGATTTCATCATTTATTAGTCTTTCCAATGTAAAGCAATTTTTAACAGGAAGAATCTTCTTTTAAATTCAAATAAATCAAATGTTATATCATTTTCTACCAAACAAAGTAGAAAAAAGTTAAGTCCAAATATATCCTTAGACAATGACAAATTATTACGAGTGGAATCTACAAAATTTCTTGGTCTTATTATTGACAAACACCTAGATTAGAGTAATCATATAGATCATGCTATCAATAAAATTTCTTCTGGTTTGTATGCCATGAAACAATTATGTTAGATTTGTGGTTTGGAAACATTGTTAATAGTATACTACGCATTGGTGCATTCCCATTTAGCGTATGTCATTAGTATAAATGGAGCGACCATAAATTAAAATTTAAATCGACTCTTACTACAACAAAAAAGGGCAGTCAGGATAATGTACAATTTAAAAAGGAAAGATTCAGTAAAACATTTATTTGGTGATCTGGGAATACTGACAGTTTATGGTGATCTGGGAATACTGACAGTTTATGGTGATCTGGGAATACTGACAGTTTATGGTAATCTGGGAATACTGATAGTTTATGGTGATCTGGGAATACTGACAGTTTATGCTTTGTTTATTTTTGAAACAGTAACTTATGTCAAACAGTTTGCAGACCCCGTATTTAATGAAAATAAGCATACATATAACACTCGCAAACATTCTCAAAGAAGTATTGATCAGCACAATTTAGAGTAGAATACTCAGTTTATTGGGAAAACTTTTCTTCGTCCTCTCCCACAAAATTTCTTAACAGAAAAAAAATCCACATTTAAAAAAATCAATTAAAAACTTACTTGATAAAACTTGAATCTTATTCCTTTGAAGAATTTTGGGATAGCAAAGTTAACAAATAATTATAATACTGTGACTCTGTTATATGTATCGTTGTAGGATTAGTGACACTATTCTATGTAAAACTGTATATTATATGAATAAAGGAAGTTTGAAATTGAAATAAGAACAGCTCTAAATAGTAAGATTACATCTCTTCCAATGCTTAATCAACGATAAAATTTGAAGATTAACTCTATAAAGGCTTATTTAGAATTGTTAAGACTGTCAAAATGGACCAAAATTATTGCATTGTTAAGTCTAACCTTAGCGCACACTTACGTCAATCCCATTGTATGAGAGGGTGGCTCAATCCCACTGTACATGTATGGGTCAGTGCCGACCCACTCACCCATACACGTACAGTGGTGATGACCCACCTTCTCACCCATACACGCACAATGTTATTGACAAACCCACACTCGAACAGTGGTAATGACCCATCCGTGTCCACTCATACACATTTAGTAGTATTGATGTAATATACGATCGATACATTTGAAAGTTAATACATCAGAATTATTTTAAGCCTATAATATTTGAAAACAAACAAAAACTTAATAAGTTGTTTGTATTGTTTCATTTTTTAGCTAACAATACAATAACTACTTAATATTATAATTCTGTAAAAAAGTAGATTGCAATTTAGTAAAGAAAGCTAATTCAAACAACAGCAATAATAATATTGGTTTAATATTGATTTACATTGTAAAACACTTGATAGCAAAATTATTGTTTGAATTAAAAAAAAAAATGCTAACATTGTGTTCTAAGCATGGCTCTTTTATGAAAAAGCACTGTATTAATAAATACAGTGCTTTTTCATAAGAGAAACTGGACATTTGCATTAATATAATTAAGTTCTGCAAGATGCTTGTTTCCATCAAGTGAGATTTTTATCAAAGAAGTATGTAAAGTAATATTAGTTTTTGTGAAATATTATTATATTAGTATGGTGTGAAATCAAAATCAACGATCACAATTTCACTATTTTTTATATTTTCAAAATTCACAATTCCTAATTTCACTAAGGAAATTAGGAACTAGAATTTGCAATATCAAATTCAATAGTTTCTTACGAGTAGTTAGAATATTATAAGTAAATTTCACAATTGTAGTTATGCGGGAGCAAAATTTAAAGAAGCAAACATATAAACAATATTCAGGGTGTACAAAAGTCTGTGGATGGAATTATCTATTTTGAAACATTTTAGATACTATCATTGTACTGGAGACGGTCCACAAGGAGTCAGAAGAAAATCTTAAATTATAGCACAGGTTGAGGTGTTCATCATATTAAAGGTCTCTATAGAAGAACACAATCCTGCAAATCTGACATCAAAAGGATCACCCTAACTAATATAGCAGCTGTTTAAATTATCAACCTTGTGTTTAATAACAATCGATTAGTTTGCTCAACCTTTGTAGATTAAAGCAATAACTTGTAAATCATGGATACTGTACCTAAAATTCTATTTTCAAAGCAAATATTAATTTATTCTTTTGAGGTTACTAATAAACCTTAAATATGATGTACATCTCAACCTGTGCACTAATTTTAGATTTTTTTCAGACTCCTTGTGGACCATCCCCAGTATGATGCCAACAATTTATATTTGCTTCAAAAAGTAGATTTTTAGGTATGTATATGTAAAGTGTTATTGCTTTTTCTGCAATGGTTAAAAAATATAATCCATCCCCAGACTTTTGGCACACTCATTCTGTGGTCAGTAATTCATTTTTTTTAATTGTTAATTTAATCATTAATAAATGTGTCTCAAATATTTGAGATCAACACTGTCAAGCTGACAGATCTGTCATGGCAGTTTATGTGTTAATATTACAATACATAAACTGTAAAATATGTAAACTCTCAAGCCTATTGTAATTTTTAACTGATTGCCTACTTGAAAATACAATGTTGTATATAGTTTTAAACAGTATACACTGTTGGAAAAATCACAGTTAACTTTGAACACAAAAAAAGCAGTGCCAAAAATCAATTTTCAGACCATAGTAAAAAATTAATTTTTATTTTTAACAAGCTATAAATTACAAGTTTGTTTTTTTGTATTAGGTTAGACTAATAGTATTAAAAAAATAAGTACTTAGTAATTTTTACAAGGGCACAGTAACTTTCAGAAAATATTCAGTGAAAAGGAACATTAACTTTAAGTTCTAACTAAAATTGTTATCAGTAAAATTAAGAATAACATATGTTAAAAGAGTTTATGTTTAATTTCCTTAAACGTCTCTAGTAAATATTTTAAATAGGTAACACTTGAGACACCAAGTGGCAAACTTAATTCTGTGACATTGGCCACTCATAGTTTGACTCCTATAGCAGCCGCTTTGAGTCAGCCTGACAACCTCCACTCCATCCTGGACCTTCATCTTGCTCTCATGAGGTATTGTAATTTATAAACAATACAGGAAATCCCAATTACAATGTAGGACTAATAACTAAACAATTTATAAACAGTATAATACAAGTTTCAAGTTTACAAATAGACGCCCATATCAATATCATTATATGGGCTTAACAATAATGTATTTTTAACAAGCAACAATAACAATGTAAAAACAACTTAATTAACAAAAATTATATACACAACAAAACAAATAACAATATAATAAATTTAACAAAAATAAATAACAATTAACAATATGTCTATATTATCTATACACCTTACTTGACTGTATCGGGCAGCCTATTCATTAATCTGCTTGATATAATCATGGGATTTCTTTCACTTTTTAATAGCCTATTTTGTGGTAAATTAATTAAATTTGCAGATCTAGTATTGTGAGAATGAATGGAGCTTCTTGTATGTATTTTGTCTAAATTAGCCCTCAAGTACATGAGACACTGAAAAATGTATAGAGAATGCAAAGTAAATATTTTTAATTCAATAAATAATTGTTTACAATGGGCTAGTCTATGAGAACCTGTAATTACTCTTACAGCTTTTTTTTGTGCAACAAATATTTCTTCTGACTTGGGAGCACCACCCCATACTATTAAACCATAAGACATATGGGCATGAAATAAACCAAAATAGGCCTGCCTTAGGCCTTCCCTTTCCAACTCACTACTTAACCTTTTCAAAGCGTAAATGCTTTTACTAAGCCTATTTTTGAGAACAGATATGTGTTGGTGCCAATTAACAAGGTTTACATCAATTCCGTATGAAATTATAAAAAAGATAATGACTAAAAGAAATTAATAAAATTTAACTCATTTGATATGTTTACATACATTGTTGTAGAAATTTATTTTAGAATTATAAAAAATGTCAATATCTACTAGGTCACTTGGGTTGTATATCTTACACATTGTATTAAAAGGTGAAAAAGCTCCCCAAAGGTGAAGAGGCTCCGAGAACGTGAATTATGTAGAGACACAGCAAACCTCACCCGAGACAGGAGTGCAATATCACCAATCCACACAGATAACACAACCATGGAATGGTTACTGCCCCTAAAGGATAACACTTTATTATGACATTTTCAGTATTACTTTAAGCTATAAATTACAAATCAAGAATAAAACATTATCTATACATGTTTTGATTCTTTTGTAATCTGTATTGACTCTTTAACATTAGTTGTAAATCAATTTGGCCAGAAAATTGAGTTAAATGATTTAATAATATTAGAATATCTATGCTGTAGTTAGTTACTATCAAGAATGTTTTTTGCTTTATTTCCTGTATTAAAACAGAAAATAGATTCTTAAGCTTAGCTAAAGAACAATATTAACATTATTCAACCATGATTTATCATGTATTCCTTTTTTTACTACCTTTTATTATCATATGGTTCTTTAATATATTGAAGTTACAACAAAATTCAGGGATTCACTTTCTATAAAAGATCCTTCAAACATAAATTCACTATTAAAACATTTAAGATCATCTCTGAATAAAAATTTTGGTAATTGCATAAATAAATACACAACCCCCCCCCCCCAGAACTGTCTTTAAAATAACCATAGACCATTCTGTAATTTGGAGTTATATAATTTGGAGGATACAGTAGAAACCCTATTTTCCGTCAGGGGTTGGGACGCGGCCGTGACGGATTGGAGAATAGATGGATCATAGAGAATTCACCCACTCACACTTATATCGCTGGAAACTTATTATTAGTGCTTACGCACGTTAAATTTTAATGCTGTATAGTACATATTGATTAACAAAATGAGAATGAAAAGGTTAGAAAAAAGACATGTTACAGAATGTATATACTGCAGGTCACAACTACCCTTTTATTACAGTAGACCTAGCTTTAATGTAAAACATAAGCTTGTACATTATACAGGGTGCGGCAGCATAACTTCCTTTTTTCAAAACTCAATAAAAACTATTATATGCATCAGAAAATATTTATTTATTTTTTATAATGTAGGTACATGTCTAAAGTTTTTATTTACATTGTTTTGAAGATCAAATCTGTTAGGTGACGTCCCTCATTCTCCATACATTGTGTAAACCGATTTCTGGCGTTTGTCATGACTCTTGTTAGTATAGCAGGTGTTATGTTGGCAATTTCTTCTTGGATGTTGGTCTTCAAATCTTGTAGGGTTCTTGGATGGTTCACATAAACACGGGATTTCAAAAAACCCCATAGAAAAAAATCACAAGGGGACAGATCGGGAGAGCAATTCCAAATCGCCTCTAATTGAGATAAGGCGCTCTGGAAAGTGTTCCCTCAAAACAACCATCGATGCTCTTGAAGTGTGTGCTGTTGCACCGTCTTGTTGGAACCAAGTATCCCCCAAATCCAACTCTTCTAGCCGTGGGAAAAAAAATTCTGTAGCATGTTTACATACCGGTCCGAATTCACTGTCACTGTAACCTCATTTTCCTCAAAAAACCAGGGACCAATAATTCCAGCTGAGGAAATTGCACACCACACTGAGACTGGGTGAATGCAAAGGCCTTTGATGCAATTCTCGAGGGTTGGTGTCAGCCCAGTAGCGCATGTTTTGTTTGTTAACCGACCCACACAAATGAAAATGGGCTTCATCGCTAAAAAAAACAATAGCACCCTCGGGAACGACATCAAGAAGAAGCTCACACGCGTTCATCCGAGAATTGAAGTCACGTTCTGAAAGTTCCTGCACTATCGCCATCTTATAGGGATGAAAATGAAGATCATCACGAAGAATTCTTCTCACAGAACGATCGGATAGTCCAAGGGCAGATGCGTGTTTGTGCGCAGAACGCCGTGGTGATCGCAACATTGACGCTCTCACTGCTTCAATGTTCTCAGGTGATCTAACGGGCCGAGGGACTCCAGTTCTTCGTTTTGTCGCACTTGCAGTTTGTCTGAATGTAGTGACCCATGTAACAATTGATTTGCGGTCTGGGACGGGAGCCAACGGGGCTAAATTAAAGCGATTCCGAAATGCACGCTGTGTTGCAATAACCGAACATCCGCTTGAAAAGTAGGCCTCAACGGCAAAGGCACGCTCCTCACTATTCCAACGCATGATGGCGACTGAACCGTGTCAGGACAAAACTTTATTGTACCCCCTCTTGAACGAGACCGCTAGCGCTCCGCTATGACATCAACTAACTGAAAGGCGCGCCTTTTAAAAAAGGAAGTTATGCTGCCGCACCCTGTATAATGAGCACAAAATTTAATTATCAACATTCTTAAAATTAAACTGCAGTACAGTGTAACATATTTAAGCCCAGTTCCCACAGCAAATGTTTACGCAGACATCAGGCGGCCCGATGTCAGTACACGGATAGCGTGTTGCCTGTGTGTCATCAGACATAACTGTTCCAACGGCTTGTGACCTGTGTAGGCGTCGCGGCTTAAAACTTCATCTCCGACCACAGGCCTTTGTAGTGCCGCCTCTTTCTCCATGTTGTATGAGACCTGTTCAGGCAGCCCCAGATGGCCTGCCCGTACGTCATGCATATACAGGCGAGCTATTCCAACGACCTGTTATCTGGTAGACAGCAGACGAGGCCTTACGGATGGCAGGCCGTTGGAACTAGGCTTATGAGGGCTAAACAGCTGGAGGGGAAATTGTCGTCTTCCAGACGGATAAGTCATACGGCATCTGTCATATCGTGACGCGAAGAACCAGGCACTGACGGATAACAGAACCTGGCGGAAAATAGGGTGACGGACAATAGGGTTTTCACTGTATTTTCATACAGTGTATTTTCATATTTTCAAACAAACAACTTTAGTGTCAGGTAGAAAATTATTTAATGGCAAGTCTAGCTATTGAAATGTATTTTTTATTCCCTATGTATTATAGTGAAGAGCTAAGAGTTTTATTCCCTTATTATTTAACTGATTAGCTAAATTATTTCTTATCTTTTTTCCAATTACATTTGTCACTCTCCCTTTTCCAATACATTGTTCGTTTGGTATGTCTTTTTTACTCAATTCAAAGGACAATCAGCAATCATTATGCTATAGTAAAACTAGAACGCCCTTCTTTACTGCTTCCAATCTGACTTCCTCACTATCACAAGCTTAGTTGTCATGGATTCAGAACTAAGTGGGCAGCACTCAAGGATTGTAGGTGGAGGAGACTCTTGGAATGATGGTTAACGTGTTCCAGGTCTCTGTGCCAAACTTTGAGTACAATTAGTTGTAAGCTGTTTTGCTGCTTTGTCTCTGTTGTGGGAATGATAAAATTGCATATTGGTGGTGGAATTAAAACCAAAAAAGGAGTTTGAAATATTTGGTTCAAAATATTTATGGGATTGATTAGTTTAAGAATTTGTAACAAAACTCTCTTCACTCATAAATTTTGATTCAGAGTTTGAATATGAGTGCTAGTTGACTCATAACAAAGAAGATATTTCAGACTTTTATAGATAAATTCTGAGTAGCCAAGGCCTCTTCTCAAGGTTCTGTAACCAATCTGATAGTATGTTACCGTATTATTGTTTGCATTTGTAGCCTTTTGGAACAGAACAATCTTTCGTACAAAATGCTGAAATGGTATCTCATCTTTTATTCAACTCGTAGTTGAACAGCAGAGTGTCTTACATTTTCCTTTTTTGGATCTATAATGAACTCTTGGAAAGCATCATAATCCATCACTGTTGGTTTTCCGTTATATTAATTTTTATTGATGTGACTATGAATGAAATGAAAATCCGTTTATTTCAGTAAAAATTACTAATACAATACAGAATACATATGAAAAAAAAATAACTTGAAAAATTCCCCACATGGGCTATACAGCCTGTGGGTGGGGAATGAGCTCTATATCAGCTAATAAATTCGTAATTAAATTATAATAATTTGAAAAGGATATTCAATTTATAAGTATCTATTTAAACAATAATAATATTTATATAATAAAATACATAGTTAAGAGTCAACATTATACATATGTTTATAAGTTAGAGGAATCTCATGTTTGACTGTGAAAGAAAAAAACTAAATCCATCTCACAGAGATTTGGGTAAGCAAACATACCTTCCTCACACTCCTTACACACTCGCATTCACTCCAATATACACACACTCATCCAAGCCCTACATACGCACGTACACTCTACTCACTCACACTTACGACAGGAAAAAAAAAAGAAAAAAAAGGGTACATACATTAATCAGCTCCACGCAACAGGGTGATCTATTATCTGTACTGTGAATAAAAAAATGAATTAACATGATCTCTTCCCAGTTCTAACAACCAATGATTAATAAATTTTTTATACGTATTATAACTGCAAGGGTGTGGATTTTTTAAATGCGGAGGTAGTTTGGAATAAACAGTGTTGACAATGTAATGTGATGAGGTTGACGTAATAGTTTTGAACAATCTAGGTGGATGGAAACCAATATTTAACGCGGCTCTCGTTGAGTACGGATGTGTTATTTCGTTAAATAAGTTTTCTTTATTTTTAAAAATGTATGAAATAATTGTTCTTAGATAAAGTTGAGAGATATTGAGCACTTTAAATTCTTCAAATAGTAAGTCTGTGGGGAAACGTAAGTTTTTCTGCAAAGCAGCTTTAATTATTGATTTCTGAGTAATTTCTAATGGAGAGAGAATGCTTCGGTAACACCCACCCCATGCCAGATTACCGTATTGCAACAACGATTGAATGTAAGCATAATAAACTATTTTTATCAAATCAGGTGAAAGTACTTTACTAAGTGAAGAAAAAATATAAATAAATTTTCGAAGTCTGCCATTTAAGTATGATACATGAACATTCCATTTCAAGCGGTTGTCAAAAACGACCCCTAAATACTTATATTCAGATACAATCTGAACGCATTCACACACCACACACCCCTGCTGACCACCACATGAATGCAAGCGCAATTCCACATTGACCGTATCACAGTCGGCTCTAATAGAAATTGGCATACATTTTGTTTTTGATAAATTAACAGATAACCGACTTTGATCAAACCAACGCTTGACAGCGAGTAAGCCCGTCTCCGCCAGACGGACAGTCTCCTCCCATCCACTGCCTTCAAAAAGCAAAGCAGTATCATCTGCATAAAGAAAAATTTGCCCCCCATCTAAATTTAGTCGACCCAGGTTATTCACAAATATCAAAAAAAGTAGAGGGCCCAGCATACTACCCTGCAAAACTCCATAATCAATTTTCTTCTTAGTACTGTCTTGTCCGTTAATTGTAACAATTTGGTAACGATCGCTAAGGTAACTGTTAAACCAATCAAATTCTGTTCCTCTTACCCCAATATGATCAAGTTTCTTTAATAACAAACTTCTATCAACAGTGTCAAAAGCTTTGGCCAAATCAATAAACAATAAAATAGGTTTTTTATTACGTTCAATTGCATTATGAATACTTTTTGTCAACAAAAATAAATCATCATTTAAATTTTTATCTTTCCTGAAACCAAACTGATTTTGAAAAAGAATGTTATATCTGATTAAATAATTTTCAAGTTGTATTCTAATACTTTTTTCTAATAATTTGGACATGACGCTAGCCAATGTGATAGGCCTAAAGCTTACACATTGATCTTATCTTATCTCAGCAACTATATACAGTTGCTTCATCTCATTTTTTTAAGACAAGGTTAAGAAGATTAAAAGCTATCCAAATTCTCTCTTAAATTTTACTGCAACTCCTGCTGTCATCTGGCTAGGATGTCAAAAGTCTCCAGCACAATTTTGAAACTCTTAAAATATCTAGCCTATATCCTAATTAATTACATTAATGAACAGTTTAGCAAACAGACAAGGGGGACTGAGAATAGATTTCCCATGAATTATTTCCAGCATGCACTTTGAGATGTATTTTTCCCTTTTCCATTAATTTGGAATTCTAGCTTAGCATGATAGTATCTTTCTAGCTAATTTTCTGATCTATCTTATTTATTTCAGCTACTAACAGTGAACATGATATCGGTATGGAATGTTACCTACCTAATATGACATTAGTGTGGTGTCGTTTCTCATATTACATTTCTGGTAAGATAATGCGAATTTTTGTTTTTGTGAGTTAAAACATCATTAATTCCTGCAATGAAAATTAACCAGTCATTTTTACTGAAAATTTTGGTTGATTGATTCTGTTCAGTTGAGCTTACAACATTTTGAAGTTTGCTCCTGGCTGCACATGTCCAAAAACATTACATTGTTCTGACGCCTTTACGTTTAGTATGTGGCAATGACTTGTCCATGGCTGTTATTCCTTGAGAATAAAGTTATATTTACTTTGTTTTCAAGGAATGGGGTTAATGTTGTTTTGTTTTATTTCTTTAATTTGATTTCTGATTTTATTTTCATGTCATTTTTTGAGCATGGGGTTTTAGTTAGTTTGCTTCAAGGGATGGACTCTCTTAGTTTGTAACAATGACTGTATTCCCTTGTCTATACTCATCACTCACATTCAAAATCCACATTCCCATAATATCTTGATGATCAATGTTTTAATAATAAACAAATAAATAAATGTATTGCTTGACATTTTTAGCCTTCGAGCTTGCAAGTGGAAAATTAAATTATCCCCACTTAAAGATATTGGCCTTAAGCATCGTGAGGAAGCTCAATTTCTGTGGCCTCGTGAATGAACTCTGCTTACAGCATCACTTGAGGACCTCTGCTTCCACAGCCTCATAACTGCCTGTAGCATTGCATGATTATCTCGGTCTGGGGCCTCTGCTTGTTTTTACTTTGGCTTGTGGATCTCAGCCTTAGGCCTTGTGGGGGAACTTGGAGTAGTAGACTTGTGGCTCAGCTCCATTCATTCATATGATTTAATCTTCCTGTTTTTCAAGTAGTTTCTGAGTAACTGAGTAATGGACAAGCCAATGGAAGAAATAGGTACAAGTAGAGCAATTTAGTCGGTTATTCACTAATAACTTTCCTCAGACCTAACTGATTTCAGTGATCAAAAAGTATATGAAAGGGCTTACTGAACTAAGTGTTCTAAGAACAATAAGAGCTATGTTCGTCAAGTAGTTCCTGAGTAATGGACTCATGAATGGGAAAAATGAGTTTGAGTAGTGCGGACCTAACTTTCCTCAGACTCGTCTTCAATCAAAAGTTTCATAAGAATCTTGATTCACTGAGAATTTTCAGACTTGTCAATATAAATAAATTATTGTTAAATTAAATGGTGTGACATTTAGGATTAAAGATGTAGGTGTTTAATATCGTAAAAGTCATTTTACATGATTATTTGAAATATATAGATTTATTTTTTCAGGTATAATGAAGCATGGAATGTTTGTTTGATATTGGATGAGAAAGAAGCTTGGGTCAAATTTGGTCAGTCAGCTTTAAGAAATCTTGATGTTAATACAGGTGAGAATAATTTCAAGTGTTATATATCCCTTAGTTATTGATATTATTATTATTATTATTTTATGAACACCGTATCATGGCTGGTGTTAAAGTTATCAGGTCTTAGACTGGAAGTCAGAAGGAATGTGGTGTCATTGCAATTGTTTTGGTTCAGTCACTCTCTCTCTTTAATCACCTGAAGAAAGTGCCAGTGGCACAGAAAATTTGTGTGATTTTGTGTTTCTTTTGTGATTCTTTTGTGTGAAAATTTGTGTGATTTTGTGTGATTTTGTGTTAGTGAACTTGTCTTCTAAGGTAAGTTTGCTGATGTCCTATCTCTCCAATATACTAATTCCTGGCCTAGTGCCCCTTTTTTTATTTTTATTTATTTATTAAATATTGTTTTGTCAAGCCACAGCACAATTTTGAACTAACACTAAAGATCATCAGTTATAGAATTATTAACTTAAATTTAGATTATTTTGTTTCAAATAAATTATTTAGAGTTTTGATTTACTACCAGTTTTAGATCCACTTAATCAAATATTAATAGTAATATAACAAATACAGTTTTTCAATCAGTCTCTACATTTTAAGCTAGCAAATATGGCAAATGTTCACTAAATTTATAGAAACAATGGTTAAAGTAAAATTAAAACATTATATCTAAGTATTGTTTTACTGTATTATTGTCTAATATCAGTATATATGAGTATATTAATCACCTATTTAAAATATCAAATGTTTGTTCACAATTTCTTAATTGTGAATCAGGATTGAATTCAACATGGAAAAAAAGGAGGAAAAACACTTATTATTAGAGGTCTATAAGATAGAAGGAATATTAGACCTTTTTCATAAATTCACTACCACTACTTTGATTAGGTTATATTAGGTTCGTTTAAGTTATGTTATGTTAGGTTATGCTATGTTTGTTTTGGTTATGTTAGATTTAGATATATTATGTTAGGTTTGGTTATGTTAAATTAACCTAAGTTATGGTTATAGTAGTGAGTTAACGTAAAAGATACAGCATTTTTAGTCCTGGGACAGAAACAAGCAACAATATTTTTTTGCCCAGAGAAATTTTTCTCGAGAATAATGTTTAAATGATTTTGGGGGTATAAATTTATACCTCAGAAATCAAAATATACAATCACAGGAATTATCTTTTTTTATCATTTTCTCTGTGGTAATGAGTATTTGGTGTTTACTTTTTACGAAACTTATCTCATTCAAAATACAATTTGACCTTGTTTTCTTTTACTAATTCACACATGTTGAATTATTTCACTATAATTTAAAGCACATGAGCCAGAATGATTTTTATTTAAATATAGGATGAATTTAATTTTGGTTATTTAATCATTAAAACATTATTAATAAATATAATTCTTAAAATTATAAATAAGCCGCTTAGAAAACAACCTTTTCAACACACTTGTGCAAGTGAGACTACTTCTCTCACTGTGTAATAACATTTTAAAATTGTCATGGCAACCAGAGCAGTAGGCTGTGTACTGACGGTGTAATAGAAAGCCCTGCCCATTTTATGTTATTACAGGGTATCTACCAGGCCTCGATGTCACGTAAAACCTCAAAAAGGCCCCAATTTTCCTGATATGGAAGTCACAGAAAAGCACAGATTTTATCACAAAAGGCTCCGATTTTTTATATCGTACAAAACTGATTTTTTACTATGGCTGGAGAAAATGAAATATGTTGAGTTCCCCCTACCTATCAAAATGAACAACATATCATGGCCGGTGTTAAAGTTACCAGGTCTTAGACCGGAAGTCAGAAGGAATGTGGTGTCATTGCAATTGTTTTGGTTCATAATCTCACTGTGTTATCACGGTCCTTTCCCTCCCGCCCGCCTCTCCTCTTCGCCTTGTTTCATTACATGAAGTCTCTGTCCCGCCCGAGACGTTATCACACAATATCAGTCAGTCAGCTTGTCATTAGTTTTGGTTTAGCTACAATTTTATGTACATTTTGCAATTAAGGGAATTGAAGAGCACGTTATTTGTGATCGCTCTAAATTGTATTGTGCCTAGAACTATTGCTAACGATATCAACAATTTGAAAATCAATCCAGATTGGCCACCCTCACAATTAAATATGTTTAAAATGGCCCAATTTATAAGTTTGCCAATAACTAAAGTAAGGCAGTAAAGTAAGGCAGAATCAAGATCGCGCCGGTAGTGTTGACGTTAGCGTTACTACTCCTGAAATAGTTAGAATTAAAGTTAATGATAAATGTGGTAAATGTAAACGAGTTGTTAAAAACAGTGTACTATGTGATCTGTGGTGGCATTATAATAGCGGAGGTATCAAAAATCAGGACGATTTCCAAGTTAATCAAGAGTGGTTCTGTACCAGGTGCAATCAAGATGGTGGTATGGCTGTAAAAGCAGACGAAATTGTCAGTGATCAAGAAGAAATTATTCTCTTCCTAAATAATGACTTAAAAGAGTTGAAGCGGGAAAATGCTTCTCTACGGGAGAAAATTCGATCTCTGGAGATAGGCCTAAATTCTCAAACAACTAGGCCTAAGTCAGATTCCAATGTGTGTACTAACAGCCTAGGCCTAGGCTCAAACCATAGGGGCTGGGAGAGTATTCCTTGTAGACCAAGGAAAGCTAAGTCTACTGTTTGTAAAGTTTCTGATGAACTGCAATTGGAAAATAGGTTTGAAGTGCTAAGCTCAGTTTGTGAGAACGAAGGTAACAGTTATCTTAAATAGCTATTCTAAAAACTGTGAAAATCTTCAAAAACTAAGAAATGCTAAGCCTAAGTCCAAGGCTCAACGCAAAGTCAAGATATTTTCGGACAGTTTTTGCCGTGGCCTATCTAAGATAGTTAGTGATTTGCTAGGCCCTAGATATGAGGTTGAATCTACGATGAAACCTAGTGCATCTTTAAGAAACATTGTTCCGGACATAGAAAGTCTGCAGTCTGGGAAAGTAGGTGAAGTCAGCAGTGATGATACAATTGTTCTTGTGGGTGGAGCAAATGATATCTACAAGAATGAGGCCAATGATGAAGTATGTACTCTTTCTGCTACACTTCGGAAGCTACCGCACACAAACATCATTTTTGTAAACATTCCTCATCGCCACGATTTCATCAAGTCTTCAGTGATAAATAAAGAAATCTGTAATGCCAATGTTGATTTTAAAAACATCTGTCGTGAGTAAAAAAATGTGTCTCTCATTAAAACTAATTCTTGTAATAGAGAATTTCACACTGTTCATGATCAGCATTTTAATTTCCTTGGTAAACAGGCTCTTGCTAAAACAATTTCGTGTATAACAAAAAATAGGCCTAAGTTACAGACTGTGTCTAATGAAATAATGGCACCGGGAAACGTACTAGAGTGGCCAAGGCTAGTGTGAGTAAGCCTAAACCTTGGTCAACAAATCATGAATTAAATTTTCCACCTTGTAAAACTAGCTGCAATGTAGATTTATGTTATGTAAATACTCAAGGTTTACTTTTTTATATTTTTATATTGTAACTTCTCAACATAATATTGATGTTTTGTGTTTCTCTGAACATTGGTTGAAATCACATGAAATTGACTTAGTATTTTTTTAATGTTTTAAATTAGCTTCATATTTTTGCAGGGAAAACAAACTCCATGGTGAGTCGGCTATTTTTATCAAAGACAATTATAGTTGTAAAAATGTACCCTCTATAAACAGTTTAGCTGTAAAGGAAACTTATGAAGTATCATATTGCCATGTTGTTGAATTAAATTCTTTAATCGTATGCTTCTATAGGGTGCCAAATATTGCAAATAGGTCAAAGTTTTTTGAACTACTTAATAGCCTACTATCCATAGTGTTCTCAATGAACACTGATATAATTATTTCTGGTGATTTCAACATAGATTTTAACTCCGGAAGTGAAGTAGTCTCAGACCTTTGTAACCTAATTTACAGTTATGACCTACACGTTATATTCAGTAATGTGATAACTCGGCCTGGTATAATAAAAGAAGGTACTTGCATTGATAATGTAATTACCTCCATCCATCCTTCAAGAACCCATTCAAATGTCATTGACTTAGGATGTTCTGATCTCTCAACCTAAGTGGGAATATAGGCCTAAATATCAATTCTAAGAATGAAATACGACAGAATAGCTAGTGGGTTCCCTAGAAGTTCACAATTTAACTGAATTTATTACTTGGTTAAAGAATACTAACTGGATACCTGTATACTGCCTAAACACTGCAAATGATCAATTTGTGAAATTTTTTTGACATGTACTTGTGGGCAGTTAATTTGAGCTTTCCCCTTAAAAATGTTAAGCATAGCAATGTTCAAACTATAAAAAAAATCCTTTTCATAAATGGTTTACTTCAGAACTGAATAATCTAAAATCCCAAGTAGAGAAACTTTCTTTCCTGTCAAGGCATTCATCGTGCCCCAAGATAAAACTAGACTTTAATAGAATAAAATATAAATATAGGCAGGAAATAAAGAAAGCCAAGTTATCCTTTAATAATAAAGTAGTTTCCAGAGCAGTAAATAGGCCTAAACAAATTTGGAAAATCATAAAAGATGCCTCGTCTGTTAACAATTCAGCCTCATATCAAATTCCCACTTCACTCAATAGTGATATCTTTAATAATTTTTTTATAAGCAGTGTGCAAGATGTTGTTAATGCAATTTCTCAGAGCCATAACACTGCTAAATTTTATGCTAGTAAAGCCTACAGCTGGCTTAATGTGCCCCCCACTTTTTCTTTTACTTATGTCTCTGTTCAAGATCTACATAGTGCAATTTTATCTCTGAGTAGATAGATCCTGTTTTGATATGTTTAATTTGAGCTCCTATATTGTCAAGCATAGTAGTATATACATTTCTGAAGTTTTGTGTCATATCCTTAATAAATGTTTTGATGAAGGGGTTTTTATGATAAATTAAAAATTTCTAAAGTGGTACCTGTACATAAAAAAGGTGATAGCATAGCCCCCAACAACTATAGGCCAATCTCTCTAGTTCCTGTTTTGTCAAAGGTATTTGAAAAGGTCGTTAACATGCAAATTATAACATTTTTAGAAATAAATAACTTACTATTAATCAATTTGGATTTAGAAAAGGTCGCTCTACATGTGATGCAGTGCTAAAATTCATTCAAAATTGTCTCGACGGTAAAGAAAATAAGTACAATGTTGGTGCCAATTTTTATGACTTTTCTAAGGCTTTCGACACTGTCTGCCATAACACGCTTATTGTAAAACTCAAAGTACTAGCTTAATAACTCATTTTCAAAGCTTAGTACTGTCCCACATGATGTTCCTCAAGGCTCAATATTAGGCCCCCTTCTTTTTATAATTTATGTTAATGATCTGCCAAATATTTTTAACTCTGACTCTTTAAGCTGTTACTTGTACGCTGATGATTTATGTGTTAGCTATGTTTCACATGACCCTAATTTCATATCTTGTATCCCATCTGATGTACTTGCAGGTTAGTGTAATGCTAATTCTCTTTCCTTAAATTTAAATAAAACTCAAGAACTGGTAGTTTCTTATGACCATAAGTTAGTTAATACATCCAAGCCAGTAAAATTTCTGGGAATAACAATTCAGGGTGATCTTGGCTGGAAGTCACACATTAAAACCATTTTACTTAAATTAAACAGGGGTGTATTTTTATTAAGAAAATTGGACAGCATAGTCTCCAAAGAGGTCTTGTTGCAAGTCTATTATGGATATATTCACTCACATCTGAATTATGGAACTTTAATATGAGCAAACAACATTTCTTCTAGTAGTTTATTTTCAGCACAAAAACAAGCAGTGAGAGCACTTTTTAAAGTAAATTCCAGATGTCATTGTAAACAACTTTTTATTGAATCTAATATAATGTCCCTTCCCTGTATTTACATTTTTCAGTCTTTACTTTATGTTAAAGATAATATTAATACACTTCAGCTAAACTCTGATATTCATAATTATGGCACAAGACATTGTGAGCTAATAAGAAAATCTCATTATAATTATTCTAAAACTACAAAAAGCTTTCATTGCACTTCTATAAATGTGTTTAATAAACTACCCAAATCTATTGCAGACCTAAATCCTGATAAATTTAAAACTAAGATAAAATACATTTTGATAAAAAATTGTTTTTATAGCCTTGAAGAGTATTATGAACATAAATTTGCAAGCTAGTTATTATCTAATTAATACGTAGGGCCTATATATTTTGTTGTATCTTGTAAATTAATATTTTATAGAATGTCATTTAAGTTTAGGCTATATAAATAACTAGGTTTTTATGTGTTATATCTTGTACATATATATCATAATTTAACTTGTGACTTGTGTTTTTACATATACACTTATTAACTTGTTGTGGAAATATTTATTTTTATGTATGCTTAAATTAACTTAGTATGTGTTAGGCCTTCATCTTGTACATTTTGATCTTGTAGTATACGGTAGCCTAAGTGATAAACCACCTTATGTGACTTACTCTTTGCTTTATGTGTAATGTTTCCTTCTTTAGATTTATTTTTATATGTTTTTATTTAGTCATCATACATTTGTGATTTTCTTGTAATTTATTGTCCATAGCTTTTAAGTACTAAAATAGTTTAGTTTTAAATTTTACGATGCTAATGCAGACTTTGTACTTTTTATAAATGCTTTGTTTCCTGGCAAATAAGTGGATTTGAAGAAAGTTCATTGAAATTTTATAAGTGACAACGACCTTCGTTATCGTCAGACGTTATTTCTTAGTGTCCCAAAATAGATTCATTATCTGAGCCTCCTGGCTAGTGACTATTCTCATATCGCTTTAAAAAACTGGTATTACATTGAATTTGGAAAGGAATGAAATCTGGTAAACAATGTCTGTGTAGCCTACATGGGTGCAAACTTGTATTCTTATATGGTAAATGTTAATATTCTTATTATGTTGTCATCATTCAGTATCTTACTTATGTACAGTTAAAACGTAATAAATAAATATCGTTTATGTAGGAATCAGTTAAAATTGTGAAGATGTTAATTTTATTTTATTTTCTGATTTTTTATTATTGCAAATATTCACGGTCATGATCTGTTTACAGCATTAGTGAACAAAGTGTTTTTGTTTATGAAATAATTTTCTGTTGTTTTTATCTATATGATCAGCTAAATTCAATAACTAACTTTTTTATATGACTAACTCTAAAAATTAGTTGAAAGATATAATTGAAGAAACTGCATTAAAACTATGAGAACTTATGACATTAAACAATGCAGCATTTAATGTTTACTTTAAATATAACACTATAACCACTATATTTATTTTACTAACACTGGCGGATACTGAGATTTGGTGTAGTTTAAATATATTGTAATTAAGATTTACAATATATAATTGGTGTTTACAGAATAATAATTAATAGACGTTCGCCACTCTATTTTTTATTTGACGGAAAATAAATCAATAATGTGTCACACACTGCTAGAACGCCATTATCATATTTTATATAATATGATACGGTATTTTCTCACGTTAAATCATTGGACGATTCCCTGCTCAGATTAAAAAATAAAATAGACCTCAATCGACTCGCGAGAGATGCAAACGGTTCCTTGCACGTACGTATACTACACCGAATGAGCTAGCCATGGGTGTCTTCACGGACATAAAGGGGGCGTTCAACAATGTCTTCCTGCAGTCTATGATCACTACTGTCACTAGGACGGGCACCAAGGGTACCATTATCAGATGGATTGAAGCCTACCTATGTAGCAGAATGGTTAAGGCAACACTGAACAAAGCGATTGTTCAGGTTGTAGTCGAAAGCGGTTGTCCCCAAGGGGGTGTCCTTTTGACCTCTCCTGTGGTCCCTGGTGATTGATGACCTACTAAGGGTGCTGAACGGGATGGGAGTATATGCTCAGGCATACGAGGACGTTGTGTGCATACTGGGCATTGGTAAGTTTGACAGCACGGTGTCGGGCATCGTCCAGGCTGCCTTGAGATTCCTAGAAAGGTGGTGTAGGGACAAGGGGCTCTCTTTTAATCCTAACAAGACAGAACTTGTACTCTTCACTAGAAAGAAGAGGCTGGATGGCCTATACATGCCCACTATGGGAAATATGGTGCTAAGAGCTACAGGGTCGGTTAAGTAACTGGGGGTTATCCTGGACGCTAAACTGAACTGGTTCAAGCACCTACAGGAGAAAGCCAGGAAGTTCAGAATGGCTTTTTGGGCTTGTCGGAGGGCCATTGGGACAACGTGGGGTCTTAAACCAAAGATAGTTTACAAGCTATACACGAGTGTACTTTGGCCCTCCTTATGTTATGCTGCAGTTGTCTGGTGGTCGGCCATGGCACACAACAGTGCAAGGCTAACATTAGATAGATGTCAGAGAATGGCGTGCCTGGGAATTACAGGCGCAATTAGAACAACCCCATTGGCGGCGATGGAGGTCCTCACTGGGCTCCGCTCAATGGACCTGTTTGTAAAAGGGGAGGCTTGTAAGGCGGCGTTTAGAATAAGGACAACTGGTGGCTGGTTGCCTGGCCAACCAGGACTCCATGGTGAAATACTATCTAGGGACATTAGTCTGGACCCGTTGCTCGCGATGGGAACAGACTCAATGACACCTAGGTACAGAATTGACAGGCAGGTCAGGGCCTTCCTTCCAAGCAGAGATAAGTGGATGGAGAGTACCGAGCCTGCACAAGTAAAAGGAAGCGTGTGGTATACAGACGGCTCATTTATAGAAGGAGGTGCGGGTGCTGGGGTGTACGGGAGGGGGGCACGTAAAGTTCTGTCTGTACCTCTAGGTGCCCATGCTACCGTCTTCCAAGCGGAGGTGATGGCTTTCATGACAGTCGCACAGGAAGAAATGAGTCTAGGTGGCTTCGGAGGAGTAGTTTCCATCTGTTCGGACAGACAGACGGCGATAAAGGCGATCATGGTGCCACGTACCAGCTTGGGCCAGAAGTTGGTATGGGAGTGCCAGGGGATCCTAGATACTCTTTGCCAGCGTAAAAAGGTGAGACTCATATGGGTCCCTGGGCATGCTGGCATTGACGGAAATGAGAGAGCTGATGCATTGGCTAGGAGAGTGGCAAAGTGCCCTCTTCTAGGACCGAAGCCGGCACTTGGCATTCCTTTTCAAAAGTTGAAGAGAAGAATTGACAGGTGGACCTCTGAGGAACACGCTGGCAGATGGAGGACCGTGTCTGGGCTCAGGCAGTATCGTTCACTTACCCAAGGACCGAATCGCAGTTACAGCAGATATTTGCTGAGCTGTAACCGGGACAAGGTGAGGGCGGTTACGGGAATGCTGACTGGACATAATCTTCTTCACAGACATGAAGATATTGGGCTTAACAGAGGACTCTATATGTAGGCTCTGAGAGGAGGATGAGGAGAGCTCCATACACATCTTGTGTCATTGTGGAGCTCTCTCATCTCTTAGGTATAGGACTCTGGGTGCCGCTTTTCCGGAAAAAGAGGACATTAGTAATATGCATCTACACTCAGGGAGATCATGTCCTTCATAAGGGGGACTGGTCTCTCGTGACACTGTCGCCAGGCTCGGGGTGTAAAGGGTCATGGAGTCCAGGCGCGGTGGGCTTGGTGACAGGACCACAACCCGGAGTATCTAACTAACTTTCGCCTAGAAAAGATGGGAAGTTCGATTCCTGGGATGTAAAGTGACCCGTTCTCGGGATCCTTTTGATTGAACGGTATTATTGATATGAACAAAAATATGCATAATTTCCATGGTGTACAGACCATTAGATTTCTATCAGTTACAGGTCTTTTTGAGTATCTTGAACCGAATCTCTTGTCCCCTTTCTTGGGTCATAAAGACACTAACCAGCACTTCTATTTTATTCAAGCTATTTTAGGTTAGGTTACAAGTGACTAGTAGACTCGACAACCAACATGTGTGATCCCTACTACAGTAACTATTTACAGTGATCGCTGCCTTCCCAGCTCTGTTGTTCACTGTGAATTGAACTAGTTCAAATCATAATGAACGAATTTATTCACTACGTCGACTAGTTCATTTGACTGTCGTTGTGTACTACCTATTCTTTGGCGTATTGTTTAGTTCATAATTATGTGTACCAAACTGATAACCTATGGTTAAGGGTAAAATAAAACAAGGAAGTGCACAATTTTTATTCATAACTTATAAAACTGTTTACTCTTAAAACTAAATTAAGATGTAAATATGATATTTCGTGAAATACAACTACTTGATCGAACTTCGAGCCGAGTTCAAGTAGTAAAATACTCAATTAAATATTCGAAGTTTCTAGTACTCGCACACCCCTAATAAATAGTTATATACTCGTATAAAATAATTATTTGCTTTTAAGCATAAAAAACATCGTGAGAGCTACTATATAACTGCCCTATATTTCATATATTTTTGCGTGAGTTAATCTTTGTTAAAAGAGGGCCCCGGTTTTTTTAGATTGTGGCCTCTAAAAGCCCCAAAAAGGCCCCTATTTTTGTTTCAAAAGTCTGAGTAGACACCCTCTCATTAGCATCAGTGATCATTGGTTGGTTTGATTAACACTAAGGAATCAAGCTTAGATCAATTAAAAAATTAAATCATTATTTAGTATTCAAATGGCAATTAATAATAGCAAAAAGATAGTGAATAATAAATGAAAACAATAAATAGGAATTTGTGCAGTTCATTACAGATTTTTCAATTAAACACTGTTGGGGAACTTGAACACTTGAAGGCAGGAGTTAGTCATCCCTTTGAAGCAAGGCAACTCAGTAATCAAAAGATTCGCCTCTGCCATTGAAACCCATACATGTGCTAAATATAACACGCATGTTGTTTTCTACCCAGCTCAATTATATATTCTTGCTGTTTGAAAAAATGTGGATTTTTATTTGAAACCAAATTATACTTTCTAAAAAGAATCTGGTATTTTAAAATTCTTTTATGCAATGGCTAATGTCATTGATATTCATTTAGCCAACGTAATCGTCAAATAAACATCAATTGTTGTACTTTTCAACAGTGATAGTTATTAAAATTAGTCATTTTAGCTTCAGACAGAGGATCAACAAATACTTGAATTAATGATATTTGACAAAGATAACAATAACATTGTTTTTGATGTTTTTGTTTAGGATGTTTTTATAGCTGTTCGCTCAGGTACTCCATCTGATAACCGGGTAGACATAGTGAGCCAGTCAACTGAAACGGTCATCGAATGTGCGGTGGTTGAGGTGCCGGGGGTAGAGGGTCGGCTTCCACTTGTAGTTGTGGCGCTATATCAGCCACCATCTGCATCGGCTGCCGTATTCCTGTTGCATTTCAACCGAATACTGCAGATGTTGTCTCATGATATAAAATCCAAAGATGTTATAATTTGTGGTGATCTTAATATAAATGCTCTTTCTGACTCAGTTGACAGGAGGGAACTCTTTTGCTTATTTGATCTGCATGGCCTATTCTCGCATATTTTTACTCCCACCAGAATTTCTGGCATTTCTAAAACTACAATAGACTACATAATCACCAATAACAGACGAAGTAACACCGATATAGTTGAGTTGGGTCTGTCAGGTCATAATGCTCAATTAGCTTGCCTATCAAACAAATTTCAAATAAATTTCCCCCAAAACAAACCAATTCTTAAGTGGAAGATGTCTAAATATAACAAGGCTGCTTTTAAAAGGAAATTACAAACCATATCATGGGAACTTAATTTAAACATTGATAAGAGCGAGCGTTAATGAAAATTTTAATTATTTTCTAAATGTTATCATTCAAACCTTTAATGAATGCTTTCCTAAGCAAGCTCAAAGAACAATTCACAATAAAAATAAAAAAGATTGGTTAACTAGAGGGTTAAAAGTATTTTTAGAGAGGAAAAAGGAAATGAGCTACTGCTTCAAAAATTCTACAGACCCACATTTCATTGACTACTATAAAAGATATGTCAAGTTATTAAGAAAATTAATAAATATTTCAAAGAAAACTGCTAATAACCACAAAATAAAAAATTTCAATAATAAATCAAAAACAATATGGGAAATTGTTAGAAAGGAAACAGGAAGAGAGACGGTTAGGGGACTCATTGACAATATTACAATTGTGGGAGAAAAGGTGACTAACACAAACACGATTGCTGAGCATTTCAACAGCTTTTCATAAATGATCCTCAATCTTTGGCCCCCAAAGCGAACCCCACTCTAGCCTTAGATAGGCTCTGCCAACGCTGCACTCCAGTTTCATCATCCATTTTCCTGGCTCCAACTAGTATAAAAGAGGTATCTGATGTGATTGCATCCTTAAAATCGAAGAGCTCATTCGGTTGGGATGAAATTTCACCGAATCTTCTTAAATTCTGTTCTCATGAATTAGCTTTGCCTCTAACATTTCTTATAAATCAATTATTTTTAACTGGCACATTCCCCTCAAAATTAAATTATTCAATCATCAAACCCCTTCATAAAAAAGACAATAGATCAATTATCGGCAATTACAGGCCAATTGCTTTGGTCCCAACAATTTCTAAAGTGTTCGAGCAAACCATTCTTGCCCGACTAAGTTCTCATTTATCAAAGTTTTCTGTAATTTCCAAAAATCAACATGGGTTTCAACAGAGTAAGTCCACATTATCAGCTTTATATGATTTTACAAATCATGTACTTAGCGCTTTGGATGAGTCACGGAAGACTCTGGGTGTTTTCTGTGACCTGTCAAATGCTTTTGATTGTATTGATCACACAGTTTTGTTCTTAAAACTCAACCATTATGGAATTAGGGGTGTAGCCTTGGATTGGTTCAAATCTTTCCTGTCTGGCAGAAAACAGTGCACCTTTGTTATGGTCCGCATCACTCCTGTGAGTCCTCTTGGGCCGAGGTGCATATGGGTGTTCCACAGGGTTGCATTCTCTCCCCTATTCTATTTTTACTTTATATAAATGATTTATCTAGTACAGAGAACAATGCAAATATAGTAATTTACGCTGATGATGTTTCTCTATTGTTGTCAAGTAGAGATGCAATTGAATTGAGAGCAAGTGTTTCTCGGGTAGTCACAGAGGTAAATGAATGGTTTGTGGACAATGGTTTGTTGTTAAACATTAATAAAACAAAATATATTAATTTCACTAAAAAAAAAAAATAAATCACATAGTATTTGTGACGACATAATTGTGAACCTTAAACAAACTCTACAGAACGACACATCTGTAGTGTTCCTCGGTGTGACTGTTGTCGAGACTGTTTGTTGGAGACCGCACATCGAAAAACTCATACGTTGTATCAATTCAGGTACCTTTGCAGTAAGAATATTAAAAGCTTCGTGTAGTAGAGATATCCTTCTTGACGTGTACCGAGCTTATTGTGAGAGCATAATTCGCTATGGATTGGCTATCTGGGGAGGTTGATCCTCTCTGGAAAGAGTTCTTAAATGTCAAAAAAAGATCTTAAAGATAATTTTCGACATCACTGACTCTCATTCATGCAAAAGCCTGTTTATAGAAAATAAAATAATGAGCTTTCATTCCCTTTATATATTTGAGGTTTTAATTTTAACATTCAAAAATATTGACGCTGAGGCCAAAATAGGAAATTTCCATTCATACAATACAAGGCATGGGAAGGCACTATACCACCCAAATCATAGGACATCAAAATTTGAAAAAGACCCAGCTTATATTGGATTACATTTTTTTAACAAATTGCCGCTAAAAATTAAAAAAGAAAACAACATTTCAAAATGTAAAGATTTAGTAAAGTCCTTTCTTCTTTCGCATGCCTTCTACAGTGTGAAGGATTATCTTAATATGGAAAGTGCCAAGTTTTGATTGTTTAAAATTATTTTAATTTATATAACAGTTTGATCCATTTGGCAACATTATTCAATGTATGCTCAAATATATATTTTTAGTGTTCAAAGTTACAACTATTTCATGCATTCGACTACCTCACATGTCTGTAGTACAAGATTATTAAATATTAATTAATTGATACAGTATTATATTAGTAGTAGTTATAGTTAATTTGACAAGACACAAAATTTGTACAAATAATTTTTTTTTTTACTTCACTCGCCAGTTGACATGGGCCTACAGGCCTGTGCGTCAACTTTATTCAATGAGTGAAGTACCGACCGTTGGCTCAGTGGGGATTCGAACCTTGGACCTTGCCCTCCACATTCCGAAGCCTTAGCCACTGAGCCACCACGCCGGCTTATAACTGTACCAAATATTATGTGTTAATAAAGGATTTGATTTGATTATTAAATGCAGGTTAGGTTATAGCATACAAGGCCAGGAATTGATATAGGAGAGATCAGCAAATTTACCTTAGAAGACAAATCCATTAACACAATACACAATAAAACAAACATACACATATCAACAATTTCAATTCCACTGGCACCTTCAGGTTGGTAGAGAGATGGAATTAGTATATTTATGCCCTCTCTGGACTGAAGTATTAATCACAGAACAAATCTTCCATTTACGTAAAAACATATGCTGTTGCAGCTATCCGAGTATTTAGACATGTAGGAGATGCTGGCATGGTCTGGTCTCTTCAGAGCCTACAGGATGTGGAAAACAAAAAGTTGCTTGCTGGTCATATTGCAATGTTCCTTCAAGAATTTGATTTGGCTCAGGTAGGACCAACAATAAAATTATGTAGTATGAAAATAAGTTAAGAATTTTGAAGAAATAAGATTTTGATTTTGAATAAAAAAATAAATAAAAATAAATAATATTTTATAATATAATATAATATATTCAATATAATATATAATATTCAGTATTCAATATTATAATATAATATATTAATTCAATAACATTTTGAAGAAAATAAGAAGAATTCTGCTAATAATTCTAGAAAACATTGTTAGCTGGATTTAAAATGTGTAATCAAACTTTAGTTACATTATTTATTGTGTAGATCCTACAGTTACTAAGTACATCTAAAAATTGTCAATGTGTAAGGTTATTTTGAAATAAAAAATGTATAGATGCTTTAAATATTCCTATAACGAGGAAAGAGATTCATTAAGAGGCTGTGTACTTTATTGCAATTTAAAACATTGACTGCTAAATGAAATACATATAAATCACCCCCGAAGCTAAGACATAAAGTTATTTGATAAACTTTCCTTATGACATTAGAAGACTGTTTATGACAAAAAAAATGTGTCTGTTATCCAAAATGGCTACATAGATGACATTACGGTTCGGTCCGCGGGGTCAGCACCTTACGCCGGTTTTGTCACACACCATAACGCCCAAAATTGCACCAAATACACGTAAAAACACATAAAACACTGCTTTTTGTCAGTTTTTCAGTACATAAAATATTTATTTATATTGTTTGGAATGGCTAAGGCTTTATTGCTGGTCTTTGTGGAACTTGTCAAATTTAATATAAAATATAAAACAGTGATACAAAACAATAATACGAATGGGCAAGAAAAAAATAATATTTACAACACAATAATATAACTGTACTAATGCTTAAACAAACTTGAAAGTCATTGAACACGGTTAGCACAGGCCGAAAACACGGGAATTTGAAACGAACTGCACGTCAAAGTCGAGTTGGAAAAACATAACATGCTCACCAAATACAAAGTTGCATGGCCCAATGCTGAGCTCACACTGAGCAATAGATCAGTCCGTGGCAACACCCCGCAGTACCACGTGGCGCGCGCCTGCGTTGCGGAGCTTACCCCGCGGAGACGCGGTTCCACACTGGATGTGTTAACAGGTTTTCATGTATATTATTAGTTGATTTATGACTCATTAGTATGAAACAGATACAACTCAACAGTAAGAGTAGAATATTTACCACATCTACTTTTGAAGAAGAAAAAAATGAACATTTGACTTTGGATTTTGATTTGAAATATCCATAACAATTTAGAATACCCTAGGTAAATACAAATGTTCCTTTTTAGCTCTATAGTTGTTTAGGTTGAGATTTGAGACATAGAATTAGTTTGTTGCTTATTTATAGGGGTGTGCGAGTACTCGAAACTTCGAGTATTTGATCGAGTACTTTACTACTCGAACTCGGCTCGAAGCTTCCAAAACTACTCAAAGTTCGATCAAGTAGTCGTATTTCAATTCCTCTGTACGTGTATGGGCGGGTGGGTGGGTTAAATATAACTGATGCGCGCAGGCAAATTGAACTGTTACATCAGTTAAGCAAATGTAGCAGGTTGGCATATCCCTATTGCAAATACTTGCGTATATTAGATTTAGTTTTAAGAATAAACAGTTTTATAAGTTATAAATGAAAACTGTACGATTCCTTGTGTTTTCTTACCCTTAATCATACTTTATTAGTTTGGTTGTGTAATTATGAACTAAACAATACACCAAGAATTGGTAGTACAGGTAGTCCTCGTTATACGCGGTAGATACGTTCCGCCTAAGCGCCGCTTATAACGAAACCGCGTATAACGAGTCGGAGCTAAAGCGGGTTACGCCACTGTAGCCACAGCAGGCCGGCCTACTGCTTATTAGTACTGTACGCAATTCAAACTACAATATCATAAGATTATCAAAAGATTAATTAATTGTTTTGAAAATATAATAAAAATGTAGACCTATAATAATTCATCAACACCTTTTATTGAATTCAAATTTGACTACTACATGAACAAACAAAATAAGAACGTACAGTATAAATGTATATATGCATACTTTAGAATTAAAAATTAAATTCAAAGAGACAAGGATATTAAAAAGTAATAAAAGTACTGTACAGTATATAACTAAAAAAGTACATCATATACAGTAGTTCAATCTTTTGATGTGCTTGCCACTGGGCTGGGAGGGTCAGACTGCCCGCCTTTGTTTACGTCTGACGTCTGCTTACCAGGTGTTTGTACCTTTTCAGCTGTTTGGGAGAAAAATGTCTTAATCGAGAGCTGGGTTGTTGTTTTTAATTTATTGTTATATAGTTCACGATAACACTTAATCACATTCTCAACTTCCCTTATAACATTAGCACTCCTCGTGTCATCTGGGTCGTTCTCTTCAAAATAATTTAAAGCGTTATTAATCATACAGAAAGCCTCTGCCATTCCTTTACTAGTCAAGGTTTTAACACTTTCAGGTTCTTCTTCCTTATCGGATTCTTCAGAAAACCTATCATCTTCTATTGTTAATAGGTCTTCGGTACTTAGCTCTTCTTGAAGTATAATCAATTCATCAACATCCGCTTCATCTACGTCTGTGAATCTCACACGCTGTGCGATATCCACAATATCTTTTGACGTTGTTCTGACATTTTCAGTCATTTCTACATCATATTTGACGATTTCTGGCCACAAATTTTTCCAAACACCGTTCATACATTTAGGTTTCAATTCATTCCAGGACTCGCCTATGATATCAATAGCCATTTTGATGTTGAACTGTTTCCAAAAGTCCTTAATAGATAATTTATCATCAGCATCACAAGTTTTAATCAGTAAATAAAATGTATGTTTGAGATAGTTGGCTTTAAAAGCTGAAATAACACATTGGTCCATAGGCTGCAATATGGACGTAGTGTTCGGGGGTAGAAACATAACTTTAATGTTCTCATTTATTTCACTTATTTCAGGAGGGTGGCTTGGAACATTATCTACCAGAATCAAAATTTTAAAAGGAATCTTTTCTTCATAGCAATACACTTTTAAATCATTTTGCAGCACTAGTGAAATATAATCATGAAATATTTTACCCGTCATCCAGCCTTTTTTACTCGACCTCCACAATACAGGCAACATATATTTGTCACAGCCTTTTAGTGCTCTGGGGTTTTCTGAATGGTAAACCATCAGTGGTTTAAGTTTGAAATCCCCAGAAGCATTTGCACCAAAGAGTAATGTGCAGCGATCTTTAGCAGTTTTCTCCTCAATAGAAATAAATGTTTTGCTTGGCATTCGCTTCCAAAATAGGCCAGTTTCGTCAAGGTTAAAAACCTGTTTGGACGTATACCCCTCCTTTTCAATAAAAATTTTAAAAGTTATAGCCTTAAAAGTTTCAGCGCCTACATTGTCTGCCGATGCCGCCTCACCTGTTAATTTTAAACTGTGAAAAGCGTTGCGTGCCTTGAAACGGTCAAACCACCCTTTACTGGCATTAAAGTCTGGGGCGTTTTGATCGTCCTTAGTAATTTCTGTATATAGCTCTTGCTTTCTCTTGGATGACTGCCATCGAAATGGGTGCATGGAGCTGATTATAATGTTCAATCCAGTTTGACAGTAGTTTTTCCATTTTCTCCATTGAATCAGATCTGGACTTGATACACGTGCTAAAATTAAATTTGTACAAGACTGCACACCCTTGCAAATAGTTTCAGCATTTGATCGGATTGTCCTAATAGATGACTCTGGAAGGCCCATCACTCGGTGGATATCAATTATACGCTCCTCTTTATCGAGACGTTTTAAAACTTCAAGTTTAACTTCTAAAGAAAGACAATTTCTAACACGTTTATTACTTACATCTATCTGTTTCTTCTCACGTTTTCCCGACATTATAACACAACTCACAACAATATTGTTCACAATGCCACGCCACAAGAAGTAAATTGTAATGCGAATAAATAAACAACAGTGCTCGAGAGAAAGAGACAGATAGACGGGTGGAGCGCGCCTGCCCATCCGCGTATAAGCGAAACCGCGTAAATCGGGACCGCGTATAACGAGGACTACCTGTACATGACAACAGTCAATTGAACAAGTCAACATAGTGAACGAGTTCGTTTATGATGATTTGAACGAAATCAATTCAAAGTGAACAACAGAGCTGGGAAGGTAGCGATCACACGCGTTTGTTGATCGAGTCTACTTGTCACTTATAACCTAAACTAAAATAGCGTGATTAAAACAAGTGCTGGTTAGTATCTTTATGACCCAAGAAAGAGGATGAGAGATCCGGATCAAGATGAGAGAGCTGTCAGTTACAGCTAAAAAAGACCTGTAACTGACACAAATTTAATGGTGTGTACACTGTGGAAAATATGCCTATTTTCATTCATATCAATAATATCGCTCAATCGGATCCTGAGAACGGGTTACTTTACATCCCAAGAACCGAACTTCCCATCTGCTTTACTCTAGGCGAAAGTGAAATTCCATCTCGGTTGTGTTGTACGTGCAAGGAAACATTCAGCTACTTTTTGGAACTGAAATTATCGTATACAGTATTTCTCGCGAGCCGATTGAGGTCAATTTTGTTTTTTAATCCAAGCAAGGAGTCGTTCAATGATCTGATGTAAGAAAATACCGTATCATATCATATAAAATATGGTAGCGTTTTAGCGGCATGTGACATAACATTATTGATTTATTTTCCGTCGAATAAAAAATAGATATACATATATCCACGATGAATGTCTATTAATTATTATTCCATAAACACCTTATTATATTGCCAAAACTGTGTGTTACATTTGCGCATACGTTATTTTTTTCTGTCATATTTCTGTGTACACTCCTGCCTAAGTTAGACAATAGCACAGTTGGAGTGTAAAAGATTATAAAATACGATAATTTTGATTTGTAAACTTACTGAATGGTTCTATGTTACTGCGATGTCGATGTAAAATGCAAAACGATCAATCCAATTGAGGGAGAAACATGTTCTTGGAAGACCTTATCTAAACAAATTACGACGAATTTCGAGATCCAGAAAATAATTTTTATTGAATCGAAGCCTTATCAAACGTCTCGTTTTTAAGTCATAAGTTTATAATTTAGCTGCCCACAATCTTCATAATATGACTAGTTGGCACGGTGATATTTCAGACTGTATCTCGTCGCCAATATCGGCTAGACCTATTATATTAGCCGTCTACGTCTATGGTTTTCATTCGAATATGCAGGGTTTTCATAAATTTCTTGTTGTGAAATAATTATTTATCTGTTTTTCAGTTTAGCCTCATGTATCGAAGTAGTTTCAAGTTGCACAAATTTATTTACCATCATAATTTAGAAACTAATTCATCCTTAGTTTAAAAGCGACTTTAAAATTTACTTTTAAGAAACCTGATTAGTTATTATCAATCGATTGAATTCCTTTGTCATCCAGATTTTCAAATTTGATTATATATTTCACAGCTTATTTCAGATTAATTTTAACCTTGTTATTACTAAATTAAATACCTACAGTTAGTTAGTTAGATACACCGGGTTGTGGTCCTGTCACCAAGCCCACCGCGCCTAGACTCAATGGCCCTTTGCGCCCCGAGCCTAGTGACAGTGTCACAAGAGACCAGTCCCCCTTATGAAGGACAGGGTCTCTCCGAGTGTATGGAGCTCTCCTCATCCTCACAGAGCCTACATGTGGAGTCCTCTGTTAGGCCCATAATCTTCATATGTCTATGAAGAAGATTATGTCTGGTTAGAAGTCCCGTAACAGCCCTCACCTTGGCCCGGTCACAGCTCAGCAAAGCTCGGCTGTAACTGCAATCCGATCCTTGGATAAGTGCACGAGACTGCCTACGTCCAGACTCGGTCCTCCATCTACCAGCGTGTTCCTCGGGGGTCCACCGATCAATTACTTTTTTTATCAAATAAAAAAAGAAGACTTAACCTTTTGGAAAGGAATGCCAAGGGCCGGCTCCAGACCCAGAAGAGGGCACTTTGCCACTCTCCTAGCCACTGTGTCAGCCCTCTCATTTCCATCAATACTAGCATGGCCAGGGGGACCCATATGAGTCTCACCTGTTTACGCTGACAAAGGGTCTCTAGGATCTCCTGGCACTCCCATACCAACTTAGAGCTGGTACATGGCACCATGATCGCCTTTATCGCCGCCTGACTGTCTGAACAGATGGAAACAACTCCTGTTACATAAGCCACCTAGACGCATTTATTCCTGTGTGGCTGTTATGATTGCCATCACCTCTGCTTGGAAGACGGTAGCATGGGCTCCGAGAGGTACAGACAGAACTTTCCGTGCCCCTCCCATACACCACAGCACCCGCACCTCCTTCTTTAAGTGAGCCGTCCTTAAACCAGACGCTTCCTCTGACTTGAGCAGGCTCGGTATTCCCCATCCACTTATCTCTGCTTGGAAGGAAAGCCCTGTCAAATCTGTACCTAGGTGTCATTGAGTCTGTTCCCATCGCAAGTAACGAATCAAGACCAATGTCCCTGGATAGTATTTCGCCATGTAGTCCTGGTTGGCCAGGCAGCCAGCCACCAGTCGTCCTTATTCTAAAGGCCGCTTTACGAGCCTCCCCCTTTACAAACAAGTCCATAGGGCAGAGCCCAGTGAGGACCTCCATCGCCGCCAATGGGTTTTTTCTAATTGCGCCTGTAATTCCCAGGCACGCCATTCTCTGGCATCTCTCTAATGTTAGCTTCGCACTGTTTTGTGCCATGGCTGACCACCAGAAAACTGCAGCATAACATAAAAGAGGGTTGAAGTACACTCGTATATAGCCAATAAACCATTTTTGGTTTAAGGCCCCACGTTGTCCCAATGGCCCTCCGACAAGCCCAAAAAGCCAATCAGAACTTCCTGGCTTTTTCCTGTAGATGCTTGAGCCAGTTCAGTTTACCGTTCAGGATATTGCCTTAACCATTCTGCTGCGTAGGTAGGCCTCGATCCATCTGGTAATGATACCACTGGCGCCCGTCCTAGCAACAGCAGCAATCATAGACTACAAGGAGACATTTTTTAATGCCCCCTCTATGTCCGTGAAGACACCCATGGCTATCTCCTTCTGCCGAATCGTCTCCTCGACTCTCGTGACGAGTCGATGGAGAGCCGACCTAGCAGATCTGCCAGCCATTTATGCGAGTCGATTTGTATGAAGTGGGTTTTCTCTCATTACCCAGTCCCTCATATGCCTATCGACCAGCCTCTCAATGTCTTTAGTAGAAAAGACATGAGGCTGATCGGTCTGAAATCTTTAGGTCTGGATTGTGTACCCCTTCCAGGTTTGGGGATATATACCACTTTTGCGGTCCTCCTCAGCCTTGGAATGACACCCAAGACCAGGGAAGCCCTACATATTAGGGTCAGGTGGGGTAGGAGCGACTCCAGGCCTCTCTGCAAGAGCAAAGGCAGGATGCCATCCGGCCCCACACTCTTGAAGAGGGTGAAGCACTCTACTGCCCACTTGATCTTTTGTTCTGTGACAACCTTCTTTGCCTTACTCCAGTCCGCGTGCAAGCTCCGAGGCCCCAGTGCAAGCTCGCCTCACCGAAATGGGGGGGGGGGGGCTCGCCACCGTTTCCTCTACAGATCCCGGAAAGTGAGTCTCAAATAGAAGTTGCAAAGTCTCTTCTTCACATCTGGTCCACTCCCCATCATCTTTAATGAGGGATCCCAGTCTTCCCCCAGGGCCCTTGGCCAACACTTTGTGTAGCCTAGACATCACTGAGGTCATCTTCATAGTACAAAAGTCTCCAGGATTTCATGGAGAATCTACGAACCTCATATCTATAATTTCTTTGGGACTCCCGGTAGGCCAACCAGTCAGCATCATTGCCGGATCTGTTGGCCTTATCAAGGAGCCTTCTGGACCTCCATCGATGGTCCTCCAATTCGTGAGACCATCTCCGGCTTCGAGCATCCCTTTATGCCATCAAAGTGCAGTTATTCTCATAAGAGGTGATTACCGCCTCCGTAAGGTATGCCACTCTCTCCTCAATATCCAATCCAGATTGAATCTGGCCTTTAGGAATTAGATACAGTCTGTCAGACAGTTCCTCCGAGTATGAGGCCCAGTCTGTCAGTCTGGAATTCCTGTACAACCTTTGTGTTGTCTGGCCCTCAATCACAAATCAGATGTGTCTGTGGTCCAACAATGAGGGTTCCTGCGAAACTTCCCAGTCCCTAATGTTGTGAAACATTAAGGCTGAGGCCATAGTTGTCTATAACCTCCCTCCTAATAATATTCGAAAAGGTTGGGAGATTACCCTTGTTGAGTACCAAAAGGTCGGCCCCTACCAGATATTCTGTAAGAGCAAGGCTCTTCTTGTTCGTGTCACTACTTCCCCAAACCTTGTTGTGAGAGTTGGAGTCGCAGCCGACCACAAGCTCAAGGTTCCCGCTTCGGCAGTATTCAGCCAGCACCACTATCGCTCTTGATGGTGGGAGGATCGTCCTATCGTGTGGGAGGTATAACTATGCGACCACCAGTTTCCTCCATACGCCATTACCCTCCTTCAGTTTAATTACCACTGCAATCACATCTCTTCCACAGAATTCTGGTATGAGCCTGTCTATGCCTGCAACCAAAATGGCCACCCGCGGTTTCAGCCTACCCGATCCTCCATGTAGGAATGTTAAGACCCTTAATACAGCTATCCCGAATCCACAGTTCCTGAATCAGAGCAACATTAACCCCTCTTTCTCTTATAGTTCTAGCTAGTATAGTAGAGGCCTCAATACTGTGATTGAGGTTGGCTTGTAAAAAACTCACCATATCACCCAGTTCAGCACTCGGTCCCCCTCTTCCTCTGGGTAGCCCAAGCCTCTTCTTGTCTCTACCATCGAGACGGTAGCTTTCCCTGAAACTCAAACAGAGAGGGTTAGTGCCTAAAAAGTCAAGCCCGAGCCCTACATCTATCTGAGTTCTTATTATCTTATTGAGAGGAGTTTCCTACGGGCAGCATGACTGTAGTCATGCAGACTCCGCAGTATAGTTTCCTCTGCTGGGCTTCCATGACCACCAGTGAGGCAGAGTCCACTGTGACCTTAAGTCTGACACCCGTAAGTGTCTCCTTGCAGTCCAGTGTCCTCGTATGAATTTGGACCACGGCGATTAGGCCCATGGTAATTGAACCAAAGTATTATTTAGGACCACGGCGGTTAGGCCGGTGGTAATCGTATGAATTATCTTTAGAACATGGTGATTAAGCCAGAGGTAATCAAATAAAAAGTTTAGACCACGGGGATTAGACCGGTGGTAAACGTATTAATTTATTTAATTTTTTTAGTAAATTTAAAATTATTTAATCTTACATTCTTACATATAAGACGCCGACACAACGTTGTGCGTATTTTAAGGCGAATATGAATGGTTTTATGAGTGTAGGATGAGTGTAGATGAGTGTAGTCTGGTTACTAACTGAGTTCAACTGTTCCTCAGAAAGGGCAATTTATTAATAGCCCAACAGCCAGGGCAACTAAGGGACCTACAGCTTTACGTGGAATCCGAACCACGTAGTGCTGGTCTGATTTTCAGCTAATTGACAAGCCTGATGCTCAGTTATCTCCCCCACACAACATTGTGGGGATAATAATCGAATGAATACTTACTGAAATGAACAGTGAAAACAGTACTCTACCTTAGTACTTAGATGGCTTACCCAGTTCCCGTAGGTATTGTACAGGGTTAGCCCGTGTCGACTTAAAACGTCTGGATTGTTCCAGTAAGAGCGTCTCCAGTAGTCGCTTTGGGAGCTCAGGACTTAATGCCCAACTTTCACTCACTCAGCCAGCCATTCGTTTTCCCCCTCTCTTCCTCCAGTCGCCACAGATCAGCTGTTCCCAGCTCAACATAACCCATTACAAACTACACAGTAGGGTGGCCCAAAAATTTCAAATTTATGCTACAAACCTAGGCACCCTCTCATTATTTTACTTCAGCTAAATGTTATAATTTACCAAAATTTCAATATCCTAAGTTGAGTAGAAGGCAGTGTTCAACGCCTTATAGTTTGAATATTCCATTATTTTCTTCAAATTTTAAATAAACATTTCTAGTCATTTATGTTTTTATTATTTGTTCCAGACAGTGTTTTAGTGAAACAAATATAAAGGAAAATGTATAATAAAGTTTATTAAAAAATAAGTGCTAAAAGTAGTTTGTGAGTACTCTTTTGTTAAGAGTAACTTTTTTCCGATTTTTGTGAAAATATGGCTACAACACGTAGACATTGTATATTTGCTAAGTATCAGAGATTTAGAATCAATATTTAGATTAAATCCAGTTACCACAAATAAAATAAAGCAAGAATATTGGAAGCCTAAAATGAAAGTGAATCATTATTTCAAGAGTGGATTGATAAGATATTTTGTATAGTGCACATTGAAGCACTTACTATGTGCAAAGTAGATGAAAACATAGTTTTTATTTGATCAAAGAACAGAAAGGAAAATGATTATATCATAGGAAGACAAGGAATACAATAAAAACAATAAAGAATTCTTGAAAAAAATGAAAAGAACAAAAGAGACTTGAAAAAAGATAAAAAGCTCAGTACCACGTCTGCTGTCCAAAAATGTGACTATTTAAAATTCAGAAAAATGTTCATCGGACAAACAATCCAGTTAAAGATGAAGCAAACGAAAAGCTGAATAGGCCATGTAAACCTTACTTAACGGTAACACTAGAGTCCCTCATAATTACAAACATTTATAATAATAATAGTAAAGTAAAAATAAAGATCAACAGTAGAATGAGAAAGAGGTTTTATTACAATAGGAAATACGATGCCGGAAGTAGAGTAGATAAAATTTGAGTAGGACATCCTGAGAGTCAGACTGCAATATTCTGAGGACTTAGAAAGCAAGGGATCAGATGTCAAGGAAGCAGGGTCAGCACTGTACACATGATAATCAGAATAATAAAATTTTAGACTCACCAAAAATTAGGCCGATGAATGCTGATGCGGCGGAGAATCATCAGAAGCTCCAGAGAGGAGGAGGTTCCGCCCATCACAAAAACGGGCCTATAGGGTGATCCGTAATATGACCACTAATAATAATTGGTATTTCCGAAATCGTAGGTGTATCCAGTGAGTGGCAGGGGGAATGAGATACTAGGGAAGGAGTTGGGAAAGAAAGGGGAGTCTGAGGAGAGGTCGGCAAGTGATAGGACTTCGGGAAATAGGCCAATAGGGAGGACCAGCACCTGGAGGTCCAACTACCTAGGCTTCGTCAATCTGCCCTGCAGAGCAAACACGGGACGAGCTAGGAGGAGACTTGTGATATCAACCCCCGGAGAACTTCACGAGCGGCCAACCTGAACCTGTAAAAGTTTATGCTTTAGTATAATTTGTCAAAACTCATATTCATTTTTGCTCTTATAAATATCAAAAAATCAAAAGAATACAATTATTTTCTGTACGAAGTTGAAAGTAAAACCAATTAAGGCAAATTTATTCCTATAGTATATGATATAACCTTTGTGGTAATTTAGCAATCAAACTGTAAACTTTAGTATTTAAAAATGTTCTTTCCCCATAGTTAAGTCTACGTGTTAATACAAATACTTTTTAATAAAAGAGCTCTCTTAATACCGACATGGCGTCCGCTTGGTGGTTGCTATCGGCGTGGACACTACTAGAGAAGTATGGGGTGTCCATGTTGGGTGGTAATTATTGTGCGGATGTTGTGTGGGGGAGATAACTGAGTATCAGGCTTGTCAATTAGCTGAAAATCAGACCAGCACTACGTGGTTCGGATTCCACGTAAAGCTGTAGGTCCCTTAGTTGCCCTGGCTGTTGGGCTATTAATAAATTGCCCTTTCTGAGGAACAGTTGAACTCAGTTAGTAACCAGACTACACTCATCCACACTCATCCTACACTCATAAAACCATTCATATTCGCCTTAAAATACGCACAACGTTGTGTCGGCGTCTCATTTGTAAGAATCTTGTAAGAATCTCTTTAGAAACTGCTTTAGTATTGGGTTGAAAATTGGTTTATGTATGTTAGGAGTTATTTCTGGAGTCAAGTGAACCAGTTTCTGCTTTAACAATGCGCCAGGACCTGCTGCAGTGGGCAGAGGCCCTGAGACTTGCCACGTCTCTGGACCCTACTCAAGTACCTTACATTTCTCTGCAATATGCAAACCAGTTGGAGCTCACGTAAGTCATTTTACTTACCATTCAATAAATTGCACCTTTTTTTTTTTTTTTATTATTTATTTAAAAACTTCATTTGAAATTAAACACTAGTAGTGCAAAATAATCCTTGAAGCCCTACCTAATGTTTTACCAAAATGGTGTTGATTATGAAATAGAAATTTGCATTAGTGGTAGGAAGTCATACTTTTATTCTTATTGATATGTGTAATGCATCGAATCTTTTTCCCACTGGCAAATTATAGAAAACAAGCAATAAAGAATGAAAAACAAGTTGATATATAAGCTACTGCATCAAATGGACAGGTCTAACGAGTGGTCCTCAAAATATGCTGTATTTTGAAGGCTGAATAAATATTTTAATGAGCAATTAACATCAATGATACAAATAATTAACATAAATGAAAGTTAGATTTCTTCATATATTTTTATTACATTTATTCAATATTTATTTTTAATTACCCTAGTTATTTGAATAAATTTACACCAATGTGTGCATTCTCAACCTTAAAATATGATGGTCTTTTCTATTGTTGTTTAAAATTAAAATTTACAGATATTTTATGATTTTTAAAGGAATGCTGAACTGAAGAAATAACAGTACAACGTATTTTATGTTTTCAAATTAATATTTTAGACAAACATGTAGGAGCAAAACAAGTCTATGGATTTGTTTAATTAAACTTATCTCTACCTTTGCCCTTCACTTTGGAGTTATTATTTCCTGACAATAATGCCTCACTCTTTAACATATCTTTTTGGATTGAAAAATTTCTATGTATATTTCCTAATCAACCAAAAAGTAAGCATTTCTTGTTTTATATCAGTTTTTTAAACTGTAATTCAATCAATTATATTTTTACGGAATGTACAGATGAAACAATTATTTTCCTAAAGTAAAAGTATGGACAAAATTATCTTCAAAAACAGCTGTTCAATTAATTAATTACATAGCCAGATTTTATATAAACAACCTTCAACAACTTGAGTTGTGGCTTCCGGCCTTTGGCCTCTAGTTCCAACTTAGTGGAGTAGTAACTAATAAATATAATAAAACATATAACAATATTTCAAATTATAATTTGCATTTTTACTGAAAATTTTATCAACATTGTTAGAATAAAGCTTGAAAATTTTGCATTTTTAATGTGTTTGCCTGTATAAAAAAATGTTAATATTAAATAACTATTAAAGTTAGGGACATGCGGTTTTTAATAAAATAAAGTGAAAAAATGGTCTGGAAAAATAGGCTAAATACACCTACATACCAAATTTCATACAAATCGATCCATCTGTTTGGTTTCCAGCGAAGTGCACATACGCACAGACATACACATACGGACAGATATCAACATTAAAAAAAGCTACTTTTAGGTTCAGGGGGCCCTTAAATAGATATTTAGACCAACTTGTTAACATTTTTTTTACGATCATAATACTTTCTCTATGATAATGCATATGGGAGAAAGTAAAAGTAACTTATTCAAATGGCAATATTAATGCCATTGCTTAAAGATGTTGTTTTTGTTGATCTGTTTATAGTACTACAATGAGGTGATTGATCATTCAAATTTTATAATACCTCAATTTGAAACTTCTTATTTATTAATAAATTAATATAGTAAGATAGATAAAGCATTAAGTACATTTTAAACAAAAACAACATAAATAACAGTCTGTATATTGCCAAGAGAGGTGCCAGTGGCACTGAATATCGGTTCTTATCTGTCAGCTGATGAGTGCACGTTGTACGCTATCAGAGTCCTGTAGTTAATAAGCGTGTCTGTTGCCCGGCATAAGCTAACCTGATTTTTGCAGTTAAAAATAACTTTGGTTTTATTAAATATTATAGTTTATTTCGTGTTGTAGTTAAGTAGTATTTTCTTTTTTTTTACAATGGCAGAGAAGTGTTAAAAACTGTGCTGTTTTATAGCTCAAATTAAAGATGCCATTAAGTGTAGCGAATGTTCAGCGGTATTTCACCCTCAGTGTGCTGGTTTATTGGGAGATAAAAAAATAAGTACCCGAAAAACCTGGAAGTGTGAAATATGTGCGGTTGAAACGTCGTCAATCAGTAACAGAGCTTCTGGACATCAGTGACTGTCTGGATATCACTAATGAGAGCATCGAGGGCCTATGGCTAGACGTTATTAATGCTGTAAAGGATATCGGCGTATCCAAAACCCAATATGCTGAACTGAAAACTGCTGCCGACCACACCTCGACCAAGTTGAACAATCTTGAAGTGAGTAACTGTCATCTATCTAGGTCACTGCAGCGAGAGGTCATGGATTTACAACAGCAAACAAGGAAGAGCAACGTCATCATCAATGGAGTTCCAGTAACACAACGGGAGAACATCTACTCTATCTTGGATACTGTAGCTCGTGTACTGGATGTGCCATTTGGAAGGGGTGACTTGTCAGCTGCCCACAGGCTGTCAGCCACAGGAGATGAAAAGCAACCACCTCTCATCGTCATCTGCTTTGTTTCCCGAGCCATGAAGCAGGAATGGCTGATCGCTAGGAAGACCAAGAGGAGTCTGTCGGCAAAAGAACTCAACTCCACCTTCCCTGATCTGCCCTGAAATGACAGAATTTAAGAAAATATTAAAAGAATGTATGATCAATTTAGAATTGAATTCAATACAGGAATATTTTAATAGAATAACTTATTTGTAGAATTTTTATTATAAGTTTTAATTCAAAAACTTATTTAAATCAAACATTTTGGTTTTTGTCAATATAAATACAGGTTGTGAAGTAAATTAAACATGATTCTTATATTTCATTTAGAGGTAATTATTCTGAGGCTCTTGGACATTTTGAACGAGCTCTGTCAGATGGGACAGGAGAGCATAATGCCAGTTGTCGGGGCGGCATTGCTCGCTGCGCTATTCGCTGTGGTGATTTCAGACGTGGCATTGTGATGGCAACAGACAATAATGCTTCCAAGCAACTCAAACAGCAATGTGCAGAGATACTGGAACACACCAAGGTTGGTAATAAAATAAATACTCAAGATAATAAGGAAACTATGAAATTGAAATAATTGTCTATAGAATATATTACTTGATCATCAAATTAAGGTTTATGTATGTTTATACCTTTTTGAAGTCTTGATTAAATTTTAATAAGTTATGGAGACAGACAGAAACTTAAAATCAATATTGTGCGTTTTTACTTTTTACTCTAGTTCTTTACTTAAATGTTTCACTGATTGGTTTCCTGGAGTTTTGAATTTCTTAATTTATTGCATTATATTTATTGGATGAGAAAATAAAATATTTGAATTTCATTGAAATGCTCTATATGTAGGGTCCTATTATTTTTAAATAATATTTTATCACTTTTTAAGGTGCCTATTTGCATGCTTGAACAGAAATGTGCTTTAAATGAAAATTAAATTCATCTCAAATGTAAAAATCAAATTATGTGTATTATGAACTAATCTATGATTAAAATCTCAATTTCTATAGCTCAATTAAAATAGTTTTCATGTATCATGAAAGATGCATCATGATGAAGAAACTCACTTATTGGATATTTTATAATTTGTAAAATTAAAAACACACAAAGTGATAAGAAAAGTTCACGATAAACAAAGTTGAAGCTCAGGCAGAAAGGAGGACGGGACTCTGGAACAAAAACTGAATGGCACTAATTCATTGCCTTTGCGTGAGAATTCACATTCATTTATGTTATCTGCCTCTTTTCAGATAAGGAGGTGGCCTGACTATGGGCATATATTTTCTAAGATATTTTGTTTGAGATGTCTTTTATTTTTTTTTATTGTTTAATGAACAAGTTTTCTTCAATTCATTTGGTAGTATTTGTAATATTCTTCGTTGGGTTATGTTTGAATACATATATTTAATTACACATGAAAGAAATAGTTTTCAGATATGTGTATGTTATTAATATTGTTATTGAAACTTTTGTATTTTTTATACTAAACTCTTATTCCAGTCAATACCACTGTTCATGTTTGGGAGTGTGTGTGGGCCAATACCACTGTTCATATATGGAAAGATGGGTCAATGCCACTTTACGTGTATTGGAAGATGGGAGGGTCAATAATATTTTATATGTATGGGAGAGTGTGTGCGTAAATACCACTGTAAGTGTATTGGAAGATGGGTGGGTCACTGCTACTTTACGTCTATTGGAGAGTGGGTGTGTCAATACTGTTGTACATATATAGGAAGGTGTTTGGATAAATATCCCTGTACGTGTATGGAAGGGGAGTTACTAATGAATTACTTTGCAATAATTTATATACACACACACACGCGCACACGCACACACACACACACACACACACACACGAACACACACACACACACACACACACATCAAGGATTAAGAACCAGGTACCTTCTTGTCCTTAGAATAGATTGCATTGTTTGTTTTCTGTTGGCAATTATGGTAGTTTGTGACAAGAGTTAATCTTTTTGTTTGAGGTTGAACGTTCTGTTTGGATTTTGTTTACTGGTGAGAGTGGTATGGTCACGTATCTTTTGCTTGGCTTTGGACGTACATTTTTTCTGTGATATTTAACAATGTATGTGCTATAATAAATGGCATTCAATGAATTTATGGATGGTCATTAAAACATCTTACATAGAGCGTACAAATGGAAAATAAAATGTCTATTTAATAAGTATTTATTGAATAGGTAAATGATAAATATTGAACAGAAGAAAAAACATGAAGTAGACCATTTTATGACAGATATCCTAATGTTAAATAACATTTGTTATATCTTTATTTTATAAAGAGTTTTACAAAGATGTTTATTTGTGCAAACATGTTTCAATTTTTCAGTATATTTTGTATTTAAAATATCAAATTACAATTGAAATCGGATAATTTTTCAGAAACTGAATGAGGCAGCATTGTTATATGAGAAGGCTGAGTGCTATGACCAAGCTGCTTCTGTATACATCCAGCTGAAGAATTGGGCTAAATTGGGTGAACTTTTACCCAAAGTCAGCTCTCCAAAAATACACCTACAATATGCCAAAGTGAGTGCCTCTTGTTAAATTTATCAACATGGAAGTTTTTGTTCTTGTAGATCAGTGGTTCTCAACGGGTGTGCCACGGCACACCACTGTGCCGCTAGGATTGGTTAGGTGAGACGGGAGCTGGTGAAAAAAATCATGAACACAGACATTTGAAACACATTTATTCTTACAACTTCAGAAAAATACAAACAAACTAGGATTACAATAATAATTACTTTGTCTTAATTTCCAAAAGTATATGTACAACATAATAGTTAAACAACTAGTCATTATTTATTAATCCTTAAGACGCCGATCGTCAAGATATGGGCGAATATGGATTTCGAATGATTGTGATGAGTGTAGATGAGCGAATGTAGTCATTGTTACAAACTAAGGCCGACTAATCCGTAGAAAATGTCATTAATTAATAGCCCAATGACAAATGAACAGCCGGTGATTATGAGTTGATCCCTTTCAATTAGTCAACTAGTAAGACACTTGTGCTTATCGCATCTTGCACAAAAGTTCAATTGTGGTCGAATCAATTTTTGACATACATGCCTTTCCTCATCAACTGATAAGAGTTCCTCCCGCTTCCTGGTTTTTATGTTTGTTAGGATTGTGCACCCAATCATAACTATCCACATTGATGTTTGGAAAATATGACGCTATGTTGTTCTTAAGTGGCATGAGGTGATCTAAAACTAGCTTATGTGTAATGTCTCCCTTAGGATCTACCTCAAATGTGAAAGGAAACATATTACAATTTTTCATTTGTACATATAAAATCCATATTTTAAGTTTATTTAAGAACCCTTTGAGTTTATCACTTGAAATCAGCACATTTTTTTCTTTACATTGCATACTCTCATTAAGATGGTTTAACCCTGAATCGTGAGGAACGACATAATTAATGCTGTTCACAAAACCCCTTCTAAGAGGGAGGAATGGCACAATTTATGCTGTTGCATTAAAATCAATAAAACATATGTTTATTATCAAGCAATAAGTACAAAGTTGGTACCAATCAACACAGAATGTTCTGTTCTATACATATTAGATTCTTAATAATTTTTGTATACCGTTTTATAAATGTAGCAAATAAAATTAGAGCATGCAACTCAAAACTCCCGCTCAATTCCCGCCTGGCGGAGGTCTGGAGGTAGTAAAATTGCCGATGTTTGACATATCACTTAAGAATAACCAGAAGACGGAATAAGGCATACCAAATGTCAGTTTGTAGAGAATGAAATATTCTATCCAACAAAACGAGTTTCGTTCTCTTAGCTGCATTGGGTATTTTACAAAAATGTTTTTGTATAGCCTTGTTTACATGATTTCCCAAAAGCGAGGTACAGCATAATTTATGCTGTTGATCAAAGTTTAGCTAATAATTTAATTATTGAGATATAAACTAAAAAGAAAATTAGCTAGATAGACAGAGAGTTGTTGAATTGATCAGTGCCGCTTCGAGCGAATTTCGTGGAGTAGGTTGGCAATGGTCACGTGACAAGTTTTTACTTTACTGAAAGAAGCAGAGCCCATCAACGACATGGCCAGAGTAGACATAGCCATTTTTACTTGTTGCAAGTCTAATTTTCATTGTGAGTGTTTTATTCACTGTAAGTGTTATAAATTACAAGTTGAATAAATAAAATTATATGTTGCGTTTAGTGTAGTCATAGTACAATGTGTTATAGTGGTTTTTAGTGTCTAAAATAATCAGAAATTGATACTTATGTAGGAACTAGCCTAAACATTTATTTTTTAACGGATTTCAGTAAGTAACGTGTGTACGGATAGGGTATTAGTGTAGCCTACTTATAATAATCTTAGAAAAAAATTGTTTGTATTATTTCTGTACTATCTAAATAGATTGTTTATTTTATTTACGTGAAAACAATATGATGTAGTATGTTATTATATAGCACGAAAACCTTATTTATGGCACTACTGTAATACATTTTTTATATTTGTATTCAGAAATATGTGTTCTATAAAGTTTTACTGTTCTAAAAATTCCCAAAAACTATTTAAATCTTTTATAATGTTTATATTATAGCTTTATGTACTATTTTTCTAGTGTCGTTTACACAATTTGGGTCTTATGGTGTTATAAGTTTTATACTTTTTGGAATATTTTCATATATTTTACATTTTTTGTAGCTAATAGATTGTATTCGCCCATATCTTGACGATCGGCGTCTTATGAATAAATAAAATAAATAAATAAAATAAAATAAATACTAATACAGTACATGTAGCAAAAAAATTATACATACCCCTTATTTTTAGATTGTTATGTAATTTTTCACTGAAATTTTTCGTTTCCGTGGTAAAACTTTTATTTTTCCCACTAACCCTTTGGGCGCCCTGCAACGATATATCGTTTTGCCGATCTTTGCTGAAAAACGCCAAGGACCGATATATTGTTTTGCCGATGTTTACCGAAAAACGCCGTGCAACGATATATCGTTGTATCGTAATTAGTTTATTACTCCACTGATTTTAGTCATATATCCATGGTCTATATGTTTCCTGAAAGTAAATAAAACAATCTTTAATATTATATATAATTTTGTATTATTTCGTCGTCTTTTTCAGAGTGCACAGATTGATGAATGTGATTGTTATTCAAAAGGCTGTGGTGTCAGCTGTTGCTACCGTGCTACTAGTAGATCATAATTGATGTGCTTTGTTTTGTTTTGTTTGCGTTTCGTTGTCATATGTTTTGTAGTAGTGTTTTGAAATAAGTGAATTTATATTTGGTTTAGTATATTTAGTTTTAGTTTTTATTTATAGAAATGGCTCAAAAGAGAAGTGCTTCACCAGTCAGTGAAAATACTTTGTTGGATTTTGCAAAAGAATCGGGACTTCAAATTAGGTTTATAGACTTAATTTGTATATAAACTTCTAAATAGAATTTTATTTGACAATTTTCTGATATAAATAAGTGTGTGTGAAACTGTATGATTAAAACTTAAGTGGGAAAAAACTCTCTTTTATTTGAAACAAACTATTTTTTGGTGAGTAATTTCTTCTTTATTTCATTCTTTGTTATAATATTATGTATGTTTAATTTGTAAGTCGTAAAGTTATTCAAACTTGATCAAATTTTCAAGTGATATTAAAAACTAGATTTACTTTCAGAAAATATATAACAAGTTACATTTCCATCAATATTATCACATGATTTATGGGTTCAAAGTCATAAAAAATAAAAAAAATAAATAAATAAAAAATAAAAATAAAAATTATTAAAAAATAAATAATAAATTCATATAATTTTTCAGCTTAATTTAAAGAGAATTTATTTGGTAAGAAAGCAAAACAAGAATTACTATTTTATGATGATATTTAGTGTTTCTATGGCAATTTTACTAAACTATTGCAAAAACTGCATTTTTTATCTGGCACTCTTGGGTAGTCATATGCAGAAACTTCTGGCAACTCTTGAGGTTCAACATGTAAAAATTTCTGGCACTCAAAGGGTTAAACTAAAAATATAAAAATTTGTGTATGGGTACAATATGACTAGTTTTCCTAAACAACCTTTTCTTGTCTATTCAATGGTAATTCTTTTGAATTTTTACATGTACCATTTCATTAACTACGGTGATCATACTGTATCTTTGCACATTTTTTCATTTTTGCGTTTTATGTAAACAAACACTCCCAAAAAAACCTACTAGTTTATCTAAAATGTAACAACATATTATTATAGTGCACTAAATAATAAACAATTTGGCTATCTTGGAATTATTAATAAAAATGTTTAGTGCTGTTAAGGAGTGTTATAAATTAAAATTTACGTACAACATTTTAAAAATGTTTTCAATCTTTTTATGACAGTAACTATTTACTAATTCTTTTTGTAAGTCTTGATGGTAGTATGTGAAAGTACAGTTCTTGAGAAGAAAAACTATATGATAACATTTACATTTGGAGCATATTTAGCATTTTTTATGATTTTTACAAAAACGGCTTGCACAGCGCCAAAAAAAGGACCTAGCCATAGGGAGCACACATTGGTTCACCTGATGCTCATGATCTAGGCGTAAATGACAATATTTCAGCTAAATAAGCCACCTTTGCACACCACTCCTCATCATTCAACATACTTGCAAAATGTGGATTTTCAATATTAACCCTGCAAGTGTGTATAGCTGCCCAGTGTGGCAGCAAAATTAGTTGTTTCGCAAAGGTTTATTAAATTAATATTCCAGCTGCCTTATTATTGTTTAAATATAACTTGTTGTATATCATTGTTTTCAGCTTGAAATGTAGCATTTGACAGTACATATATTAGAAGGCTAACTTTATTTCTGTAAATCTGGTATGAGATAAGAGACAAAATAAATATATAAATAAATAAATTATTTTGTCTTTTGCCTATTTATATAACACCAGTGATAATTATTTTAGCTTGGTAGTTTCCTTATACTATGCAAAATTTTATACAGATTACAAAAATGTATAGGTATCTATAGAAACCAGTACTTGATAGGAAGTTATAGGTTCCAAAAAGTAAATTCGCACATAAATAAACAATTGTGTGTTTTGCATTTGTTGCCATACCTTTAATAAACTAATAATGTATCAAGCATAAAGTGTCATATTCAATAATATAATAAAAACATATAGTAGACTAGGCCTAAAAATAAAATAATTTCAATAATTGTAATTATCAAACAATAAATTACAAAATAAAATAAGCATAACTAAGATTCATGCCAGCTACAAACAGGCCTACCAGTAACCTGCAGTGTTCATATATATATTTACATTTTCTAAAAACAATAACTATATTTACACTAAAATAATTATCAGTAAATACAATATAAACAATATTTGACTATGTATGAAATAAAACGGTAAAAATTAGGTTAGATTTCAACAAAATAATGTGACAGTAAAACTGGAACACACAGACTACATCTGACAAATTGACGACTGTAGTATAAAATACATCAGCTGTTAGCAGAGTGTATTCAGTCAAATGTGCAACCAAAGACATCTAAATATAACAAATGGAACCTCATGAACCAATTGGTGGTGATTATAATGGAATTTGACATATAATAATAATGTAGTGGTGACGAAACGAGACAGTCGGAAATTCCGAGAGTCACACCCGTAGTGGGTACCAACCATCGGAAATTCCGATGGCTCACAGTTGCAGGGTTAATAAAACTTAAGAACACACTTCTCAATTCATAAAACCTGTTTAAAACTTTACCTTTTGATAAACAGCAGATCTCTGTATGGAGGACTAAAACATCATGCTTAGATCCAGCTTTATGACATTTGTTTGTTTAAGAAGTCTTGTTTTAAGAGCCATTGAATTAATATAGTTCACCATATTAACAACTAGGTCCAAAACACTTTTTAGTTCTGCAGGAATAGTCTTTGCCATTAGTGCCTCACGATTTATAAAGCAATGTGTTGAACTTACATTTGGAAAATTTTCTTTAACTGCTGAACGCCGATCGCAGCGCTACAGTGGCGGAATTCCAAAACGGTACTTACTTTAAAAACACGCCTCGTAGTATTGTCCACAGACTTCTATCCATACCTATGGATAAGGAAGATTATGAAACCGAACTATCCACCATCAAATGCATTGCCATAGCCAATGGATACAATAGTGAAATAATAGAAAGTATAATTACTAAAAAGAAGAACAGAAATTCACACGCTAAGATTCCTAATACAGATAAAAAATTTGTATCAAATGAATATGGCCATTATTTACACCATACATTGTCAAAAGAATTAAAGAAACGAAATATTAATGTGTCGTATAAGACCTCTAATAAACTTAATAAACGTTTAAATACCCAAAAACACAACAAGAACAAAAATACAGGCATTTATAAGATAAACTGTTCTGATTGTCCAAAGTTTTACATTGGCCAAACAGGTTGTTCTTTAATAAAACGTTTCTATGAACATCTTCCTAAACAATCAACAAGTCAGACATCAAAAGTTGCTGAACATTTAATTTCCAATAGACATAATATTGACAGTTTAGAAAACAATTTAGAAATTTTATATAAATGAAATAAATCACATTTTATGACTACAATAGAAGAACTCTATATTTACGATGCTTTCAAATCTGATCCAAGTAATATTTTGAATGACAAATTAAAATACAAGTCTAACATACTGTTCAACCGAATAAACAACATGCAGTCACAAAGGAAGAAAATTAATATAGTTCAAGTTCAAGGTCAACAAGTGGGAGTAGGGTAACATCTTTAAGTTTGTTTCCTGCTCATTAGTCATCAGTTGGTGTCTATTGCCAGCCGGCAGATGTATTGTACTCGTGTTTTAATATGTTTTAATATTTTAAACAATAACGTTTTTGGAAGCCTAATGATGAAGCTTTATATGCTTTGAAATGTACATAGCAGTAACGTAATTGAAGAACTGTTACAACAGAAAAAGGTAATCTAAACCAGTATTATTTCTATAATAAGAGCTGCCATAACATTTAAAATGTAAAATTTGTAAAATAAAATAAAAGGTTACAGGAACTAAATAAATACCAAAATAAGTTTTTTATCTAAAGTAACAAAAAACTAAGTACAACTGTTTGACCAAATTAATAAGGAAAATAATGAACAATGGAAAACAATTTTACATGACTCAGCATTACATAACTAAAATCTTGCTGTGTCCGGCAACAACATGACACCTTTTGCTAGACCTATCAAGTGAATAAGTAGGTTATAACAAGTGAAAATGAATAGTGATTTTACAATAAAACAAATGTGATATATAAAAATGAAAAATTTAATTACATTTAAAAATTAGTTTTAACAGGACAAAATAATATAATTAATAGAAATACATGATCACAATTACGTCAGCACGTGGGCCTAACCTAGACCTTCTGAAAATAAAAACATTTTCACAAACAGACAACAGCTTTATTAATTACTGAAACAACACACAAAAGAGAACAAGAGAGATCAATAAACAATATTTTTAACCAAACAGTTACAAAAACAATCAATTTTACGAACACTTACCTAAACGTTTCTAGCCGCAATACATGTCTTGTCGGCTGCAAAGCTAGAATGGCGAGCTTGCCGTCGACACCAAGGAACATAGAAAACGAAATTACGGATCACAGAAAATGAACACAGACACAGAAAGTAAATTAAACACAGAGGAAGACTGAACTGTCTGAGGGAGTTATATAATGTGCAAACGGCACACTTTATAATGGTCCCATAGATAATTTCTTATTTTGTATTCTAAATTATCTCTCACCAGTATGCAAGAACCACTACGAATACCTTCTTCTCTACCATAAAAATTCTAATTTGGCCATAATCCTTGTAGCTTTCTTTTGAAGAACCATAATCTGTTGAAGGTTGTCACATGAAGAGCCTTCTGAGAGAGTTATTCCATATTTTATTCGTGACTCAAAAAGAGCATAATAGGTCATCTTGGTTGCTTCGTTAGTACTGATGGTATTTACTCTCTTTAGGGCAAAAATGGCTGTGCTGATTTGAATACTTAGCTTATCTGTGTAGAAATTACACAACAAACGATCCTCCAGAAGTACCACTAGGTGTTTTGTACAGTTGATGATTTGTAGATACTCAGAGTAATTGACGTCCTTCTTATGTCTTACTAGTATAAGTAGTTTAGTTTGATTTTCATTGAAAACAAGGTCAATATGTGCAAAGTACTGTTGCGCCATGCTAACTGAGATGAACATGCTCATTCGATAGATTTATAAGCGGTCAATAGTACTGTGTCATCAGCGTACATTATCACATAGCTATACTGTTTCAAGTGACGTGGAAGATCTGCTGTAAACAGCAAAAACAATACTGGACCCATCACTGATCCCTAACTCATCTTCATATCAGCAGTGAAGCCGATGTCTACCTGTGATTGTCAATTGAGAGATTTATTTAATACAACAATTTGTTGTCGTTCATTTAATTAGCTGTCAAACCATTTTAGGGCTATTTTCTTTATGCTTGATGAATTCAGCTTGGTCAAAATTAGTCAATGGTCTTAGCAGTCAAACGTTTTGCTTAACCCATTGCGGATCGCGTAGCGTGGCGTGCACGTCGGGCCTAACGGTACGAATTAAATTCGCAACACGGTAAAACACCTGCACTGCCGGCCTAGCGCACTCGCAAATTCTACATGTTTTGTTGTTATTTACTTACATAAACATTACACTGACCATATTAGTAGTCTATCTAATTCAGATGATCACAATTTATCCTCCATTTTACTGGAAATCACAAACATGACAAAACGATAAGACTGAACACAAGGACTAAATTCCCCAAACTAATATCAAGTAGTTGAGACAACAGTGACAGGAAACAGTAACAAAGATAAGATAAGGAGACAGACAGATAAGCGCCTCAAACCAAATGGATGCATTGTAACAGCGATGCAATGCGTCGAGGGCAGAGCGACGCAACTGTAAACAACTAGTGCTGCGACGTCAACATAACGTCATTGAGCTATCGGTCCACTTGGCGCAGGACGTGAGGGCCACATCTTTGATCAGCAATGGGTTGTCAAGAAAAACACAGGTAATTGTGTTTTCAGCATCAATGTTGTTAACTGTAACTCTTCAACTTGACTAATCTTAACAATAGCCATTGTCTCACAGCTGCTAAAAGAATAAGCACAATAATTCAGCTATATAAAAATAAACTAATTTAAGAAACCAATTTGAAACAGCTTATTATTTTATTTTTCAGTAGTCAGTAATGATGTCAGATTTAATGATTTGCCAGCACAGTACAGACCAGTAGAGCTGGATATCTGCCTTAAGCCAACTTGGGGTTTAACAGATCCCATTTGAGGGTCCTTTGAGTTGACACTCAGCTTATGTACTTTATATTTAAGTATATGCTTAGATTGACAGGGGGACTATTATCCTCAAATAGAGGCTTAAGAATTTTTCTGGGTTTTCTAATACCTATTACAGATCTAAATAAGCAATTATTTAACACAATCAGACTTTTGTTGTCCTCAGACTAAGATTGTAAAATGAACGCACCATGATCTTGTGCAGGGTAAGGAGGCTGTTGGGGACTACAGGAGTGCAGTACTGGCTTACCAACAGGCTCAGGTAATACAACTGTTTATATAAAATGAAATAAAACCTGTGATCAGTAATCTTCATTAGTATTAAAAAATTTATATGTAATTGATCATGTCAGTTTAGAGTAAATTTTAAAGTCAGAAATAATATATAACATATAATATTATGTTTCAATTCACATGAAGATAAACCCCTTGATTATATACACCTACAATAGATATCCCATCTAATAGAAATATTTGTGCCTATAATTTGGTTAGTTAGTGAGGTCTGCAACCACAGCTGTTTTAAATTACATTACATGGACTACACTGTTTTTTTTAAATAGACTACAAAACCAGTTGATAATATGAGGCACAAAATTTAACATTGAATTGGAAATCTATGTGTGTTTATATAAGCAATGATAAAATGTGGAAATAATTTGAGTTTGGTGAGGGAATTAAAATATAATACAAATGCTAAAAAAACACATGATCATAATAACAATGCTGCGTACCCCAAAAATCCAATCTTTTAGATATGAATTTAAGATGGTTTGAAGGTTAGGTGCTAGAGAGGACAGTCCAGTCCTAACCTCGCCTTAAAAATAAAGTCGTTTTTCATTTCATTCCATTTTAACATGATTTATAAAGGAATAAAGTCTTGAAATGTTGAAAAATTAAGAAACATGAATCAGAATTAATATTTTTATCAATTTACATCCCATAGTAAAATATTAAGTAATCTATAATATAGTACAGTTAATACCTAGAATTCATTAGCTTGCCGGAGGGTATCTTATTTTTGTATAATGAGCTAAATGTGTCTGACGGTGTGATGTTATATAATAACATTTAAATATAATAATCTATTAAAATTACAGTAAAGCATGCAATCCATGTCCATAGTTTGTATCAAATCCTTCTGTTGATTTTTCACTATATCATAATATATAAACAATAAATTAACAACAACTCTAATCAAACGTGATATAACAAGAATAAAATTCTAATGATTAACAAACTTAACAACAATTATACTATAAAACTAGTTAACAATTCAATACTAACAAACCTAATCAGTGATGACAGTAAAAAGCTTATGCCGAAAAACATTAAAAAATCCAAACAGATCGAGATCAGAAGAATAAATATTATATAGCCTACACATATTATTTACAAGTGCATAATAGCCTAAGTTAGTTCTAGAAAAGTTGGGAACAAACAAATTACAAATTCTTGAATTTAAACGAGGAACAGCGAAATTCAACTGTGATACAACATGCATATCATCAATAGCACCAGCCGCCAATTTATGGAGATGCAGCAAAACTTTGATTTTAAGCTCTTAGACAGACTTGTAAATTGGTAAATATTTAACAACTCAGTATACGGAACCAGATGAGTAAAATGACCAAATGTCTTGTAATACACAAATTTTAAGAATTTCTGTTGCATGTTTTCAATGAGGTCTGTCAAATAACCTACGTATGGAAACCATATAATAGACCCATATTCAAGTTTCGATCTCACTAGGGAAAAAATAGCAGTTTGAGTTTTTTTTAGTTTTGAAAATTTTGACACGATCACTTAATAAAACCCATAACAGAATATGCAGATTTACATATGGATATAATGTGTCCATTAAAAGTTAGTTTTTGATCGAAAATAATACCTAGGTCTTTGGTTATTGTGTTCTTTTTAAGAGGTTGACCATCCATCATGTAATCAAAGGTAATTAAAGAATACAAATTTTTCCTGGAATAAGTAATTACTGTATATTTGTTGATATTAAATTTTAAGTTGTACAAGCTCCAAAATACTAAAGAACTGATGTTATTTTGTAACTGTTGGCAATCTTGAATATTTGACATTGTTTTAGAGATCTTTATATCATCTGCATATAAAAGTATTTTACACATTTCTGAGTATCATTGATAAATATTGTGAATAATAACAGACTCAAGTTAGAGCCTTGGTGAACACCCGATTCAACAACAAATTCATCAGAAAAGAATCCTTTATAACTTACAAACTTCTTTTATACAAATGTGAGCAAAAAAATCAAACGAGATTATCCCATTTACCAAAATAATGCAATTTGGAAAGTAAATTTAAATGATTTACTTTGTCGGAAGCTTTCTCAAAGTCATTATACAGGGTGGAGCGCGGTAATTTACTGATTTGGGAATGAAATAAAAAAATTGTGATCATTAGAAAAATTTATTTTATATTTCAATTATACTGAACAGTAATGGAATTTTTAAATTACATTGTTTTAAATAGTGTATCTGGCAAATGTCGACCTTCGCTATCCACACACTGCTGTATACGTTTCCTGAAGTTTTCATGAACTCTAACAAGCATTTCCACTGGTATTCTGCCAATTTCAGCTTCAATATTGTTCCTTAGATCTTCCAAGGTGTTGGGGCGGTTGATATACACCTTAGACTTGAGGTAACCCCAAAGGAAAAAATCACATGGGGCTAAATCTGGTGAGCGTGCTGGCCAGTTCACATCACCCCTCAAAGAGATAAGCCGTCCAGGAAACATTTGCCTCAAACAATTCATGGTAACCCTCGCTGTGTGTGCAGTGCAGACATCCTGTTGGAACCATGTATCCTCTAGTTCCATTGCCTCAAGAGCCGGCTGAAAATAATCCTGTATCATAGACAAGTACCGTTCGGAGTTCACAGTTATGGCACGACCGTTATCCTGAAAAAAGTAAGGACCAATGATGCCTACTCGTGATATGGCGCACCACACAGTGACGCGGTCCGAATGCAGAGGTCTCTCGTGAACTTCTCTGGGGTTTGTTTCACTCCAGTAACGCATATTTTGTTTGTTTACACACCCACTGAGGTGAAAATGTGCCTCATCAGAAAAAACACATTTGCGTCACGGGGTACAGTTACTAAAATGTCTTCACAAATAGTCCCGTGCTGACAATTGTTGGACCACGCACATTTTATACGGGTGAAAATTCAGTTCATCATGAAGAATACGGTGGAGAGAACGTCTTGAAATGCCAAGAGCAAATGATTGCTTCCGAGCAGAGCGTTTCGGAGATTGCAGTACTGCTGCTCTAACTCTCTCGATGTTTTGTGGTGTTGTAATCCTTCTCTCAGGTCCCCTTCGTAGACATGACACATTCCCTGCTGTTCTGAATGCATTCACCCAATTTACAATTGATTGCCGTCCAGGAACACGTCCGCGTGGAGGAACAGCGATTCGTAAACGAAAAGCACGCTGCACTGCAATGATCGAGTGGGCATTTGAAAAATACGCTTCTACACAAAATGACCTCTCCTCACGTGTCCACTGCATGATGGCAACTGAAAGTCGGATGAATACAAATCTCCCGTCAGACACTGTAAGCCACGCCCACTCTCCCCTCTCTTCGACCGACAGTGCCGTCACAGCATGCAGGGCAAAAAAGCAAATTACCGCGCTCCACCCTGTAAATTGTATCAATCTGTCTACCACAATCTATTTCAGACTTACAAAATTGAGAAAAGTTTATTAAATTTGAATCTATCGATTTTTTTGGAAAAAACTGTATTGAAATTCTGTAATGTACTTCTTTGCGTGATAGAATAATCGTTCGTAAATTATTGCCTCAAAAACCTTTGCAGGAGTACTAAGAATTGCGATAGGTCTGTGATTTCTAATGTCATTTTTGACACCATTCTTAAGAATTGGAACAACTTTTGTAAGCTTCCAAACAGAAGGAAAGCAACATGTTTTTAACGACAAATTAAATATATAATGGAGGAGGCGTATAAAAATTGAGAACAGGCTTTAAAAATGTACGGGGGGATACAATCAGGTCCTGAAGATCTTTTAGACTTAAGCTTTTGAAGACTAGATGATATTTTTTTTGTAGTGATTTCATTAAAATTCATTAAGTCAACATTTTCCATAACGGCGAGGCTAATGCTTGGTGATAAAGTTCAAATGAACTAAGATTTCAAGGATTGTAAGCAGATCTAAAATATAAAGCTTCTGTTATCGTTGTCCCTCCTTCAGCCGCCTTATCATCAAACATCACTGTTGTAGGAATCTTATCATTTGCTCGAAGTTCTTTTATTACTTTCTAAAAGGACTTAGGATTTTGAGTTAAATTACTTTCTACTGATCTTAAATAATTTTGATAGTCTGATTTGATTTGTTTCTTTACTTCAGCTCATAAGTAAATTGATTCTGATGATGAGGTATATGATATCTCCTATATCGCTTCCTAACTCTTTTTTAACAATTAATTTTTTTAAACTACAAGAAAACCATACAGGATATTTATTACTATGAGTTTGTTTCTTTGGTACATACAAATCTAGTATTTAATATAACTTATCATAAAATATATTAGTTGCTTTATTTACATCTATAACTAAATTAATATCACTCCAGTCTGTGTTATGCAGCTCATAATAAATAGAAATAAAATCTGCTCTCTTACAATTATAGTTAAATCCCTCATTATTGATATTTTCCCCTAAACCAAATACTTTTCCTGGTATTTTCCTGGTATTTCAATTTCTAAAATTAAGGCAGGGTGATATCGGTCAAGATTAACTAGAGGACATAATTCTTCCGATACACATATGAGGGTCATTTTTAAAGTAAAAACCGATTGTGCATCATGCCCGCGCCTCCGGTCACGTGACGTCCATTCAAGGTCAGCTCTTACTCAAGGTCAACGCCGCCATTACGTTTCACATCTCTGCCGATGCTGGTTGTGTGGTAATACTGCTTTGTTTGTCGCCATGTCAATCAATAACTATGCTGACTGTGAAGTATGCTCAGTTTTTAGGTTTTTAAACGCACAAAATTGTCTTCCTGTTGAAAACAGTTTCTTGAAGTTTACGGTGAGGGTGTTAATGAATGATGGAAATGTGTGAAAATGGTGTAGGCTTTTAATGAAGGAAAAACAAGTGTTCATGACGATGAACGGCCTACTGTCGTCAATGAAAAGTATGCACAAAAAGTTGATGAGGAAATTCACCAAAATCGGCGCTTCACTATTGACGAACTTAGTCCGAAATTTTCCCAAGTTTCAAGATCAGTAGTTTACAACGTTGTTCCTTACAAACTGCATTACAAAAAAGTGTTTGCGAGATGGGTGCCAAAAATATTGACACAAGAACACAAAGCAAAGTATATGCCACATTCTTTGTCCTTTTTGGAGCGCTATCACAGAGATGAACCCAAGAAAATTCAAGCAAGAACCTTCACAACAAGAAAAATTATGGCTATGGTTTTTTGGGGCTGAAAGGTATTCTTCTGATAGACTTTCTGAGGAATGACAATAATTGCTGAAAGATATTGCAAATCATTGAAGCTTAGGTGCGCTATTCAAAACCGTTGGCGAGCCTGCTCTCTAGCAGCGTCATTCTGCTTCACGACAACGCTTGGCCTCACGTTGAGGCAAGGACACAGACGCAACTGGACAAGTTTCGTTGGGAAATACTGGATCATCCACCTTGGCACCATCGGATTTTCATTTTTTCCAAAACTTAAGGAATTTCTTGGTGGGAAGAGCTTGGAAAATGATGACATGTTGAAAGAAACAGTTACAGACTGGTTTAACAGTCAAGCGGGAGATTTCTTTGATGGTGGGATCCAAAAGTTGGTACCATGACTTCAAAAATGTGTCAATGTTAATGGTGACTACATAGACAATTAAAAAAAGTTCATATTTTAGTTTGTGATATCATTTATATCCATAAATAAGGTTTCTCTTACGCTATTTGAAAACGGTTTTTTCTTTTAAAAAAAACCCTTGTAATTTGTTAATGTCAGATAAAACTAGATCAAGTGTTTTTCCTTGAAAGTTAACTATATTGTTTTTAAAACCTAATAAATATAATTTCATTAAAAAAACAACTCTTTACATGTATAATTACCAGTGGTCAAATCATAATCTATAATTCTAATTGGTAAATTAAAATCACCCAAGATTATTATTCGCTCATTTTTAAATTTAAGTAAAACTAATGCAACAAAATAATTTTGATACAATTGAAATGATGAATTGGGTGGAAAGTAAACAACCGACATCATAACAGAGAAAATTTCGGGAAGTTGTAATATAACCCAAATATTTTCGCCTTCAGTTCCAATGTCATATAATCGACGAACTTTTATATTATTTTTCGCAGCAAATAAAACTCTGCCACCCCTTCCCATCCCACTGAGACCTGATAGATATGATTATCTATTTCGCCTAAACACATGATATTCATCTGTAAACAGCTCTGAGGTGTTGATTGACTCATTAAGCCAGGTCTCAGTAAGTGTTATAATTTTAAAACTTGAACCTATAACATCTAAACGAAAACCAGTTATGCTGCTTAAACATGATGTTAGCACAGTATAATATAGACAGTAGCGAAACTTACTCTTGTGGAAATTTCAACCGGCTCGACGCAACCGCTCGTAGTGGACAGGTATTACAGAGCTATGCTATCTCTCCGCTAGAAAGCATGACAGTTCACTTACGTTGCTATACAATTGAGAATGAAGCGTTTGAGTGTTTTAAATGAAGAACCTATGAAACAATATTTGGTTGAAATTGCATTAGTTCATGGTATATTTTATACTTTTTCTATTTACCTAAATTATACATTTATTTCTAGGGCATAATAGGAAGGCTTATGTATTGTAGACTAAACTACTATTATTTTGTAATTGTTTCTAATAATCTTAAAAAATAAATTATATACTTAAATTTAGTAATAATTAATTGTAATTATAAATATATACAAAAATACCTATTTGATTCTGATTATTAAATTGAAAGTTTTGTTAAGTTACTGTAATTAATGTTTTAACACCACTCTTGACATAAACAACAATCATGTTTGCTATAACAGCTGTTTATCAAGGTACCTCTCCGCTAGGTTCACTAACATTGCAGGGAAGCAAGAAAAACGGCTGGGCTTCACTACTGTATTTATATTATACTGTGATGTTAGACAGTGTAGCGGTTTCATGCTGCTCAACAGTCACTTCAAGTCTGCAGGCAACACTTAATGGTGTGATAAGATTTTTTGACACAGCTTTTTGACTCTGAATAGCTACAGAAAAAATGTTACTTCACTTAGTTTCTGATGTGCATTGCTATGTTGTGCAATTTGTTCTGGGAGGCAGGTTTCTTTACTTTTTTCATCTAGGGATTTTTTAGACAAGTTGAAAAAGGCCTGTCACTGTCATTAGTGTTAACTGGAACACTAATGACTTCCAGTGTAACTGGAAGATTATTTTCTTTAATTTCTAGACTTTTACTTAAGTTTAATTACATTTTAACATTCTTCATCAATCCAATAATCAACAACTCTGGTAGCTAACTTTTAGTCTATCTCTAACCAAAGAGTTTTCTTTTTCTTCAATTAGTCTTTTGTAAAAGCTTTTTAGGTAATGCAGTTTTATACTTTGCAGAAATCCATAGTCCGCTGGGGGAGATGGCTTTGACTAACATTGCATTAGATCGTTGTGAAGTGACTCTGTCAATGAAAAGTAACATTTGTCAAGCAGTATATTGCCTTTATTTAATCTTTAACTGAAAAAAAAAACAAATTATTTTTCTAATCGTTCCTTGAAGAGATTGGTGTTCATCCATACCTTCTTTTGATTTTTGTAGAAAACTTGAAGAGAGTTCATATTAATTTCTTTTTTAATTGTTAATCTTTGTAGGCTTACAATAACTATAAGGGATAATTTATGAATACCTGCATTGTTGCTGCATTCAAAATGCTAAGGCATTCTTTGTGTAACAGGTCCACCAAATTGACGATTAAATTAATTAAATTAAATAAATGATAAATTATTTTATTAAAGAAATAGATACATTTAATTAAAACAATGACCGAACATTCAAATAATATTCGGAAATCGTTGTAAATTAATAACCAGCAAGTTAGGGAAGTGGGCAGATATATCTATTCCAGGGCAGTCGTTCAAAATCGTAAACAACATTCCTTTCAGTATTATCAACAGAGACAGGTGCAGTCTCGTCGTCGGACGAATCCATCTGGCAATCTAGAGGGGTGTCACTGTGACATGCACTGGTCGAGTCCAAGGTAGAAGAGAGACCTGATTGGCTGACGTTATGACTCTCTAACCCACGCTTTCGATTGTAACGGATTGAAGCCACGCTAAACGTTCCAAGCTCGTTCACTTGAAGCCAAAATCTAGAAGAATCAACACACAAAGCCATAGTGATGCACCCGGCATACAATATTTGCTACCTTGGGTGGCCGTTTGATTCTAAAATTGTTTAATGTAGGGAAAGTAATTAGTCAAAAGTGAATAAAAAATTAATTAGTAAAAGTTTAACATAACGGATTAGACAAGAGTGTGATTATTAGACTGGATCGGGACTTGTAATTTCGTTAATTCAAGACCACGTGGGGTTTCAGCATCACAAGAAGAAAAGTTAAAGATAAGTTCTAGTTATTAACTAAGTTTCATTATATTATAGAAATCAGTTTAAAAAAATAATAATTAAATTCATTTTTTGTGTATTGAAATTTTGAAAAAGAAAGTAAAAAAAAAAAGAATGTATTATTAAATTAACTTTTTCATACAAGAGTCTTTTTTCATTGTAATTTACAGCCTCACCGATTTACCCACATTAAAAACCCCGAGATCATAGAAATAAATTTAATTTGCATAATTTTTTATCAAATTAACCAAAATTTAAATTAACGCAACTCATTAGTAGAGTAAACGTTACAGATTGGCGACCAACCACGTGGGGCTGTAAAGTACTTTGCAAACATGTTAAATGTATTTAAATATGTTTAAAGACAATTTTGGAAAAGACTCTTGAATCATTTGAATTTTATTTTATTGAATAAATTAAGTGAATCTTTAAATTGAAAATTTTTATGTTTGAACTTGTTGAATTCCAATAATATAATCAAATATAATCATGTCTAAAATAAATAATGACCAGATTACTGAAAATAACTCAGATGACTCAGACATTTTTTTAAGTATAATTAAAGAAATAAATCAAAATAATAAACCTGATATGGATAGGCCAAGTTCAAACATGGAAAATACATTATTGAATATAATGGATATGTTATCAAAAATGAATACTAACGTAGAAACTAAATTTAAAGAAATGAATACTAACTTTGATGCTAAACTTGAAGAAATAAATAATAACATGATAAAGATGAATGATGAAAAGAACATGAAATTTGATGAGCTTAGAAAAGATATCAATGATAGGATCAGTCAGTTTGAAAATAAACTAGACAAACAAATAGAAGAAGTAAATATAGACTTTAATAAAGATAGTGAAGTAAAGGAGAATAGTGTTGTGGATGAAGTAAATAATAAAGATAGGAAACAGACAGTCAAAGTAAATAATGTTGAGGACAGAATATTGTCAAATAAAATAGATTTGATGCTAAATATGAATAATAACATTAATACTAAACTTGATAAGATTAATGTTAGGCTAGATGAAACAAATATTAAGATTAAAGAAATGAATGATAACATGATAAAGATAAATGATGAAACTAATATGAGATTAGATTTGTTGGCAAACATGAATAATAACATTAATACTAAACTTGATGAGATTAATGTTAGGCTAGGCGGAACAAATGTTAAGATTAAAGAAGTGAGTGATGGCGTGATAAAGTTAAATAATGAAACTAATATGCAATGTAATGAGCTCGTAAAATATGTTAATGATAGGACAAGTCAGATTGAATACAACTTTGCCAATAAAATAGAAAAAGTAAAAGTAGACTTTAATAAGGAAAGTGAAGTAGAGGAAAATAGTAGTAATGAAGTAAATAATAAAGATAGGGAACAAACTATCCAAATAAATGACGTTGAGGACAGACTAGGTGAAGTAAATAAAACTCTGTTAGAAAAAAACATAGAAGTAAATGTAAAACCAACTAAGGTAGTAAATGAATTAAATAATCAAATGAGTAGGCCTAGAGTAAATGATAGAGTAGAAGAGGAAATAGGACATCTACACACAATGATAGATGACAAAATAGAAAAAATAGAGAAAGCTTTAGCACTTTGTAACACTAACTTTGAAGGTAAAATAGATGACTTTAAATGTCATGTAAATGAAAAACAAAAAATAATCAGAAATAGGCTAGACAAATTGAGTGACTTCTTTGAGTTTGAAATGGATTTTATAAGCAAATATTGGGGAATAGATAAACAAAGGGAATGTGAGACTAGATTGATGGGGGGGTGAAAACTATAATTTGAACAGGGATGACATTATCAATTATGTGATGAGGTACTATACTATCTCATGCTTTTCAAACTACAAACATAAAAAAAAAAGATCTTAGTAAAAAATAAACTAAGTTTCTCGGATAATCCCATTTGTATAAAAAAACTAAATTGTAAAAGAGTTTCAATCAAAACCACTGATTTAAAGAAAATACTTAAAGATATCGTAATAATAAACACATAGTAGTTGAAACAATGTAACATTAGTAATGATAGGAGATTTGTATAAAAATAAATAAATAAAGTATAAAAATGACTGTTAAAAGAGAAAATACTTAAAGATGTCATAATAATAAATACATGGTAGTTAAAAGAATGTAACATTAATAACAATATGAGACTTGTATAAAAGAAAAACAAACTGTAAGAGTAACTGTTTAAAGAAAACTACCTAAAGACGTCATATAATAATAAACACATGGTAGCTGAAAGATTGTAATATTAATAATAATATGAGATTTGTGATTGAGTAAGATATATAAAGAGACTCGAATATAACATTGATAATAATATGATATTTATGTTAGACCAAGATGATTTAAGGAGATTTCTTATAATACTTTGTTATTATAACTTGTTTATACTTATATTGATATGACTCAATGAATATAACATTAATGATGATAGGATATTTATGTGAGACCAAGATGATGTGAGGAGATTTATTGTAATATGTTGTTATTACAACTTGTTTATGTTTACATTGAATATTACTCTAAGATATACATTGTATGTATTCTTGTGTACTTATGTAACTTTGTAAGAGATGATGAGCCAGTGATCAATAGTAGTACAATTCGACCCTAATTACACCTAGCCACATTCAAAATTCAAAACTAATTAACGCAAAGTACACTATTCATCACAAAATGGCAGGATTTTCAGTTTAAGGTGTCAGTTAGCCTTGGAAATTGAGCCTAAAGACATAGCTTAAAGTGACCTGTAGCATGGCTAGCCTCATTACTAGAGTCATGTTACAGACACCAATAGATTAATAATTTAAAAAAATACATTGAAGGAGGAAAATGAGATATTGTAAACATGTGATTACAAATTTTTGATAATAATTATTGTAATTGTCATTAATGCAAAGAATAGTGATAGAAACCACAAGTAGACATGAGTAGAAGGTAATTGCAAATATGATTCATTACTGCAATATCAGTAATGAATAACCAGTAATGATTAATGGAAAACTTTGTAAATATAATAATGATAATTAACTGTAAATATGTCAACTTGAATATGCCATAGCAGCATCAGTAAATGTATAGATAATTGAAACTCTATGCACAAGCAATATGTGTGTATACACAAATGATAGTGTGGACACTCTAGGAAGTAACAATGGGAATCAACCATTAGTGGTCAATAAGCAAGGTCCGGGTGTATGAGGAATTCTGCTTTTTCCCCTCTTCATGTACAAGAGCCATAGATGAAGGCCTGGCACGAGAAGACCGCCTACCAGATTCATTGATACAGGAAGATCCCCTCTTCCATCACACTACCATAATGTGCAGCCAAACGGATCGTCGAAGGCGAAACCCTTATGCAAGAGTTGTTCACAAGCAACCTTTCTTCGCTTCAGTCCTCCTGGTCCTGGCCAATATCAATTAGATTCAATTTGGCTACTGTTCTTGGATCGTCGAAGGCGAAACCCTTATGCAAGAGTTGTTCACAAGCAACCTTTCTTCGCTTCAGTCCTCCTGGTCCTGGCCAATATCAATTGGATTCAATTTAGCTACTGTTCTCGGATCGTCGAAGGCGAAACCCTTATGCAAGAGTTGTTCACAAGCAACCTTTCTTCGCTTCAGTCCTCATGGTCCTGGCCAATATCAATTGGATTCAAATTGGCTACCTTTGTCGAATCGTCGAAGTCGAAGCAAGATGCAGTAGAGGTGTTCTCCGTATAATCGTCGTCTTCGTCCTCAGTGCTTACTTCAAACTCTGACTAACAGTTCTCTAGCAAATCACGTGTGGGAAGTTCTTCTCTCCATCGAATTATAGTGGCAGTGAACTCATAATTATCGTCAAAAAATATTATTCCCACAAGTTCCTGACGTATTGATTCTGGCTTTTAACCTTGGAGACCTCCTGTGGATATGAGCGCGATCCAGTGCGAACTTTCCACGTAGCCTTCTCCCGGTTTTTCAAAATGAATAATATTTCCTGATAGAAATTTATATTTTTATATATAATTTTACAATGACTTACTTTAAAGTCAAGAATCTTCCTAATTTTTTCTTATGTTGTTTAGCAAATAATATACAGGAAAGGAAAATCTTCTACAAGTCAAGAAATTTGGCAATATATTTTAAAATGTATTTAAATGAAACTTTAATTGTATATATTATGAAATAATATTGTTATTATTATTAAGTAAATTGTACTCTATAGATAATAAGATAAGGGTATGAATAATAAATGTTCAACCATTGATGATGCAGAATTACAATTGTACTTGATTACAATTCTCTTATATTCTTCATCAGTATGCAATATTTGATTAATAATTTGAATAATAATTTAACTTTCTTGAATTCATTGAAATATTTTTATAACTAACTACAAGATAATTAATATTAATGATAACTTGCATTAATGACAAAGAATCATTGAAGATGTTTATTACTAATTAATAACAAATAATTTAACTTGTTCTTCTATAGTTAAAGATTAATAATGTAATTGATTACATTTAGTGATTTATTGATTTAGTGATTAATGATTTATATGAATTTTTAGTGTATAAGAAAAAATCATGATTTGTTGATTACATAATTTGTCAAATGGGATTTAGAATTGTATTGTATATAAATAAATAGCTTTAGTCCATCCTAGATATAGTTGATATTGTAAAACTAAAACTTATCTGAACAATAACCGACAATTTAGGCGAAACATGTTAGAATTTAGATTTTTTGACTCGCGCTAACCGCACATCGCAAAAAATCGGGGGGTACTGTAACAGATCCACCAAATTGACGATTAAATTAATTAAATAAAATAAATGATAAATTATTTTATTAAAGAAATAGATACATTTAATTAAAACAATGACCGAACATTCAAATAATATTCGGAAATCGTTGTAAATTAATAACCAGCAAGTTAGGGAAGTGGGCAGATATATCTATTCCAGGGCAGTCGTTCAAAATCGTAAACAACATTCCTTTCAGTATTATCAACAGAGACAGGTGCAGTCTCGTCGTCGGACGAATCCATCTGGCAATCTAGAGGGGTGTCACTGTGACATGCACTGGTCGAGTCCAAGGTAGAAGAGAGACCTGATTGGCTGACGTTATGACTCTCTAACCCACGCTTTCGATTGTAACGGATTGAAGCCACGCTAAACGTTCCAAGCTCGTTCACTTGAAGCCAAGATCTAGAAGAATCAACACACAAAGCCATAGTGATGCACCCGGCATACAGTATTTGCTACCTTGGGTGGCCGTTTGATTCTAAAATTGTTTAATGTAGGGAAAGTAATTAGTCAAAAGTGAATAAAAAATTAATTAGTAAAAGTTTAACATAACGGGTTAGACATGAGTGTGATTATTAGACTGGATCGGGACTTGTAATTTCGTTAATTCAAGACCACGTGGGGTTTCAGCATCACAAGAAGAAAAGTTAAAGATAAGTTCTAGTTATTAACTAAGTTTCATTATATTATAGAAATCAGTTTAAAAAAATAATAATTAAATTCATTTTTTGTGTATTGAAATTTTGAAAAAGAAAATAAAAAAAAAGAATGTATTATTAAATTAACTTTTTCATACAAGAGTCTTTTTTCATTGTAATTTACAGCCTCACCGATTTACCCACATTAAAAACCCCGAGATCATAGAAATAAATTTAATTTGCATAATTTTTTATCAAATTAACCAAAATTTAAATTAACGCAACTCATTTGAGAGAGACACGTTACATTTGTTTATTTTAAACTTCTAGGTAAATTATTCCTCTTGAAATTTTTCCTCTTTAGCAAGTCTACTACACGGATGAGTCACAACTAACGAAGAAGTGATGACTTTTCTGATGACTGAGACCTGATACCTACTAAAACTCAATCAGCAGATTTTTTTTCTCCTATACTGTTAGCTGGTGATCACCTTGTTTCTTCTTTCAACAGTCTAACCATCTGCTATTAACTCTAAATTTAGGTTCTCTATTCAAGGTTTATTAGGCTCTATCACCTTTTCTTCTTTCCTATGTAAACCACAAAAAGTATCTATGTCATTCAAGTTTTTCGTATATAGATTGTATAGAAATAGGACACTGTTTGGGTGATGTTGACTTGTTTTATTGTTAAACTGTTCAAATTTAATTGAAGTGTTTTTCCAATTAATAATTGTGGCGTTACCAATGCCAATTTCATTGAATAATTTTCTTTATAATTAGATCTCTTTGTTTCTCAGATGTGTTACGTTTATACCTGAAGAGTGAGGTCTCTCTACAAAAACTCAAACTCTGGATAACTCAGCTTATTCACACTGCCTTTTGTATTTTTTCCAGGACTTAGACAGTGTGGTGCGCATAAATTTGGATCACCTGAAGGACCCACAAGAAGCTGTTCGCATAGTGCAACAGAATCGCAGCATTGAGGGAGCCAAGTTGGTTGCACAGTAAGTTTGCTGTACCAGAGATTATATAACTGATGAGAGATATTGTACCCAATACTATTCGATGTGGTTTGTAAAACAAGAGAACGTAGTTGGGTGATTTTGCAATAGATCTCACTGTCGCTTAACACCTGGTAGGAAATTCAAATTCTAGCTGTACGCAAACAGCATGTTCGTAACAGAAATAGTGGATTGGAATCCTAATCGTGGTACTTTATTTGTGCATATTTATGGTGATTAATGTACTCACTTATTTAAAATGTCTGTGTTGTACCACATATAGTATGTAAAACAAATTAAAATTAAACAACCTAAAACTTTTCTCACTGTTTGGTAATAAATATTTTTTAATCGCACAGCCACCTTTAGAAATATTGTATCTGCACTAAGAACTAACAGGGCTATAAATTTTCTCTCATCACAATTTAACTAGTGTCCAGTTGCACATAAAACATTAACATCATTTAATTGATTAAATTGTTCTGTAAAATAAATTTTGTTCTTTAATTCCAAACATACAACATTCAGGGTGTCTAGCAGTCGGGAAATTCGGGAATTAGTATAGAAATTTAAAAAAGTTGAAAAAAATCGGGAATTAGCGTAGAAATGTTCACTGAAGCCGGGGAAAAATTAATAATATGCCAAGAAACAAGTTTCTTGTTTTGAGTTATAAGGGTGGTCTAGGGCCTGCAATAAAACAGGTGAAAGCGGTGAATAATATACAAGCAAAAGCATTGAGTATTTGTCATAACCATAGCAACAGAATGGCCGAATCTCCCACAATACGGGTCAGGCATTGTCCCTGTGCGTCTGTCCTATCAGTATTTGTATCCAGCCGAATTTTTTCGTCTCCCACTCAATTTTTGTTATGCTGTAAGCAGTCCGGTGCTTCTGCTTTTTTATTTTGTGTCTAATACAAGTGGGCATTGTTATTTTGTATATAGTTTTAATAATACTAAGTGTTTCCACTTCATTGCGATCGTCAAAAGGTAAGTGAATAATATTTCTTGTTTGATATAGTTAAATATAGTGCTTTTGTGTATCGTTTTAATTAGTGCACTTACATAGTTTTAAATATTTAATTTTACAGTGATATGACTCAGTTCATTGAAGTAAATTGTTGTATTGCATGTATAATATGACGGTAAAAGATAATCCTTTCCGATCGAAAGCCGTACTTGTGCACTATACGGATCTTGACTTGCGTCATAATAATGTCGCTAAGTCAGGTTTTGAGTATTCTCAATGTGCCGTGATCTTTTGTCAACAATCAGTACTCTGTAGATAAATCAGTTTTATCAAATTGCAGCATAAATTATAACAAATAATAGTTTAATCCCATTCGCCTAATATCACGGAACTACTCCGTGACGTCCGTTTTGGACCATTTATTTCATCATGGTATTGTTCTGTGTTGATCATACGACTTTTATAATAACTTTAATAACGTAATTTTGAAAATTATATATTAAATTAAGTTAATAATGAATTGAGCAGTATTCTTTTCGTTTGGAAGTAAAAACAAGACTTATTTTTACAATGTGGACACTATTAGAGATTTGACCTTGATAGACGTCAGTTACAGCTGCATATTCTTTGATTGTGTAAAGTCGTTAGTAGTATGAACAAATCATGTGACAGTAACTTAGTTAGATTTCATGAATAACAGCTGATTTAGTTTGGTCACCGAACAGAGTAAATAAATGAAACGTCTTAATCCATCGTTAGGTATTTATTTACAGTAGAATTATGTTCATTGTGTGTTTTGGTTATGTTACTTGACATTGTCTTAAAGAAACATGATTTTCTTGTGAAATTTATAGACTTTTATTAGAAAGTAAGGTCCATTATGATACCAGACTATAATAGAGAATGCAAGCCCGATAGAAATATTTAGGCCTACTGAAAACTTAACTCTAACTTTCCTTTCTGTGTGTATTTAGGCCTGTCAGCAAATACTGAAGCATGTGTTTATTCAACAGTGTATTATTTTTTTTTTTTATAAATAAAAAATGTATCTAACATAATTATTATTTTTATGTTAGGAATTAAATTATCTACTGAAAATGTAAAAAATATTTAGTGTCAATTTGGCTCAGTTGAAATTGGTGTTTACTTTCAATAATATATGTTTTTACTGTTTATAGAATTGTTACAGATTGGAACTTTATAAGAAATTATACTTTTAGTTTCTAAGTTATGACATATTCTAAAAATGTATAACATAATAGATTTAATAATGTAATATTAATGTAAAAAGATGCAAATTAAACATTGGTGATTTGCCAGAGTTTAGTTGGATTTTTTATTTTTAAGGTGCATCAGGTCTCAAATTCGTAGGTTAACCAATGGGTACATTTCACAGCTGATCAGTATTTAATTTATGCTCATTCTGATAGCTGCTATGCATCAGTATCGTGATGGATTGAATTATTTTCCGTTTGATTATTACTAGGCATATATAGTTTTTTTAGGATATTGATGAATTATATTTAGTGTTGTAGGGGTTTAAATAATATGTGAAAAATTTTTCAATTTAGGAAAAAATGTTATATATATATATCAACGGAGTTTATGAATGTATTTGGGTCCAATGTAGATTGAACCTAAATACAACTTAATTGGTGCTAAAATAGATAAAAACTTCAAATCCACAAATCATATTGTTTAGATGATATTATTGAAAATTATACTCTGTCCCCTTTTTTGCACACATTTTTGCATTAAGAAAGTGTTTTAATGCAAATAAAACTTCTGATAGTAACATAATTTTTTGTTTGTATGTTTCATTAGATAAATATATAAGTAAATATAAATTATTTATTGGCAAATATTTAGAATGGATGATTTTGAAATTTTTTCATTAGGTTAAAACCAACATTATATTAATTAGGCCTACTTTCTTTTAACTTAAAACTAATAGACTTATCATGCACTTTTAAATTGCCTAGGCCATTTGGTATTGGGGATACTTATATACACCATCGATTCATAAAGTTTTGTTTTATTATAACTCAAATTTATTTATAAAAATAATGTATGACAAACAACATTAATAGAAATATTTAAGAAAGGATTCAAGCACTGCTAACACTCTTGGCTTGTATTGGAATACTGCCTAAATGTTTGTTTTTCCAACCTTTATTCTCTTGAACAAAATTAAAGCTATTTTTTCCTTTTTCAGAAAATGACCCACAATGCAACAGTAGCTACTGAAAAAAGAAAAGAAGCATATGAAGTAAAAGTAGATGAAAGGGAGGACCATTCAAGAGATGAAGGAAAAGCTATTTATGCTTGATGAGGAGATAATAAAGAAAAAGTTAAATTTAGTTTTGATATGTTTGTTTAGTTTGAATAGGTTTATAAATTTATAAAGATAATACAACATTCTTGCAAATTCATTGTGTTTTGATAAGCAAATAACTATCTACTATAAACAAAATAACTGTATTGACAGCTTTTTAGTCAAGTAAAGATAACTACTTCAAATACAAATGTTCTTTAGTTTCCCGAGGTACTTTTTGGTCTAAACATATTTAAGTGAGTGAATCCACGTTTTAGTCTTAAAGCTTAAAATGTGTAAACTTATAGTATAATATTGCATTTTATTTGTATAATATCGCATTTCGATTTGTTAAACGCTTGGTTTATTGACCGAAAATGAAGTTAAAAAAGTCTTGAATTTTGTTTTCATGTTTTGCTAGATACCCAGATTAAACTTTTGTTCTGGTTGTGCTAAACCTACTGTGTAACTTACTGCATATATTTTTTACATTGGTTTGTCTTGGGTTGATCATAGGGTGGCTACCCAAGTTTATCATTGGGTGGCTACAAAGTTGATCATAGGGTGGCTACCCAAGTTTATCATAGGGTGGCTACCAAATTGATCATGGGTGACTACTCAAGTTGATCACTGTCCTCGAGGGGTGGTTGCCATTTGTGAATTAATTTAATATTTGGGGTCAGTAATGTACATGCAGTTCTTAGCCGACGGCTGTAGATCGAAAATATTATGATTGACAAGGCCGAACTACACAGTATCAAGAAGTTGGCTGAACCACGATACTAAGGAATCCAAGCAACAATCAAGCCATGAGAGTGTCGTTAGAAGAGAGACCCTTATTTTAGTTATAACAGCCAGCTTTTGATAATAATTATCTCAAAGCGATATTTTCCTCTAAACCAAATAACTATAAACTACTAACTAAGCTGCCTAGAAGTCTGTACATAGTTGAATGATAAACTACATTTTAGAGAAATTCCACCATTACTGATTAAATATTATTTATAGCTGAGTCCCCATTTTAGATTAATTTAATCCCCACCTTCCCTGCAAAGATAATTCTGCAACATTTCTATTAGTTGCCCCAAAGATAAATGAATATTGAAAATTAAACTTAAGTGATAGTGCAGGTGTATCAAAGCCTTCAGCTCCACTTGCATAGCTCTTTGTAGCACAAATGTCTCCCTCCCCTCATGAGGTTAAGTGTAAGAGAGGACCTAATGGTCCTAATTTTGCCTCAGAAAATAAAACGTTTTTCATTTCATTTCCCCTCAAATCCCACGTCAACTGTACGTAATACTAACTACTCAACAACGTGGTCCTGAGTTCTCTCATCAGCATGGTGAATGGTAACAAAGGCTTTTTGGTAATTGTGGGTTTTGAGATATTTATTATTTTCTCTATTTTAGCTCTTGATAGAAATATTTCTAGTACGGCTCTAGATCCTATAAAGAATATTTATGCTGTTTCAAGGTCAAAAGCTTTAAAGTACATGAGAAACTGTGATCAGTGTGTCAATGGTATTTGGCTTTTGTATTTATAGATAATTTAAATTAAATTGTCATTTTTTTTGCAAAGTCTAAAAACATGTGTTAAACATGCAACAAAAAATGTGTTAAACATTTTAACTTGCATTAGCTTCATTGTTTATTGATTGAAAAATAATTATCTCTTTTCTGCATTTTATGACAAAATATAGTATTTAAAAAAATACAATACTGGGTGTATTGCAGGATGTATTTTTTTAAATTTTGAAAAGAAAAGGACATCATTGTTTGTTTTTTTTTTTTTTTTTATACTTAACATGTTCTGATTATACCTGAATATTATAATATAACTGAATATACCTGCATCACTCTTTTGTGTACAAGCATGAAGATACATAGTTTTCTTTAACATACTTAAAAAGTCTTCAAAGCAATGAACTAGAAATGGATTTGAATAAAAAACCAAACTGGAATTAAAAAACCAAATTATTTTGTAGTAATTAAAGACTGTTCGTAATTCATGAAACTGATAATAATTTACATACACAAATGATGAACAGAACTAAAATCAAATAAAGTTAGGAAATATGCATCTACAAATAAACATGTATATAAGTCAATATAAGCATCTACTCTACTGACCTGGGAATTATCAAAATTAATTTTATGAAACTACATAAGGAATTGAACGAATGTATACAATAATAACCCCTTTTTCAATAACACATTGTATGGATTGGTGAGTGGGTAAATAACATACTGTAGATGTATGGGTGGGTCAATACCACACTGCACCTATATGTCTCTTCAAATTGTTCAGTTGTTACTTTATGTAGTTTTTGTTGAATTTTATTTATGCTGTATTAAATAAGTTTTCTATCAATAAATAGTTTTTTAAAATCAATTTCGATTTTAAATTATGCACATTTAAACAATAATGAATGCCCTGTATTTATTCATATGACTTAAATAGAATTTCAATTGCCTTTTGTTATTGATTTGACAGGGAACTAGGTGAGTTAATAGTTTAGTAGGAGAGATAGCTTTGTCATATACTTATGAGTATTTTCAGTGCCAGTAGCACTATCATGGTTGGTTGCCAATCACACCGAAATCAAAATTGAAAGACCATATTTGAATCTCCCACCATATGTACCTAATAAGCACTTAATTCAGTTTTTGCCTAATGGTAATTTGGCTATGACAAGTTAGGAAATGAGAGGTGTTGTTTTTGGGGCGCATGGCATGATGAGACGGTAATCACGTCAGTTTCAAGAGAGTCGGTCAGTCATCCACTTCTACGACTTTGGGCGGGATCAAGTATTGCGATGCGATTGAAAAAGACTTGTCTACACCAAGAGCAGATAAGAATAGTTTATTTTAACCCTCCAAGTGCAGCACTAAAACCCCCCTGAGTGGCAGGTCATTTTTATGTCTTTTGCGGCGTTCAAGGAAAACATTAATAAAAAATTACTTTTAGCAGATAACTACACACGTGTATATTTTTGTAAAATGGAATAATTTGGCTATCAGAAATTATTAGGTTTCTTAAACCTACTATCAGCAAACAAGTTTCTATATTTGGTGGAATTTTAAAATTTCCTAGACTAATTTTTATTTTTTTATATCCTTTTTGCAACTTTTCTTGACACTATTTATGTAGACAAACTTACATTGTTGAATAAAGATAATTTTGAATTTGAATTAATATCAGTTTGGTTCTGGCTAGTTTTTAAAATGTATCAGTTTTACTGGACTTTTCTTTTTTGATCATAAAAATATACATAACAATATCTTCAACCCATTGCTATGCTATGATGATTTATATCTGCCATGCTGCAATAGAGTCCAATCATTTGTTGACGATATTCTCTTGCCCTCAACTTGAATGTTATTCTAATATATTCTATATTAATTCCTATTAATATTTTTTTTTAGATTCTTCCAACGCATTGGAGACTACTCATCAGCGGTGCGGTTTCTGGTGATCTCAGGCTGTCTAAGTGAAGCATTCCGAGTCTCTCGAGACCACGATCAGTTGGAGCTGTATGCAGATATACTGTCTCAGGAATGTTGTGGAGGAGAGGCCCAAGCGGAGTTTCACAGTCTAGCATTACATTTTGAGGGGATTGGCAAACACTTGCTATCTGGAAAATATTATTTCCATGCTGGTGACTATCGCAAGGTTAGCGAATCAACCTGAACTTCTTATTTTGATAACTTGACAGAAAATATGCGGGAGCTAAAAAAAGTAGTCACAGAAGGAATTGGAGGACTGTGCAGTGTGGATATTAGTTATCAGTAGACGTTCCTCAATAATACACTGAGGTAAATAAAAACATATCTCAGCTCTCCGATTGACAGAAACATTCTGTTGGAATACTAGAAGTAAATTGGCAAATCAAAAAGGCTAGAGGAACAGTTGTGACTATCACTTACCATTGAGGACATCAGTACCACTCCTGTTATCACCAAATACCATACATAAATTTAGGGATGTGCGATGCATAAGTAATATCGATGTCTCAGAATTATTCTAATGCGCCGAAATGAAGAATTATTAAGAAAGAAAAAAAACACCTATTTAATCTATAGTATTTATTGGTGCATCTTTTAGAACTACTACTTTGATGTTTTAAGTAAAATAGTTTACAGTAAAATATTTGTAAAATGATTATTTGTCGATTTTGTTCTCGTTCCGAACTGACGCAAACCTGATTATATCGCAATAACAAATACATTTTGACCGTGAGATAACTCGTACTGATATAAGCCCATGGGTATCGTAATTTACGTGTGTATAGCGTACCTCAAATTAGACGAACATTCTCATACAGACAGTCTTAAATATTTCAGATAGTCAGAAATTATTTTGGCGTCCATATTTGATAACAAATAATACAAATTGTTGCATAGTGAAAAAATTAGGTCTTCTACTGTGTTTTCGAATATTGCTGATAACGCAAGTCCATTCATTATCATGATTTATTATATCACTTCCTGTCTGATAGGGTACCTGGCTTCAACAATCCATATTTTTTACAAAACATTTCTCAATCGAAATACAGCCTTATCTTGTTTTCCTTTATAAATTCAAACATGTTGCATTTTAGTATTGAGTTTTTAATGATTCGCGTTTATCGATTTCAAGTCAGTTAGTGTGTTGGCACTGTATTCTAAAATAGATTACTCAAGATTTACATTTTAAAAAGTATAATTAAACGTTAATTATTAAAAACAACATAATTAACATCTACAGTATTTCTAACCTTTTAATTGCAAAATATTTTAAATTAAAATAATATAAAACTCAATGTACTCAGTAAATTACTGTTATTGTATATGTTGATTCTGTTGTATTAATTTTAATATATTGACTAAACAATAGTGGATTTTTGAACTTATATCAAAATGATGCTTTTTTTTAAAATTCTGTGTTTTAATACATTTTATTCATCAATGCTTAGGTAACTTTACATTCATTTTTATTTCAGTCAACAGTTTTTTATTCAGTTAAAAAATAAACAGTTATATATGGCTGCTGGAATTTTCCAACAATGATAGTGAAAAACAATAATTAAGTTGTTTTCCATTATTTTATACGTTCTTCTTTTTTCCTATAATGTTTAAACTGTAACAAATTAAATTTGTATAATTTTGGCCAGTTACTCCTCCAGAGCAACAGTAAAGTATAACAACTGGCATTTAAATTTAATGCAGAGCAATCATCATTCTTTAATTCTTGCTTTTCCTATTTTTCCCTCTTTTGACTTAATAACATCAGCATGCTTAGTGTTAAACAAATTTATTAAGCCCTGAAATTCTATTTCAAAATAATAGTAATTTATTGTGCTTTAGGCCTACTCCATTTTGTAAATTCCTTCAACTTAAATTCTGTATATTATTTTAAACTGACATTCTTAGGTGTATATAAAGTTTATTTTCACCTATTTGTTTCATACATATAATATTAACTTTTTTGTACTAACAATAAACGGTACCTGTAAGATAAGGTATTCTTGTAACTCTGCTCCTTCTAAAACTTAATAAAAACCATTCATTCTTTATATGTGCATCGAATCGCATCGCTGCATTGATTGAAAAAAAAAATTGCTGCATCGCATACTCCTACATAAATTTAAACCGTTATAAAAAAATTACCAAGCTATGCATTATAATTGTAACTTCTTGATTTATTTAGGTTTGGCATTATTTCTGTAACATAGATTTGCTTGAGGACCTTAGCAATAAAATAATTTTAATTTGTTTTAGTAATTTGATTAAAATGTGTTTGAATAGTAGGTATTGGCAAGGACTTTCATGGATGAGACTGTTTGTGGAAGGATTTTATGTCAATTACAATTGGAGATAACATGTCAAAAGTTGAATTACTTGGGAAATACTGGTTCTTGAATCAAAATCTAATCTAACAGATTTTTTTTAGTTGGTTTTGATCATTAATAATACATACACACCACGATCTTGCTTTCAAACCAAAAATACTATGTTTAATTTTTATGTAGGTTTTTTTTATGACAGGAAAGCAGTACTTATCTTTTTAAATATTCCTTTGGCAAGTCCTTGAAAGATTAACAAATAAAAATGGTAAAACAGTCATGGAGATATTTCATGGCCACTGGCCTTATCTTCAGTCCATCACAGAAAAATGTTAATAAAAGACTGCCGTTAACCACTGAATCTTCCATTAACCCTCTTCCGTGATGTATTGAAGATAAGGCCAGTGGCTTTGATATATCTCCACGAGTTTTACCTTTTTTGTGTGTGTTAACTTTCCAAAGACTTGCCAAAGCAATATTTAAAAAGTTAAGCCTGTTTTCCTATCTTAAAAAGTTAAAGATCGTCTTATTTTACCAGGCGAAGTTTGGGCTAAGAAGCCCTCTTCAACACTAAACCTGGAACCAACGGCTTAAGGGTGACTTCTGTTCCGAACCACCACCAGTGACTGGGCAGGCGGCCTGCATGCAAGGACGGGATCGCTTGGACGATCACACAAAACCTAAATATAATTCAAGCACTTGCATACTGTGAAAAACTATGTTCACTTTTTGTATATTGAATGTCACAATATTTTTATCGACCTGGGAATTACACTCTGATGCATACCAAATATTTAAAATCTTATAATTTGTGAGTCATTAATTAACCATTAAAATGATAGAGACAATGATTTGATGGATGAAGATATTTTGCCTTATTAGCATCTGTCATGTAAATTCTTACTATTACAATCATGACACCTTCCTTCATTCACTAGCACTTCTGCAGTAAATTGTTATAAATATAACTTTAAAGTTTTACTTTTACAAAAAGTTGAATTTATGGCTAATTTTTAAGTAATAAATAGTGACTTATTCTACAATTTTTTAGAGAAAGGGATTCTTCCTTTCTACTTTTAATAGTTAATTTTTATTTTTATAGATTGACTATAAAATTCAAGCTTTTGTCTAGGCTATTTTAATGCTGACAATCATGTCTATTTTATAGGTTCCAATTTTGGTTCAGGACAAGTTTATAGGTTCAGGACAAGTTCCAAACCATTTTAGATTCTCATCAAATAGACTTTAAAATATAAAATCAAATGTTTTGTAATAGTTGAGTTATCGCTAAACAGTTTATTGCTATAACAAATAATTTACCAGCTTTCCAAAACTCAATACTTAAAATGGCCATGGAATTGAGTATTGTATGTTCTGTTCAGGCAATGAGGCAGCTCATGCAAGCAGCTCGTCAACAGCCGCAGGATAACGAAGCTCTGACATTGGCCTTGCAGGTGGTAGGACAATCAGATGACGATGTTTTGGCCAATCAGCTGGTGGAATTGCTCTTAGGACAAGTGGATGGAGAAGCTCGAGTATGTACTTTTAAAGGGTATAGATCTACTGAAGGAAATGGAGTGAATAGTGCATGTTGAGAGTGGATTGAATAAATACTAGAGATAACTATATTATTTAAGTTCAACAATGCTAGTCACGCTATCACTTTAAAGTAATCCAACATTTATAATGTGTAATGATACATAACGTGGAAGTATTTTTCTATAAACTCTTAAATACAAGCACACATTGGGACCCAACCAACCACCCGTACATTATTCATTCATAAGACGCCAATCGTCAACATATGGGTGAATATGAGGGGCTAATGAGTGCGATGGGTGTAGTCATTGTTACTAAGGTCGACTGTTCCTCAGAAAGAGCTATTTATTAATAATAGCTCAATAGCCAGATGTTCGTTGGTATTGAGTTTCCAGTATCGACTATATCAAATTGCTGTTTAAAATATCTCTGTTAATTTCACCATGACTGAAATACAGCAATAATACTTGAATGTTTAATAGTTTGAGCAAAACACTTGTGTTAGTATAAATACTGTAAATTAATACTTGATACTAGATTACAAAAAGTTTCATTGACATAAGTCAAAAATCAAACAGCTTAGCCCTCAAGGTGCTGAGACATTCATTTGAGTTGGTCAAACATATTCATTCATTCATTTGAGTTACTCATTGTTTTTGTGTTGCTTTATGTGCAAATGTTAATATTTTTAGTCTAAATGTAATTTACGAGAACTAATTGATATATTTCATACACTTATACTTTTAGATACCTTACAGTAATTAGATTCTAAAACTATATATGTGTTAAACAGCTGTTTTACAGTTTTTTCTGATTATGTTTTCGTCTTATGATCGACTCAAAATATGATTTAAAAAAAATTATAATAATGGGTTAATCACGCAAATAATGTGTACACATATACAGGGTGCCCCAAAAGTTCAATCACAATCACTACACATATATGGGTGGGCGAGTGTGTCACAACCACTGCACATGTATGGTTGGGTCAATTCCACTACGTGTATGGGTGGGTGGGTAATTCATTACCACTCTACTACATTGGATAATTATTAATGTAGAGTGGTGGATGAGTTGGTTCCTAAAGTCAGTTCTTGGTTTTTGACAAAAGAACCGGGACCGAGAACTGATGGAAAAATTTTAGTTCTGTGGTTTCGATTCCTGACAGTCAATTTGCATAGTTTTTAACTAGTTAGAGTTGACTATAGACAATAGAGTTCTTTTCCATAGAATAGATTATAGTTGGGAATAAAATTATAAATATAGCCAGCCATTAGTACAGTCGGATAATACAAATACCTTTTGGCCAAATTTTGTTGGTTTCATTGGATTATAGCATCTAAAACTTACTTTTCCCTTATAAGAAGTAGTGTAGAATAATTGACACATACTTTTTATGTTCAACAAGTGGCTATGTTTGGAAAACCTTTGGCCTAAACCAGGCAATATTCTCAACATTTTCAGTTTTATGGCTAAAATGAATGTTCCAAAAGATGTTGAGGAATTCATTTTTAGAAAAAACCTTTGAATAAAAAGGTACATAGTCTACCCAATTTTTTGAAAAGTAACTCAATGTTTGGTTAGAGCATTGTCCCCATATTTATTACAACGCCAAAAAAAGCCCTCAAATCACCTACTAAAATGTTACTCCATTTATTTATCATAGCGTGTGGGGAATTTGTGTTAGATTTTTGTTTGTCAGCAAACATATTAGTTTCATCAGAAATGTTACTTAGTACTTCTTCATTAAAAAATAAATTGAAATATTCAGCTGGTAATGTTTACGAGTCAAAGTGTTCAGGTAAAACTGGCCCTTGGTTAGCATTATATATTAGGATAGTGTTTGGACCTGTATCATAATTGGTTACATCAGTCCATGAGTCGATATTTGGCCTACCTTGTTGGTTTTGAATAGGATGTGGTTGCAAAGGAATATCTTCGTCGTCATTAGAGTCTGATTGACTAACATTATAAAGGAGGATATCCTCCTCATCACTTGATACAATTTGATCTCCAATGGCACTTGAATACGATGTATTTAGTACACCTTGCACAAAATCAGAATCGTCCATATTATTCATCTTTATACATAAAACTAGGGGTGTGCGAGTACTCGAAACTTGAGTATTTGAGTATTTTACTACTCGAACTCGGCCCTAAGCTTCCAAAACTACTCGAAGTTCGATCGAGTAGTTGTATTTCACGAAATATCAGATTTACATCTTAATTTAGTTTTAAGATTAAACAGTTTTATTAGCTATGAATAAAAAAAGAGCGCTTTCTTGTGTTTTATTTTACCCTTAATCATACGTTATCAGTTTGGTACGCGTAATTATGAACTAAACAATATGCCTAAGAATAGGTAGTACACAACGTCAGTCAAATGAACTAGTCGACGTAGTGAACAAGTTCGTTCATTATGATTTGAACTAGTTCAATTCAAAGTGATCAACAGAGCTGGGAAGGTAGCGATCACGGCAAATAGTTACCGTAGTAGCGATCACACATGACGGTTGTCCGAGTCTATTAGTCACTAGTAATCTAACCTAAAATAGCGTGAATAAAACAGAAGTGCTGGTTAGTGTCTTTATGCCCCAAGAAAGGGGACGAGAGATCCAGTTCAAGATGCTCAAAAAGACTTGTTACCAATATAAATCTAATTGACTGTACGCCGTGGAAATTGTGCATATTTTTGTTCATGTCAATAATATCGCTCAATCAAAAGGGTCCCGAGAACGAGTCACTTTACATTCCAAGAATCGAACTTCCCATCTGTTCTAGACGAAAGTCCATCTCGCTTTTGGTATATGTACGTGCAAGGAACCGTTAAGCTCCTTTTCGGAAGTGAAATTATCGTATATTTCTTGCGAGTCGATTGAGGTCTATTTTGTTTTTTAATCTGACCAGGGAATCGTCTAATGATTTGCCGTAAGAAAATGATTTACCGTATCGTATAATATAAAATGTGGTAATGACATTCTAGCAGCGTGTGACACAACATTATTGATTTATGTTCAGTAAAATTAAAAAAAATGTATATATCCGTGGCGAACGTCTTTAATTATTATTCCGTAAACACCTTAGATCGCCAAAACTGTGTGCAATATTTGCGCATACAATATTTTTTCCTGTCAAATTGTTGAACGGTTTTCTGACTAGGTTAGACAATAACACAGTTGGATTGTAAAAGGTGGTAAAGTACTATAATTTTGATTCATAAACTCACTGAACGGTTCCCTATTCACATTGACGTCGATGTCGATGTAAACTTTAAAACAATCACGAATCAACCCAAGTGAGGGATTCCAACGAAACATGTTGGCAGTCCTTTTCTAAACAAAACCTAACTGTACAACATCTTACTGTAATGCATCAAAACATAAGGGGCCTATACAAAAAAATTGATAGATTAAATCAATTTTTAGCCACTACTTCCCCTACTTTCTTGGTCCTTACTGAGCATGGCTTAAACTCGGAAGCTTTGATTAATACTAGAATACTAGGATACACCTTGTTGGCAGAATACAGCCGTGAACACCACAGATTAGGGGTACTGATAAGCGCAGACTCAATAAATGTAGCTGAGCACTGTAGAGAGCTCACTACTGAGGCAGCTATGATTACAAAAAACTGTAAGTGTTGACAAGAAACAGCTATATGTACTTGGTGTCTACATGTCACCAAATGCACCCATAGGACCTGCATTAGACACTATCTCTAATATTCTAGACACAATAAAAGCTCAGACAAAATCAGTTATCATAATGGGAGATATAAGTATTGACAGGCTGAAAGACAAAATAGAAAACAGACTTTTAATCGAGGAAATATCCACTCACAACTTAAGGAGACTCCCTCTCCCAGCAACCAGAATCACAAGAACTAGTGCCACTTCAATCCACTTCATTTGTACGAACATCTCAGACACAAACATCCACTTTACTGTATTTGAACCCGGCTTATCAGACCACACTGGACAAACATGCACTATTAAATCCCTCTCAGAAAACCCACGAAAACCTACACTATCTTTAAAAAGGAACTTTTGCACTCAGAACTTAAACACACTGAAACAAACTCTAGAAGGAGAACACTGGAAACATGTTAAAAATGCTCATGACGCCGAAGATGAATACAAGTTATTTTATGGAACATTAAGGAGGGCCTTTGACCACTCTTGCCCCATTAAAAAAACAAGGCCTAGCAAAGCCAAATACTTACTGTGACCAGCAAGCAAATCAGTTGAAAATGCAATACCTGGAATCACTACAAGCATTTCAAAACTCAGGGGCTCGTGACGACAGCCAGAAAGAAAGAATATGACTTGAGACTAAGAAACCTAAAACAAAATACTACTACTCAACATATAGCATCATCACAAAACAAATCAAAAGCCCTGTGGAACATTGTGAACTCTGAGCGGAAAACCAAACAGCCAACCGAACATAAATTCTGATTAGAAATAGAGGGAAAACTGATTAAAAACCCTACAGTTATAGCAAACCACTTCAATCTTTACTTTTCTCAGATAGCTGAAAAAACTATAAACTCAAACCTACAACCCAACCACTTACCATCTAAAGACTCCTGACTTGCACATTTCCACTTTCAATATGTTTCTATTAAAGATGTAAAAGACGCCATAGCCACTCTAAAACCTAAGCTATCACATGGCATTGACGAGATTCCTGCTAAGGCAGTAAAACATTGTGTAAATCAACTTGCAATCTCTTTAGTACATATCATCAACAAATCATTCACCTTCAGCCAGTTCCCATCCTTATTGAAGATCTCAAAAATATACCCAAAACATAAAAAAAGGCTCCATGAAAGATGTTAAGAACTACCGTCCAATGTCATTCATCTCTGTTTTCTCCAAAATAATTGAAAAAATTGTTCTAACCCAACTAATGGCATACCTGACAAAAGAAGACCTCATAAGCCAACATCAACATGGATACATAAAGGAAGATCCACCTCAAGCGCAATCACAAACATCGTTGAGTTCATTATTGACCAACTAGAAGAACGCAAACATGCCTCAGCGATAATGCTTGACTACAGCAAAGCATTCGACTGTCTGGGCCACAGTCTTATCACCCAAAAATTAGTTTCCCTTCGAATAAAAGGCAGAGAAGGTGCATGGTTTGCTAGCTATCTTCAAGAGCGCACTCAAGTGGTAGAAATCCAGGACATAAACAATGGCAAGAAGAACATACACAAATCAGAGTCCCAGCCAGTCACAAGAGGAGTACCACAGAGGTCTGTGCTTGGGCTGGTCTTATATGTTTTATTTATAAATGACTTTCCTAGATTGATCATGGAGAACACTATATCTAAATGCATTATGTACGCAGATGACACCACACTTCTTTTAGAAAATGACAATGCAGAGCAGCTTAACATAGATTCCCTTACAGCACTAACTAGAACAGAAAACTACTGCAAACAACATGATTTAACCCTCAATCAGGCAAAAACTGTCCGTGTCAACTTCAGCTGTAAAACAGAGCTAATAGCAAATATACCAAATGTGAAAACCGAACAAGAATTCAAGCTATTAGGTATTACACTGGACACAGGCCTTACATGGCATTGCCATATCAATGACCTTTGTAAGAAACTCAGCACTGGTGTATATGTGGTACGAAGAATTAGATGGATTGGAGATTTACTGTCAGCTAAAACAGCATACTATGCACTAATTGAATCTCACATACAATATGGCCTTGTCGCTTGGGGAGGGACTTCTGAAAGCAACTTAAACAGAATATTGATCCTGCAGAAGAAAGCCATACGTATACTCGCCAACCTCAAACCCTTAGATAGCTGCAGGGAAGCATTCAGATCACTTGGAATTCTCACTGTGGTAAACCTTTACATTAAAGCTGTAATCCTAATGGTGAGCGAGACAGACCTGCCAAGAGGTACAAGTATCCACTTTCACAACACCAGACGTGGAAATGACTTCATCTTACTATCACACCACACCACACAATACACTAGAAAACCATCTTACATTGGCTGCAAACTTAACAACAGCCTACCACAAACACTGAAGGGAAAATCACTCAAGGCTCAACTACACAAGTGGCTGATAGAGAGACCTGCCTACTCCTTGAAAGAATTTTTTGAAGTCGTGCAACAAAAATGACTCATACAATTTTATAGTCTTTTATTCTATATATATAAATCTTTCAAATGTTATATACAATGACCTTTTTGTGTCTTATCATTTTACCTGTATTTTTGCTTTTAATGTTTTAAATTTATTACAATTTTATTTGTATTTTTTATCATTTTAAAATTTTAGCTTTTTTTTACATTAAACAACTGTTGGAAATAATTATTTTATGTAATAAGTGTCTTTTTTAACTTCAAACAAACTTATTGTAATTAGTTAAAAGTTTTTATTTTTGTATTCCTTGACGCCATTGTAATTTCTTGAAAATGTAGTAAATAAAGAATATTTTGAATTGAATTGAATTAAAAATACGTCGAATTTAGAGACTCGGAAAATAATTTTTATCGAACCGAAGCCTTATCACACGTATTTTTTTTTTTTTATAATTTAGCTGCCCACAATCTTCACTATATAACTAGTTGGCACTTAGCTGATATTTCAGACTGCATCTCGTCGCCAATATCGGCTGGACCTATTTTATTAGCCGACTACGTCTATGGTTTTCATTCGATTACACCAGGTTTTCATGAATTTCTCGTTATGAAATAATTATTTATCTGTTGTTCACTGTAGCCTCATGTTTCGAAGTAGTTTTTAATTGCACACATTTCATTTCCGATCATAATTTAAAAACTAATTCATCCTAAGCGACTTTAATTGAATTGCATCGAATTGAAATTCTTTGATCACGTCCCTACTTTGAATTTTAAAAAAAATGTTGCATCGCACAATTCTATTGGAATCTGAACATAAAATATATTACAGTACTACTATTCAGATTTATCATTGAAATGTCACATGTGAGATCACAACATTTATCATTGAAATGTCACATGTGAGATCACAACATTTTTATCTTTATATATGATTTTGGTAGACATGGGAATTGGAATTGAAAATCTGGAATTGATCAAATGTTTTAATTAAGAATCAGCCAACATTTTGGAATTTACACATCTGTAGTTAAAACCAGACTGTCAAATTTTGAAAAATTGAAGAATGTTGTTATGTATAACAAAAATCCTCTTCAAGTAATTGTTATTATTTTCCTTTAGTATTAAACCTAAGGATACAAAAAAATCTCTACAATGGTAGTAACAAAAGTTTTTTTTAATTTAGCTGTAAACTTTTCATGATTTACACTTAACGTTTTAAGGGCTAATTCAGTGAATAAGAAGTAAACAAGTGTTGTATTTTGTAGTTATAAAAATATATACCTGTTTCAAAATATATTTCGTAATTTATGGAAAAAACCACATCTGCAATAATCTTTTCGAAAATATTATTGCAATGGTCCCAGTCCTGGAATAAGCTTAGAACTGCAACCAAAATCTAAATATTATATTGGTAGACTAAGGGCGCATTTATCCAAAATTAATGGGCCAAGCCTATTTTGGATAATCAACTTTATTGGGATTATACGGAAAATCATTCTCACACACTCGAGTGTACCTGCTAAAAATGAGGGTCTCTGTATTCTTTTTATGGAAAACTACCAACAACGTTGTGTCGGTGTCTCATATGTAAGAATAAGTAAGAATAAGAACTACCATAATCAATTCCTCAAAAGCTAAACTTGTGAACATAATACTGTAGTATGTACATAACTAAAGTAAATGTTATTCAGTAGGAAAGTTATAGATTAAGACAATTAGTTGTTAAAATATCAATATTTAACTAACATATATTGGTCTCTTCAAAGCAAATTGATAGATACATGTATTTTTCATTTACAAGTTGTTTTTAACAACTGTAGAAAATACAAAACAATGAAACAGTTTAAAAAAATTAAAGATAGGAAAACAAGTTACAAATAATTACGAAGGGAGGGAGTGCTTGTTATTCAGTGCCAAGGTGCATGCATAGGAGAATCTCTACAAACTATGGCAGACGGCAACAACACATTGTTGCACGATTGCAATATGGTTGCTAGCAGTGTGAAACTTGCACATTGACAAAGCTATCATAGTTGTCTTGTATTATATTTCATACACTCATGAAAAACAATGTGTAGTAAGATATAATGCTTTTTATGCTGAAGTACTGCATGAAAATTTTCAGACAAAGTTTTAATTGATTAGGCCTAACTGTTTGTTTTAAAATGGATCTATACCATTAACAGTTGGTTTAAAAAAAAAAAAAAATTAATTCTGATAATGTACTTTGGATAACTCTGAACTTTGAATAGCTGCATTCCAGATAAACACGTCACTAGTGTAACAATAATACAACAAAACTGAATAAGTGCCCCCCCTAAAAAAGACCTGTCAAGATATACATTGAGTGATTAGGAAGCCCGGCAAAACATATACAGTAGACTTTCTCTTAACCGGCCTCCTCGGGACTGGGGTCCCGACTGGATAATGATTTGACCGGTTAAACTGACGTGCTCAAAACCCTTTATACTGTACAGTTTACTAACGCTAAATATACTTATTTATAAGTCATAACCTAAAAATTGCATTAATTATGTGAGAACAGGAATATATGCTGTACTTACCATAAGATAAACTGAAGAAAATGTGTAAATATTCTTGTAGACTAGCACTTAAAAACACAACTTAATAATGTACACCGTAAAATTAAACAATTAGACTTAATTTTCACTATGCATAGTAAAATTAAAAGAAAAAACTACACTGTCCACTTACACACTATTGGCTGGCTACTTTTTAAAATAGTCATCAATTTTTCTGCTTTTTTGTGTTTATGTTTTTTTAATGCGTTGTCGCGCCATTTCTTAATAAATATTACATCAGCTCTAGTTAACATTTCCTGTTGTTCAGTATAAGCTGTGAAAAGTCAAAGGCCGATTTTCCCTCACAATGGCTTATTTTTTTCTTTATTTTCAACTTAAACTTGTTCTTCATCCTCTTCAATGACTGTGTCATCTGCAGCAATGACCATTTGTACACAAAAAGACAACCTATACAGCAACTTCATTTACATGAACGGTAGAGGTCTACACGCCATGGCAGCACTAGACAGACTACAAAAAATAATTATGTTTCTTTCAAGGAATGAAACAGACAATAGAATACATGTTATGACAAGTCTACATGAATGATACAAAGACGTTATTGGTGCCGCCGTCGACCATTTCTAGCCAATCCTGGCTGGTTATATAGATGTCTAGTCGACATTTAAGAAGTCACTATTTTGGAAAAACAAACTGGTTAAAGCAATGGCTGGGCCACATCGTTAGTGATGTGTTGAGTTTGTGAATGGGTCTGTCAAGACATGCTGAGTGAAGGTTCCTGTTTTGAGTGTAAATATAAACCTCTTATCAGATCTAAGAAATTCCTCATTAACACCAATCTCAAGTATTTATATACTTTTATAAAAATTAAAAAAAATACTGGTGCATTCCATCCATATATAAGCTTACATAAATGTAATCTAAATATTTATAAAAACTACTCTATGTGTAGGAACGGGTGGGTGGGTCAATACCACTGTACATGGAGGGGTGGGTGGGTAGCTCAATACCACTGTACATGGAGGGGCGGGTGGGTAGGTCAATAGCACTGTACATGGAGGGGCGGGTGGGTGGGTCAGTAGCACTGTACATGGAAAGGCGGGTGGGTGGGTCAATACCACTGCACATGGAGGGGCAGGTGGGTGGGTCAATGCCACTGTACATGGAGGGGCAGGTGGGTGGGTCAATACCACTGTACATGGAGGGGCGGGTGGTTGGGTCAATGCCACTGTACATGGAGGGGCAGGTGGGTAGGTCAATAGCACTGTACATGAAGGGGTGGGTGGTTGGGTCAATGCCACTGTACATGGAGGGGCAGGTGGGTAGGTCAATAGCACTGTACATATAGTCAGGCTTGTGGTGCTGGCAGATACTTATTTTTCATTCATTATTCAATCAATAAAATTAAAAAAAATATTCCAGATATCTGCAAAACATTTATCTTGTTTTACTTAAAATATTGGTATATGCCAAAAATGTGTATTATGTGAGTATGTGTATTTGTTCTTTATGCATTACTAAACCAGTCATCGGATTGCCATGAAACTTAGGGAAGTTGTAGAGTTCACTTATGGAAAGGTTTTCTGGCTTGGTTTTATTCACTTTCAATTCAAGGGCTCCTCCCCAGTGGCCTTTAAAGTTTCAATGATAATGCAATGGAGTTACTTTATTTATTTGATACCATCAGCTGTTAGATAAAAACAAATAAAATGAACATTTTTGAAATAGGCCAAGTGATGCTTATTGAAATTTAACATTTAAAATAAATATTACTATTTATATGTCAATCCTGTAGCAAGGCATGGGTGAACAGTTAGTAGGTAATAAAAACAATAATGCATAATTAGACGAAATACTATTTCATTGTATTTTATAAGACCTATTCAACTTTATGTTTGTATCACAAACTCTCAAATTATTAGGATCAAATACTGGTGAAAAATAGAAGTATAGAGATATTATGTTTACCTTAAAAACAATTTAAGAATTATTTTATTAACTTTTTCGCCTAGTATATTACAGTGAAACTAATTAATTTGTCTTTATTTGATTGTGTTTGTGTTTAGGATCCTAAGTACATCTTCAAACTATACATGGTACGTGGTCAGTATAGAGAAGCTGCTAAAACTGCCATCATAATTGCCAATGAAGAACAAGTTAACGGTGAGTTAACGTATGATTAACTTACCTCATTATTAGCACTTACATTAATTGTACATCCTACACTAGAGAATTTGTATGGACCATCACATCCAAGGTGTCTTAATAACTATAATGGTAACTTTCCCCTTTAGTACTCAATACCCTGTTTGAATGGTTAAGACAACTTTCCTGTCAGTTTGTAATTTGTATGGACCATCACATCCAAGGTGTCTTAATAACTATAATGGTAACTTTCCCCTTTAGTACTCAATACCCTGTTTGAATGGTTAAGACAACTTTCCTGTCAGTTTGTATTTTGTATGGACCATCACATCCAAGGTGTCTTAATAACTATAATGGTAACTTTCCCCTTTAGTACTCAATACCCTGTTTGAATGGTTAAGACAACTTTCCCGTCAGTATGTAATTTGTATGGACCACACATCCAAGGTGTCTTAATAACTATAATGGTAACTTTCCCCTTTAGTACTCAATACCCTGTTTGAATGGTTAAGACAACTTTCCTGTCAGTTTGTAATTTGTATGGACCATCACATCCAAGGAGTCTTAATAACTATAATGGTAACTTTCCCCTTTAGTACTCAATACCCTGTTTGAATGGTTAAGACAACTTTCCTGTCAGTTTGTATTTTGTATGGACCATCACATCCAAGGTGTCTTAATAACTATAATGGTAACTTTCCCCTTTAGTACTCAATACCCTGTTTGAATGGTTAAGACAACTTTCCTGTCAGTTTGTAATTTGTATGGACCATCACATCCAAGGTGTCTTAATAACTATAATGGTAACTTTCGCCTTTAGTACTCAATACCCTGTTTGAATGGTTAAGACAACTTTCCTGTCAGTTTGTAATTTGTATGGACCATCACATCCAAGGTGTCTTAATAACTATAATGGTAACCTTCCCCTTTAGTACTCAATACCCTGTTTGAATGGTTAAGACAACTTTCCTGTCAGTTTGTAATTTGTATGGACCATCACATCCAAGGTGTCTTAATAACTATAATGGTAACCTTCCCCTTTAGTACTCAATACCCTGTTTGAATGGTTAAGACAACTTTCCTGTCAGTTTGTAATTTGTATGGACCATCACATCCAAGGTGTCTTAATAACTATAATGGTAACCTTCCCCTTTAGTACTCAATACCCTGTTTGAATGGTTAAGACAACTTTCCTGTCAGTTTGTAATTTGTATGGACCATCACATCCAAGGTGTCTTAATAACTATAATGGTAACCTTCCCCTTTAGTACTCAATACCCTGTTTGAATGGTTAAGACAACTTTCCTGTCAGTTTGTAATTTGTATGGACCATCACATCCAAGGTGTCTTAATAACTATAATGGTAACCTTCGCCTTTAGTACTCAATACCCTGTTTGAATGGTTAAGACAACTTTCCTGTCAGTTTGTATTTTGTATGGACCATCACATCCAAGGTGTCTTAATAACTATAATGGTAACCTTCCCCTTTAGTACTCAATACCCTGTTTGAATGGTTAAGACAACTTTCCCGTCAGTTTGTAATTTGTATGGACCATCACATCCAAGGTGTCTTAATAACTATAATGGTAACTTTCCCCTTTAGTACTCAATACCTTGTTTGAATGGTTAAGACAACTTTCCCGTCAGTTTGTAATTTGTATGGACCATCACATCCAAGGTGTCTTAATAACTATCATGGTAACTTTCCCCTTTAGTACTCAATACCTTGTTTGAATGGTTAAGACAACTTTCCCGTCAGTATGTAATTTGTATGGACCATCACATCCAAGGTGTCTTAATAACTATAATGGTAACTTTCCCCTTTAGTACTTAATACCCTGTTTGAATGGTTAAGACAACTTTCCTGTCAGTTTGTATTTTGTTGTAGTTTCCTTTTTACTTGGAAGACCAGGTCATTTTACCTCCCAGCATAAAAGTGTATGTTTTTTAACAGTATTTACTTACTCCTAATTATTTCTGTGGCCATAGTGAAGCAAAAATATTTTATTTGTTTTCAGGATTAAAAGATTTTATTTCTTGATAGAAAAATACTGATCCCTACCTGTTCAAAATAAACATAGGACAAATATTTTTATTTCTTGGTTGGACTAGACAACATGCAGATGGACACACAAGAAAATATGATGATTTCAATTCAATGGCTTCTTGCCCACAAAACTGAAATAGACTGTTGGCTTATCACTACTGCTGCATGTCACCCTTTACTATGAATCGCATTCCATGCTATTCAGAAGACTAAATATTAAAAATTTGGTTCGCCGTACATTTTTATTGATCAGTGTACAGGAAGTAGAACTTTACCGTTTGCTAGCCATACCTATTTCGACTATCAAACTTTTCTCTACCGATCAAAAGCTGTACCTGGTGTGGCTTTTGTATTGCGTTGTAATAATGTGATAAGTCGGTTCCCAAGCGCCATCAATGTGCTATGACCTGTTGTCACCTATTAGTACTATGTCAATAAAGCAGTTTTGCAGTACATTAGCAGTACACTTTAATACAAATAACATTATTTTAACTCTATATTTCAAAATTTATTGGTACTTTGCTAATGTTCTTTCTGCCAGGCGTTAAGCATTGTTACTTTATTTATTTTACTTTTATTTTTCTTTAGCAATGTTAGTTTACTATTGTTCTTTCCATATTATTATAATAATTATTATCATAATCTAATTGTTTTAGTCTTCTAATGAGTATTATTAAGTACTCGAGGATTGTAATATGTGAATACACTATTTCAGTAATGGAAAAGTTTGTTATATTCCAGTGTAGGTTTTGACTCTACTTAGGGCTAATGTAAGATAAAGAAAACAATTTTGGTACTTAAATTTACACTAGTTTTAATTTTTAGTAGAAAAGACTAGGTACATCAAAATAATTAATCAAATTTACTTTAGAATAATTTTTTTAGTGACGTTTTGTAAAATTATAACATTGAGAAAAACTTAGTCCTAAACCAGGTTGAGTATATAATATTAAATTGTGTAGTATTTTTTAGTGATGTATAACTAAGGTTAATTAGTTATAAAAACTAATTTAAGTGTACATTTTTAGACGCCTAAAACTATTTATTATTCTCTCAGTGGCTGTAGAATGTAAAACTTTGACAAAATTCCTATTTCCTTTTTAATATTTTTTTTATAGATATTTTTTATGAATAAAAATTGCTTTTCTAAAAAGTTTTTCTTTATAGATCTTCATTTACTAAAATATAGAACAATATTCTTGTTAATAGTTGTAACAGAACTAAAGTTGTAGGGTAACTTTTTATACAATGCATCTTGTGCCTGTAAATAAAAAAGGGTGCAGCAGAGAGTAGGCATCTGGATAATAGGATAGGAATGGGTCTAGTTAAGTATTCTCATACTGAGTGGAAAATACATTGCAAAATCTCAACTAAAATTTCGGATTGTAAAAAGATTTCTTTATTGCAGGACAAGAACTAAAATTGTCCAGTTAATTCCTGAAATGTCGGACCCGTCCATCCCTGAGTTATACAACCCTGAGATTAGCTGCAATACTTAAGTTATCCTATCTGGTTGCAGGTAACTATCGCAGTGCTCATGATGTTCTTCTGGGCATGTGTCAGCAATTGAGAAACAACCAACTGAATATCACCAATGACTTGCTCTCAGCACTTATGTTGCTTCACTCCTACATCCTAGTGCGCTTACATGTTTGTCGTGGTGACCATGTCAAGGCTGCTCGCATGCTAGTGAGAGTAGTTGATAACATCAACCATTTTCCTAGTCGTAAGTTTAAATGTATTTTTTTTATATTATTGTTAGAAAATCAAGCTTTATTAAAAGGAATATCTTTGCCCATTTCTAGGCGAGAACTTCGTTTATGGAGAGATCTACTAGGAATTCTATAGAACTTACTTTATCACAGTGTATCATACAAATCTTGTACCCAACAGAGGTGACCAATCCCATTACATAACTACTACCAGCCTTTTAATTTACAGTCTCAGTTTAGTAGAAACAGCTATGATTTATATTACACTTTGTTACTTAAAACAAATCAAATTGCATGTTATTGCCTCATATATTAACTAAGGCCCACCACTGAATATTTTTCCTGCCAAAATCATACTGGTCAACTGACAGTCTCAGTTCAACATTCCTCTGGATGAGGTGCTACTTCAGTAGTGAGGTAAGTGGTAACCAGATATTTAAAGAGGCAGAAGTTTTCTATAAGCATTTCATATTGACCTTTTTGCCATCCTCTTTTACTTGATAAGGTCAGTGGACTCTATGTGGATCCACCGTTAAGAATTACTTTTACTTCTTACTACTTCTTGGTATGTGCGGATGGTTAGCTGAGGTGATACTGACCGCACAGTGTCTCTCATACACAAGTCTAGCCAGTCTCCAATAGGTTGGATCAGTGAGAACTCTTCTAATTGTACAATAGGGTTGGAGTCTCTTCTTCAGTTAATCTCTAATATCCTAATGTTTGGTTCAGTGTAAAAGAATGTGTTGCAGAGTTTTTTACTCAGCTTGACATGCAAGACACAGAGGCGACTCGGTGAGTTGAAAACAAAAGAGTTAGGACTGGGTAACTATGTGTCCTATGCTCTTGATGCGAATGATGACATGGATTTGGGGGGGGGGGTTCAACTGTTATTCTACAGTTGTACAGTTCTACCAAATAACAGAATTGAAACCGATGAACATCAATTATTAAAAAAGCAACACGTTTGAATTTATTTAAAAAATAATATAAGACTGTATTTTGATTGGGAAATGTTTTAAAGATGACTGTAGAAGCCAGGTACCCTATCAGGCAGGATATGGTAGCAAAACTCATAATAGATTGATGTTATCAGCAATATTCTACCGTTATCAGCAATATTTGAATATTATCAGCAATATTCGAACTGTTATCAGCAATATTCAAAAACAAAGTCGAAGACATCAATCATTTTTCTATTCCAATTATCTACTCTCAACAATTTGAATTATTTGTTATCAAATACAGACCCCAAAATAATTTCCGACTAACCGAAATAGATGGACTGTTTGTATGAGAATGCTCTACTGATTCGTGCTATCAGTAAATTACGATACTCATACGCATTAATTGGCAGACTTATATCAATCAGTTCGAGTTATATCTCCCGGTCGAACTCTGTATTCATTTTCGCGATATAATCAGGTTTGTGTCCGATCACGCTCTCGGAACGAAAATAAACTTGAGTAATAACATTTTACAACTATTTTATTGTAAAATATTTTATTTAAAACATCAAAGTAGTTGTTCTAAAAGACACATCAATAAATATTATAGATTAAAAAGGAATTTCTTCTAAATAATTTGTCATTTTGGCGCATCAAAAGGATTCTGAGACATTGATAGTGCTTATGCATCTTGGCACTATCGATGCATCATGTTGCTTTCGATGCATTGACATTTTGACTAGTCCTGAATTGAAATTTTTCGATGCAACGCACACCCCTAATACTTAATATAAATGAGATGGCTCTTGCAACTAAATACTTTAGTTCTAAGAAATCTGTAGGACCTGATGCAATACTATTGTACATTTTAAAGGTTATATTGATATTTTGGTGAGATTTATTGGTATTATTTTTAACATGTGTTTAACAAATAATGTTTCCCTGATGTATTTAAATTTATTTATTTACTCAATTCAATTAAAGTTACAAAATCATGTTTAACAATAAATTCTGTTTTAATATAAAACTATCATCTTACGATGATTCTTTCTTCACTTGCAAAGGTGTTTGGAATTGTGTTATAAAAGAGAATTGAGTTTTATCTAAAATTTATATAGATTTTGGCAGAAGAAATCACTTATAACAAAGATGTTAAATTTCCCTAAATTTGTTTATTCTACTTTGGACAAATATTCTCAAGCAGATGCAGTAAATAAGCGAAAATTAGATAGGCATTTTGATTATTAGATGTTTTGATAATAAATCTATGGAAATATTGCTACATTGCTGCATTAATAAAAATCTATTGACAGCCATAATTTTTGTGATATAACAGCAAAAGGAGTATGCACTATAAATTCTGATGGTTAGCATTTTCAAGGTTAAATACTTTTATAGGAAAGTTTGGATGTCATGGAACTTCTCTGGAGACAAAACGTTCACTAAACCAAGTATGTATATAGTACTGAGTTATACATTTGATGATGGTTAATGTAGGTTTTCAGACAAAACTACAGATTTTGAATGTAAAGAAACCCCTCTCTATCGGCACTTGGTTGAAGGGCAATAAAGGGGACAAGAGTCTTCTGTGATTGAACTGGTAAATTAACAGAATGGCCTTTTTCCTTGTCTGTTATTGCAAGGATTTAATGCAATATACCTTTTTTTTTTCAGATATTGTTCCGATCTTAACATCAGCAGTGATTGAGTGTCATCGTGCTGGTTTGCGCTCTAAAGCTTTTCACTATGCTACAATGCTAATGCGACCTGAATATAGATGTCAGGTAAATTAAATTCATAGTAATATTCATTCAGCCTAAATATTTTTCTAGATAAATTGTTTTTAAGACATGTAATCTGACATTAAAACACTTAACTGTTTGTTGAATTTTTTGTTCCCTTAATTTTCAGTGAAACGTCTATACTGTACTGAGAGTACTCTATTCTTATTTATTTACTTTTGGAATGTGTATATTGTATTATCATTTTTAGAAGTGTGCAAGTTAGGTTATTGGCAAGCCGACTAAGACTAAGAGCTTTGGCCAGGAAAAAACTCATGACCACAAGCCTGAGATTTTTTGGATGCTTAAAAAACAATCTCAAAACCAATACTTTAGGTTAAGTGGTAGAGAGGACTATCTACTCCTAACTAACCTTAAAAATAAAGCCGTTTTGAATCATTTCATTTCAAAACTAATAAATTTTTTTTTTTAAGTATATATTTATGGTGGTTTTTCAAACAATTCATTTATGAATAATATGAAAAACTATTAATCAATAGATAAAAGGTATTTGTTTATATTTTAACGTAATATCTAGAAAAAATACACTGACCAACATTACACTGACGTACATATATATGGAAGGGATGTTTCCTGATATTTTGCAAAATGAGGAATTGCAAAATAATTCCTGATACAGCTTTACTGTTCCAACGAAAGCAATAAACTGTTATTATCAACGTAATCTCAACTGTTCCAGATAAAGCAATAAAACTCTTCACTCATAAACATGATATACAATTGTACTTTTTACTAGAGTTGGGTCAGTCCCTAAAGTCGGTTCTCAGTTCTATCGGTTATTGACAAAAGAACTGAAACCGAGAACAGATGGGAAAATCTCGGGTCTGTGGTTCCAGTTCTAGAAAAACGTAAATGGGGAGATAGCTTTCATATCAGAAATGTTTCAGGTGTGAAATGTGCTGATAAACAGAACAATCAAACAACATTCAGCAACAAGATAAACAATATATCTTTGTCAGAAAATATCTGCCTGTAGAATGCCACTTCCTTATCAGTACGTGATTTGGCCACGAGATAAACAAAATATTTAAGTCAGAAAATATTCGCCCATAGTCTGGCCACTTTTTTATCAGTATGTGAAAAGAGACAGATAACATCAATGAATAGGGATTCACATGCAAAGGCAGTGAATTAAAGCCAATAGGTTTTTGGTCAGAGTCCAGTAGTCCTTTCTGCTTGAGCTCCACCCTTGTTTATCAACACCCTTTTTTATCACTTCCTGCCTGATAAAAAACACCTTGTGGAAACATTCCATTCTATTTACAACTCATCTAACATTCTGAAATTAATTATGCTTTTACTTTTATTGTGAATTTTGAAAATTAAAGGTTTTGTGGTGACTTTAAGATATTAGAGTTTATTTATTTAGACTCGTAATGAGAAAACAATGAATACAAAACCTAGGGAATTGGATTGAAAAATAAATGTTTAAGATCAATATTGTGTCAAAACTGAACGAAATGAGTCTTTAGCATTATTATTAAAATTTAATTTTTTTCCCATTTACAAAGTCTTAAATTGGATTAATGTTTAAAGGATTAATGTTTTACATTGCATTTAGTCTAAGATCTCGCTATTAAACGACCTTCACCGAGCTGGTTAATGGATGAAAGATATTTTTTATCAAATAAAATATGTCAATAAATATATTGTGAATGGGTTGTCTAAAAAATTTCAGTCCAGAATATGATTAATTAATCATTAAAATTTTTATTTTTTTTTTTTAATTCCACTGGCTTGGTTAATGAACAAATTCCATTCCAATCGAAAATATGAAACTCATAGAATAAACAAACGTTAGGTTGACTATTTATTTCCCGTCACAACTCTTGGGTAGGCAGGTATAAACAGGTAAATCGATACTAGTAACTTGCACCGGTCTGATTAATGAATGAAAGTAACATAAACATAAAGATAATTTTATTACGAACACGGTGGTATAGGGTTGTCTGCAAAAAATCAGTCCTGAATCGCGGTTGTCGAATTTAAAAAAATAAAATATTGCTCCGAATGAATACGTGCGACAGCGAGGTCCGAGTAAACCAAACCATCCCATGCGCTAGAAAAGGACGCAGCATATCAGCTGTTTATAGTTTGTCGGCTGAATGAAAGAGAGCGCGCATGCTATTTGTCGGTGAAAACGAAAAAGACAGCGATAGACTAGTAAATGCTAGGCGCCATTTTGGAGTAGCTTAATATTAAAATAGAAGAATGTTTTTTTAATATTTCTTTTTATAAATTAATTACATTTAGTAATAATTATAATTAATTTCTTTTTAGTAAATAAAAAGGTGAATAAAAATTATCAGCACACGAAAAAAACAAAAATTAAGAAAATATTCTTTTTATTGCTACAAAATATAAATACAAGTTTTGAACATTTTCCAATTATTCAAGATCCGAGTCATCAGATATGTAATTTTGATCTTCAATATCAGAACATTCTTCGTCATCGCTTTTAGATTCGGTTGTTTCGACAACATCTTCTATTCTTAAAGGTGTATGATCCCCAATGAATCCTACCGGTTGTAAATATTCATCGAGGAACCAACCGCAGTTTTCAGGTTTAAGTTTCACGCATACTGGATCCGTTGCATTAAGCCACATTGAATTTACGAAAATAGTTCGTAAAATTTTCTGAGTCAATGATATCCAGCACGGTGGTATAGAGTTTGAGTCAAAGCCTTTTATTTTTTTTAAAAACTGCTCGCTGTCTTCTTTGGCCGAATATTTCTTCAGGAAAATGCGATATCTCGCATCATTCACTTTGGTGCAGTTCTTGATGCCATACATATCGGCAGTAAATTCTTGAACGGTGTTCATTTTTTCGCCAATGAAAATATCAGCTTCATCTGTTAGTGACGCAAAAACAGTTTGATATTTTTCATTTTTTGAAAGCAACTTAAAAGGTTTTACTTTTCCTTTATTGTGAAATGCAGCCGTGTAATCGCAACCTGTGAACGCATGGAAGGCGGGAAGACTTTGGCACAATTTGAGTCCTAACTTCAATGCTAGATCGGTGCAATTAATGCAATCAACAGGTTGATTATTAGTTTTTTTTGTTGCTGAAGTTGCAAGCCAAATTTCTGATTCTAAAATTTTGTGCATATTTCCTAACAAAATAATCAGAACATCAGTATCAGAGGCTTTAATTAAAATCCTTGACCCTGGTTCCGCTTTATGAGCATGAAAAATAATTCTTGTATCTGCCTCTTCGTGATGACATTCATAATTAACTTCTTCTTTTTTGTTTATGGAGTTTTGATCAACTTGATAAGAATAGCACTGATGGTTGACGGTTAGGAAAATTTTTTTGTTTTGAATTATTGTTACCAAATGGTTGTTCTCCCAATAATCTGCCAGAAACAGCACCAAAGCTTCTTTAAAACGATAACTTTTAAGGCTTTGTAAAAAATTATTAGGTCTGGTTTGTTGAGGTCCCGATATTTTGTATGGAATATCAAACTCTTTGCGGCTTTCACGTTCGGAATCTTTAATTGACGGTGATAAGTAACGATCAAAAATTAAATGTACTTCTTTTGCGTTTGTTGAACATATTTTGATAAGTATTGTTTCTGCAATTTCTATCAAAAGTTTGGGGCATAGAAGATCCGATTAAGTGTAAGTAGTAAAAACCATCAATTATTTCAACATTCATATTTGTTGGCTCAACCATTTTAGTTTCAAATTTCAAAATCTTTGCTAACGTAGATTTTGAAGTTTTTAACATCTCTCCAGTACAAGAAAATAAAGCTGGTGGCAATGGTGCTAGAGGAAAAGTCAAGCAATATTCAAGATTTATTTTTTTGTTCAGACTAATTGCCAAAAGTCGGCCAAATATATCTCGTTCCATTTTCAATAATACTTTCTTGTTTTTGTCTTTGCTGCTGAGAACTTTAGTCATGCATTGAGAAGCAAAATTGAAGATTTTGTTCCGTTTTATAGGTTTATCGAATTTTTCAGGAAATGAAGAGCATTCCACGATAAAATTCAATTTTTGTTGATAACCTGTTGTCTTAACGTTCAGCAGGAAATCTGTCACTTCTGTAGATGCAGCTTTACCCGTCGAAATGTTAAATAAAATATCTTTGTCAATAGAATCATCAAACGGATTCATCGTACATTTTATAGCTTCAACGATGCTGTTGAGATTTTTTTGTCTTTCTTAATTTTACTGTTTTGCAATGAGTGCGAAGTATCATCTTTTTTTGTTAATCCAATATTTTCTTTGACAGTTGTTAATATCTTCGTCCTCATGCTATGACTGAGCGCCCATCTTTGACGTGCTGATATTGAGTCGGCGGCAAGATTATCAGCCAATTGATTGCTAGCATCAGCATTGATAGTCTGCTCCAGCGTCAAGTCAACCGGTGATCGAGCAAAATTTGCTGTAGTTCGTCTGATCCCAAAGGCACCTCGACGAAATTCAGCTAGCAAGGATGAATTGTTAATCTCCAAATTGATCAAATTGCTCAAATATAATAAGGACCATCTGGCATAATTAGACTGGTTTAACGCAAAAAATAAATCAGACATGTTGAAAATTGAGTCGACGTACAGTTCAAAATTACTGGTGCGGATACTTCTGGAAAACCGATGGTATAAATTAATTAATTCACAGTATTGATAGTAATATTGGGCAGTTTTCCCTTTTTCTCCTATCAAGGTCTGATTGCAGAACTCTTTATATCCATTCAAAATCCGACTTAATTCATGTGGTAGCTCAATTCTTGCGTTGACGTCATACGCAGCCTGATTTGATGCATTCTGAATTTGCGTCTGGAGCAGCTCATCCATCGCCTCAACGGTGATATTAGTTGTGGATAAATACTGTTGAAAATGTAATATTTGCAATGCAGCAGCAGTTAGCGGGTGTAAGCGCTTGCACCGATTGAAATGCTTGCTGTCTAAAAAGCTATTCATGGAGCCACTAGCTAATACTTCTGCTTGTACTAGTATTTCAACAAGTCCACAGCAGTCTATATATTTTCCAATCGCTTTGAAAAACGCCATCTCTGTGTGGAACGCTCCCAAATTAACAAAAATATTATTGTAATGTGGTTTTTCTTGTTCTTGGATCTGCATTGCCATTTTGGCTATAGCTAAATCATATGTCACAATGATTTCTGCCTGCTGACATTTTTCAGCAATTTTTTTAGCCATGTTTAATGTTTCGTTGACTATTGCATAAGATGTTGGAGAAGAATTTATTGGAGGCAAATACTCAATCTTTTGCTTCTCACTGTGATCAATTGAGACCATGCAGTTATAACCCAACCACATTGGAACAGAATCTATTCTTGATAATGACATTATCCATAATAAATCCATATCGATTGCTATTTCTGCAGCACCTTTGCATAAGTCCATTGTATTAGTAAACAAATCTGCTGCAATAAGCTGCATGCTTTTCTTTGGTTTAGTATAATAAGGTCGAATTTCCCGTGATATTTCATTGAAACGCCTTCTCTTACGGGAAGGTCCTTCTCTGTTTTCGTTGTCATTTACCGTTGGCGCTGATGAAGTTGTAACTTCACCATCATCTAAATTATGAGTTTCATCACTAGGGAATTGATAAATAATTCCAACTGTATCATGCATTGTGTCCTTTCCAGAAGTTGTGTCAACGAAGCGGTCAAAATTGTCGAATGCTACATGAGTGCTATGTCCATTTGCTGCAGTGATGCCTTTTGGAATAATTTTGTCATCATGGATCGATGTATATGTCATTTCGGTTTCCAATTCTTCAGCCAAATTATATCCAATCGTATGACCGTACCTATTGAGTATCGTGATTACTTGTCGAGAGTTGGTTAAGGACTTTATTGCCAATCCAAGGGTTAAACTTTTCGCTGGCTTACATGTACCACTAGTGACAGCATAAATAATGTCACTACATATTGATGTAAGTTTAACTTTAAATTTTTCCGAGTTTTCATCAGAAACATTAGGCCCTTGGATAAGATTTTGCATAAAATCTAGTAATTGTTGAGGAATGTCGCATTCTCCTCGAATGATGTCATCAGCAGTTACGTTGCGAGGAAGCCGACGAACATCCATACTTTTAATGCAGCTTCTCAAATAATATGCAACATCTTCAAATTTATAATCATTTTTTGTCTCCAAAAACTTTATATTGTTTGCCGTAACAAAAATTTCGATGTCTGTTTTGTATACAATTTTTTTGTGACGTATTCCACTGGACGCTTCAATCATAATACGGTCACCAAATTTATTCAATAGTTTTTTTTTGCAAGGTTTCAATTCGGTAATCTTGTATATCATCAAAATCAATTTCATGATTTCCGATTTCTAACAGTAACGCTTGGTATCTTAAAAATAATTGAGCCAAGTACATAACCTTGCTGTTGTTTATTATTTCCACTTCAATTAAATTCGATATCGATTCAAAAGCTAACTGATGTAACTGCCTATATTTACTGTAGCTGGAATCGGTAGATTCTTCAGTGGACCGCTTCTCTCTTGACTGATACGCTGCGTAGCAAGGCTGATGGTATGCAACAGTTTGATGTTGAAGTTTGGAAAGAATAACCGCATCATCAACATTTTTGGCCATATTTGTTATATGCAGTGATACTTTATCACTCTGAGGGAAAATAAGATTAACCAGCTTCTTCCCACATCTTTTTTGGCTGTGGTCACAGAAGAGACAAATGGTTTTGCTGGATGTCGATGCTGTTGATGTTGACTGCTCCTAAAAGAATTAAAAATATTTTTTAACTCAAAATGGACGGGAAAAAATATAATGGAGAATAAAGACTCGATAGATAGAGATTTTTATATAATTTTATTAAAGTAGCTTAAAAAAATTTCTAAACATTTTGTTACCTGGTCAAAATCCCCAGAAGTTTGAGGCTTGTCATCAACATTACTCTTTTCATCCACAGTCACTGTAGCACAGGAATCAACACCAGGACTCAAACGTTTTGATTCTCCATCAGTAGTAGAAGCATCGATAAGCTCCTAGAAAAGCCAAATTTTACGATTAAATTAAAATGTTCGATATATACATTATATAAATTTCTGGGTTGCATATTTGAATAAAAACATCCTTATTTAATTATGTTTCAAAAAGAACAATAATCAGATATTTTTTTTGTTTTATTATTAATAAAAATTTTTTTAAGTTAATTAAAAAAATTATGTCTCAAAAATTTAGGAAATCATAGGTTAATTTTAGTAATAATTATTTCATCATGAAAAAAAATGCAAAAGAAGTATTGAAGATAATTTTCAATATTCAATTATTATGTACTTACAGTATTCTCAGCACAAAACTTTTCAAACTCTTCATTATATTTTTTATTCAAGGCAGTCACTTTTTTATAACAGATGGTATGGTAACCTATAAAATCAATTGACGCACTAGTTAGCTCAACAACATTGTATTTAAAGTTTTTAATTTTACGAAAAGCTAACTTCAATAAACAGTTTTTAAAAGTTTCATCATTAAATTCAATAACACCATCATCCGAATCACACAAAAAACACTTTTTGGCCATTTTTCACAATAATAAATCGAAGCACATTTTTTCAATTGCTAATGTAGCGACAATCTATTCCAAAATGGCGCCTAGCATTTACTAGTCTATCGCTGTCTTTTTCGTTTTCACCGACAAATAGCATGCGCGCTCTCTTTCATTCAGCCGACAAACTATAAACAGCTGATATGCTGCGTCCTTTTCTAGCGCATGGGATGGTTGTTACTCGGACCTCGCTGTCGCACGTATTCATTCGGAGCAATATTTTATTTTTTTAAATTCGACAACCGCGATTCAGGACTGATTTTTTGCAGACAACCCTATACCACCGTGTTCGTAATAAAATTATCTTTATGTTTATGTTACTTTCATTCATTAATCAGACCGGTGCAAGTTACTAGTATCGATTTACCTGTTTATACCTGCCTACCCAAGAGTTGTGACGGGAAATAAATAGTCAACCTAACGTTTGTATATTCTATGAGTTTCATATTTTCGATTGGAATGGAATTTGTTCATTAACCAAGCCAGTGGAATTTAAAAAAAAAATAAAAATTTTAATGATTAATTAATCATATTCTGGACTGAAATTTTTTAGACAACCCATTCGCAATATATTTATTGACATATTTTATTTGATAAAAAATATCTTTCATCCATTAACCAGCTCGGTGAAGGTCGTTTAATAGCGGGATCCTATACTAATTGACTTAACATTTACTGACCCAAAATAGTTTATTATTTCTTAAATTTAAAACAAAATGTATACTGTAATTTTAAAAACATTTATAGTATTATTGGCTGTGTAGTTTTTTATGAATGTGAGTAGCATTTATATTTTCTTAATTCAGTATTATCACCAATTGAGAAAAGAACCAATAGTTAATAAAAATAGTTTTTTTCAATTGTTAATAACAATATTTTTTTAATTAATTATATTATTACAGTAGAAACCCTATTATTACAGTAGGGGTCGGGACCGCGGCCGTGACGGATTGGAGAATAGACGGATTATAGAAAATTCACCCAAACACACTTATATCGCTGGAAAATTATTATTAGTGCTTATGCACATTAAATTTAAATGCTGATTAGTACATATTTATTAACAAAATGAGAATGAAAAGGTTAGAAAAAAGAAATTTTCAGAATGTATATACTGCAGGTCACCCTTTTATTACAGTACCCTTTTATTACAGTAGGTCTAGTTTAAATGTAAAATTTAAGCTTGTACATTATGTAATAAGCAGAAAAATTAATGATCAACATTATTAACACTCTATTAATGTGAAAAAAACTGGAACGCGGATGCTCGCGTGGAGTGCAATAGCACTCCAGGTATTTTTTTTCTTTGCAAAACACAGTTGGCAGAGCTGATGGCCTTGAGCGGTCAAATACCTTCTCCCCAACTACCCCGGCACCCGTTAGTTTAGTGACAGCAACCGTGACGCACTCGTCTATTTTCTATTGATTTATTTCTTGAGCACTGCAGTACTGGAGTGCCATTGCACTCCACACGAGCATCCGCGTTCCAGTTGTTTTCACTGAGTGACATTTGTTGTGTTTTTAGTGCTATATATTTTGACGTCATTCTTCTGTTTAAAAAGGTATGTTTTTGCGTTAGAACATAATAATGGCTGACGGTGAACAGTTACGGCGTTGGTTAGCTGAAACAGAGGATGATGACGACTGTGTATTGGGTGAGGAAGATCTCGATGTACTGGAAACGGACTATATTGAAGTTCAAAATGACTCAAGACCTGAAGTTGAAAGCTATTCTGAAACCGACGATCTAAGTGATCGTGAGATGGACGTTTCAGAAATTCCATCGGCAGAATTTCAAGGCCATGAAAAACTGGGACAAGAGATAGAATCTCCGCCAGCTCTTCCACAAGCTCCACAACTACAAGCATTTGTGAACCCTGAATTTTATTTAGGAAGAGATCGAGAAACAAGATGGTATATCGACCCGCAAACACCAAGAACATCCTGCACTCCTAGACAAAATATCATCCCAGTTTTCCACAGACCTGGACCTCAAGGTAATGCTAGGTTAGCAGACACACCTGAACATGCTTTTTTGAATATGATTGATGAGGAAATGATAACAATAATTGTTGAATACACAAATATTTATATTGCCAAAATTAGGGCCAATTTTGAAAGAGAGAGGGATTCCAGGCCAACAGATGTTCGTGAACTGAAAGCCTTGATCGGAATACTGTTCATTGCCGGTGCTCTAAAAGGTGGAAGAAGGAACTTGTTTGATATGTGGGACAACACTAGTGGTACTGGAGTCGAATTAGTGTATGTTACAATGAGTTTGAACCGATTTAGATTTTTACTACGATGCCTCAGGTTTGATGACATTCGTAGCCGAGATCAAAGAAAAGTTACAGACATTTTCACAGCATTCAGAGAAATCTTTGAAAAATTTGTCTCCAATTGGAAGAGCGCATACAAACCAAGCGATTATCTGACACTCGATGAACAGTTAGTGGGTTTTAGAGGAAACTGCCCCTTTCGAGTATAATGCCTAACAAACCAGCAAAGTATGGCATTAAAGTGTTTGCTTTGGTATCCACTTCAAACTTTTACGCCACAAATCTCGAAGTTTATGTTCGCAAACAGCCTGATGGGCCTTACAGAGTCAGCAACAATACTTCAGATTTGGTTGTACGATTAGTAGATCCTGTAATAGGAAGTAACAGGAACATCACTTGTGATAACTTTTTCAGCTCTGTGCCCCTAGTCATAAAACTACGAGAGGAATTGAAACTAACCATGTTAGCAACGTTGAGGAAGAAGAAACGAGAAGTTCCTCCAGATTTCTTACCTGATTCCAAGAGACCAATAAAAAGTAGCGTTTTTGGCTTCCAAAAAAACTGCACTTTGGTATCTTATGTGCCAAAGAAAAACAAAGCCGTTTTGATGATATCTTCAATGCATGACAACGCTCAAATTAATCAAGCAACTGGGAATGACAAGAAACCAATCATAGTTACAGACTATAACGACACAAAATATGGTGTTGATATACTCGACAAAATGTGTCGTCAATATGATGTTTCCAGGAACTCAAAACGGTGGCCATTAACTCTCTTTTTCCACATACTCAATGTGGGAGGTGTTAATGCTTTGAATATCTATAAAGCAAACCAAAACATTGCTTTTGTAAACCGGCTGGACTTTTTGAAAAACCTTTCATTTCAACTAACGAAGCCTCACATTGAGTATCGAGTTACTCTTCACGTGATTCCAAAACAGATAAGGACAAGGGGAAAGTTTTTATTGAAGCTGGACAACGAAGGACCTGGCCAACCTCAACCGCAGAGAACCGCCGTACAAGGGAGATGTTACCTATGCGGCAGAGCAAGGAACAAAACTTCCAGGAAATCATGTTTCAAGTGCCGCAAGTGGGTGTGTCCGGACCATGCAAAAAGTGTTTGTGAAAAGTGTGCTGACTAGGAGATTTAAGTTTGTATTCTCTTGTTTCAGTTTATATATATTTTTTTTAGATTAGTTCCAGTTTGTATTGCCTACCATTTTAGAGCTAACTATTGATTTTTCAGAGAAAAATCCAAAATTATTTGTTATTACCTTATCGCTTTTTAAAATTCTAATTATCACCATTATTATGTTCAATTTGATTATTTTGCGTGTCTGACAATGTCAATAAAGGTTCCTTTTAGTTTATTACACCTGTATGAATACATTATTACACCTTTAACTCGAATTTAAACAATTAAAGCTGTTAAATGAAATGGAGTGCTATAGCACTCCGCGCGAGCACTCACGTTACAGCAATCCACGCGAGCACCGGAGTGTTAAAATTAAGCTGCAGTACAGAGTAACATATTAAAGCCTAGTTCCCATGGCTAGTGTTTTCGCAACTCAGGCCTGATGTTGGCACACGGGTAGTATTTTGCCACGACTCGCCTGTGTATCATAAGACAGGACTGTTCCAATGGCCCGTGACCTGTGTAGGTGTCATGGTTTAAAACTTCATCTTCAACAGCATGCCTTTGTAGTGCCGCCTCTTTCCCCATGTTGTACGAGACCTGTTCGGGCAGCCGAGGATGGCCTGTCCGTACGTCGGGCGTACACAGGCGAGCTGTTCCAACAACATGTTAGATGGCAGATGAGGCCTTACGGATGGCAGGCCTTTGGAACTAGGCTTATGTGGGCTAGACGGCTGGAGGGGGAATTGTCGTCTTCTAGACAGATGAGTCATACGGCAACTGTCATATCGTGGCGCGATGAACCCAGACACTGACGGTTAACAGAACCTGGCGGAAAATAGAGTGATGGACAATAGGGTTTTCACTGTATTTGTTTTTGTTGTATATTTTTGACGTATTACAATTACATTAATCTCTTAAACTTAGTTGTGGTAATTTCAATCAATTTTTGTGATTTGTTTTTGAATAATTTTCATGACACATTTTTACTGGACCATTACCTACATTCAATACTATACTGGACTTCCGCCATTTCCTTACCATTTTCCTCTCTTACAAACACTTTACTAACAACCCTGGCTACACAAATTTCCTTTTCCTTATTAACCATCTTATCCTCAACAAACATTTCCCTTGGCCAATATTTCCTTTTTTTTCTCCTATTTGACTTAAAAACTGCACTTAACAACATTTCCACCTGGGCGCCTATTATCGTTGCATCTCCTATTACGACTCTCCAGAACAGTAACCATTCACTCTTTTGAATAATACCAGCCGTAGTGTCATGGCTAAATGAGTCCTTTGGGTTAGCTACTCCCTCAGTTCTCCCGCTTTAACACCTCACTGGATACGTGGGCCTCGCTCTGGAGCGATGCAAGTCGGACCTCATCTAATTGTAAATCAGTGATCACTCCATCAGCCTTATCGAATCTAGCCCAAATACCCTATCATGCGGCATATCCATACCTTTACATATATGAAATTCTAATGTGAATACCTCATCTGCTACCCCTATATCTGCCATCACTATCATTATCCAGACCCTTTATGAGGCAAACCTGTCCTATTTGGACACTCCCTTGTGAAATGCCCCCACGTACCATGGTTATAACAGTTTCGCTCCGATGTTGCATGCGTGTCATTTTTGTCTCATTAAATCGCACTCTCCTGTCTCCTTCTCTTTCTCTGGCCCTCTGGGCCGCCACTCCTGCCATCCACCTTGCCGCCTATTGCCATTGTTCGCTTCCCTGTTTTGATTTTACCATTCTCTACTCGGCTCATCTCTATTAGCTTGTGTAAAAAAATATGTGTGAATAAAAAACGTCAAACCCGATAAGTTGTTTATTTGTTATTGACTGTTATGTTATAAAATATTTCATTGTTATTTCGATATATCTATATAGTTTGATTTAAGGTACACAACAATAAATTTGTATATAAATATAACTTTTATTGGATAATTTAAAATTAAATATTTACTACCAAAATGTGCGGGGACTGAGAACAAAAACATTTGAATTGTACGAGTCAGCGTTGAGCGAAGATTATGATGTAATTGCTTTAACAGAAACCTGGCTTGAACCCGGCATAGATAACAGTGAGTTGTTCGATTGCAGATACGAAATATTTCGCGTAGATAGAGATCAGGTGGCCACTGGTAGGAGTAGGGGAGGGGGAGTATTGCTGGCAGTAAACAAACGCATATCGGCTGTGCAGCTGATAACAGGTCCACAGCTGGTTGCTTCTAACATTGATTCTCTCTGGGTCAGACTGTCATTGCCAATCTCTACTGTAATTGTAAATGTTGTTTACATTCCTCCTGGCCAAGTTCTCAGTTCCTATTCTGAATACTCTGATTCTTTTGATTTGATGGATGTGCAATGTAACCAATTTCTAATCCTTGGAGATTTTAACATTCCGGATATTAATGGCACTGCATTTGACTTTTCGGTTGCTAAATCTTCAGGTAACATTGTAAACAATATCCTTTGTGAACATAATCTATCCTCATTTAATAATGTTTTAAACTGTAATAATTTAACGTTAGATTTAGTGCTAAGTAATTACAATATTACCATTGTTGAAAAAAGCTGTAGCCCGTTGTTGCCGGTTGATAACTACCACCCACCCTTATTTATATTATGTATAGATAAACCCGTTGATCGCCAACCTTTTGTTGATATTCTTCCAGCAAAGCATTATTATTCTTTTAAACACGCAAATTTTTTCGATTTGTATTGTAAGCTTAGGGATTGTGATTGGGGACATATGTATAGTCTCACCTCCGTTAACGAATGTCTGGATTATTTTTATAGTGTATTGTTCTCTTGTATTAGTCAGTGTGTTCCACGGAAGAATGTAAGAGTTCCAAATAAATATCCAATATGGTTTACTCGTGAAATAATTACTGATTTGAAATTAAAAAATAAGTGTGCTAAAAAGAGGAAGTATTCTCGACATCATGATGAATTATTTAAATCATTAAGGAAGAAAATAAAGAATAAAATACAAGTAGCACATGGAAACTACATTTCTTCTGTGGAGAACAACATAAAATTGAATGCCAATAATTTCTGGTCTTTTATTAAGTCAAGACGAAACAATGACTATTTAAGTGTAAGTGAGTTTAATAGTATGTCTTATTTTGATAATACATACGCTAGGGATAAGTTACCTGATGCTTTTGCAAGCTACTTTTCATCTGTCTATGACCCTCAACCCTCCAGTTATAATGTTGCCCAGTTTAGTAGTAGTGTATCTTTAGATAATTTTGTTATATCAAGTTTTAATTTTAGGGATGTAGTGAGTGCCATAAGAGAGTTGAAATCTAAAAGGTCGTCAGGTCCAGATGGTATTCCAGCGTACATTGTAAAAGGTTGTGGTGAAATTTTAGCAGAACCGCTGTGTTTTATTTTTAATCTTTCACTTTCTTCTTGCGTTTTTCCTGATAAATGGAAGGAGGCCAGAGTAACTCCTGTTTTCAAATCTGGAGAAAAAATAAAAATAGTAAATTATCGTCCTATCTCTTTAATAAATTCATTTGCCAAGATTTATGAGCTTCTTTTGTATAAGCAAGTATTTGGCTCAATCAAGTCTAGGATTTCCCCAGAACAGCACGGGTTTTTACCCAAACGCTCTTCAGCAACAAATTTAATGGAGCTCTCTTTGAATATATCAGCTGAACTTGATAGTGGAGGTAGACTAGATGTAATATATACTGATTTCTCAAAAGCATTTGACAGGGTAAACCATGATATTTTGCTTCGCAAATTATTTCTTTTAGGATTTTCTTATGACTTTTGTCTTTTGATGGCGTCTTATTTAAAGAACCGAACTCAGTTTGTGTCAATTTCAAATATAAATTCTTCTGTGTATGTAGGCTCTTCAGGTGTTCCTCAGGGATCAAATTTAGGACCTCTTCTGTTTTTATTATTTATTAATGACCTCCCCCGCTGTTTTTCGGACTGTGAGTGTTTATTGTTTGCGGACGATCTCAAGCTATACAGACCTATAAAGAACGACTCTGATGTTAACTTATTACAAAATTCTATAAATCAGTTGTACTATTGGTGTTCTACTAATAAATTAGAATTGAATGTAAACAAGTGTTTTGCCATGTCCTACTCACGGAAAAAATTCTTAATCCAAATGTTTATTTAATAAATAATGAACCTCTAAAAAGTCTTTCTAAAATTAAAGATTTAGGTGTAGTTTTTAACTCCTCTTTAAGTTTTAATGATCATGTCCACATGCTGCAGGCAAATGCATATAAACTTCTGGGTTTTGTCAAAAGAAATTCAAAATTTCTTCATGATACCGAAACAATTTTAAAATTGTATAGAACCCTTATAAGAAGTAAATTAGAGTATTGTTCGGTTATTTGGAGCTCAATGAATTTAATGGAGTCTGGTAATTTGGAGAAAATACAGAACAAATTTCTTAAATTCCTATTTTATAAAAAGTTTAATTATGTATGCCCTTATGATACCCCTACTTCTAATTTAAGAGAGATGTTTTCAGTTAAAATGTTGTCCACAAGGAGAGAACTAGCTTCAATTAGTTTTGTATGTAAGTTGTTTAATAATTCCATTGATAGTCCGTATTTATTAAGTATCATAGGTTTACATGTACCACATCATATTTTTAGAGAGTTTAATTTATTTGCCTTGCCTAGATGTAGAACGGTTTCACATTATGATTTTCCGTTATATAAGACTCTAAGATTTCTTAATTTAAATCAATTTGCGTTTGATATTTTTAATGATAAGTTGAAGAGTATTTTAACGAAATGTAGCAACCTTTTATTTTGAATTTACTTATGGAGAAGTATATGTATACTATGTGTAAATTTTGTATTTTACCTTAAATATAAAGAGTTCAATAGTTTGTATTGTGAATTGTAATAAAGTGAGTTTGATATTGTTTTTTTTTTTTTGGCTGCCAGCAGTTTAGTTTAGTATGATTGTTTAATTTAAGAAGTTTAGGATTAAATTATGTTTAGTTAAGATGGCTGTTTTGGGAATATGTTAATTATTATGTACAAGAGTTTTATAAGTATCATGTCCTGTAGCTGTCATGTAAATCTGAAATAAATAAATAAATAAAAAAAAAAATAAACTATACTGCCCTTGTCCCTCCCCTATTATTAGGGGTGTTTGCCCTCTGAAATCCATCATGTTGTGACCGCTGCCTATCCCAACACTCACTTTCACTATGCGCGGTTTTCTTAAAACTCCAGCAGGTGACTGAAAACACCTGTGCCACACTCTCAGAGGGCTTAGCTGCCTCTTCCGCCTCAACCATTGTTCTCTTCCCACTTAGTCGGAAATCAAAACCGAGTAACCTGGCTTACCTGTCAATCCATGAAGAAACGACGCCAATATACGCCTTTCCGCCTCCTCATTGATAATTTTCTGAGCACCCTTTTCCTCAACCTGTCTAAATAGTTAAATTTCCCAACTGTCTAACTCTTTCAGAAAATTGTTGTACCGACTTTCCCTTTTTTTGAATCACGTTTTGTAAATTCATAAAGTTAAATTGATCAGTCCCCAAGAAATGTTCGACAAAAGCTGTTTCCACTGATTAGAAAGGCGGGTTGCTACATAGTTCGAAACATGTAGCTAAAAATTTGGCTGCTGGACTATGGTATTTCAAAATTAACACCCTTACCTTGTCGTTGTCCGACTAGTTACCTAACGCCGTTGCTTGTTTTATTTGCTGGAAGAACTCACTTACTGTAGGTCCAGAACCATCAACATTAAAGGCATCTACTAACGGCAATAGGGGGACGGGCATAGGGACGATCTCAGAGCGCTCACACAATGTACCACACTATTTCAGTTGTGCTTGAGAGATTAAAAGTTGAAACCAACCTAAAAACTCTCATATTGAACTTTCCAGGACATTTGAATTTACTTACAGAATAATAATTAAGAGTGAATTATCGGTACCTTTATTTAACTATGAACAACTTATAAATATTAACTGTTCTGTACCACACACTTTTATGTTTTCCACACGTACAGTGGTATTGACCCACCCACCCACCCATACACGTACAGTGGTACTTACCCACCCACCCACCCACCCACCCATACAGGTACAGTGTTTATTGTCTCACCCACCCATACACGTACAGTTTTATTGTCCCACCCACCCACCCATACACGTACAGGGTTATTGTCCCACCCCTCCACCCATACACGTACAGTGTTATTGATGCCGCTATGACATTGATTGTTACACTGTTACACACTCATATAACACGAGATTTTCAGAAAATATTGGCATAATACCTTTACGTCTAGTCAAATCAATTGAACTAACTAATTCCTTTTATGTTGCGCATGTTTTGTATAGTAATATTTGTCACCACTTCGGTGAATTAAATATATTTAGTTGTCGATCTCTTAAAATTTTTAAAAAAAGAGTCAACGATTTCTTATCACTGCTAAGAATTGAGGAGGCCGAGACAATAGTCAGATCCAATTACAGTAGACGGACCTGAACCAATGTGAACTTTGAACACCACCTCCACTCCCCTCTCGTTACCCTTGCTCACTCGGATGCACAGTGATTCAGCTCTTCTGTTTGTTTTGCATCGTATTACTTATTTAAATTATTCTATGACATATATTTTTAATACTTTTTCCATTTCTAACTTTGTTAGGTTCCATAACTAACTTTGAAACCTTATATTCTTTCCCTCACCTTTCATGAATTGCGAATTAAACTATTTAAATTTTATTAACAATATTACTAATTTTTTTATTATTTTCTTAAAAAAAATATATAAAAAATGTAAAAAAACTAAATTACATACTAAAACGCCATCGTGCAGCTTTTTAGCAACTCGGGTCTGCGCACAGGCTTCCGCCCATGCAGACCTTTTCCCAATGGCTAATATGTTAACTAGGAAAATATGTTGTTTTAATTTTTATTTATTTTATATTTCTACTTATGTTTTCCTATATTTTATTTTGCATATAAATATCAATAACATTGTATGTATTTATTTATGTTCTATTTAAGGGAAATAAATCAAATAAAATTTTCATTTCATTGTACTACCCAACTGGTTGCTCGGTCCCGCCTGATTGCGGTCAGTCATTGCCTTCTTTAACGAAGCTAGTTCCACCTTCATAGCGTTCCACACTTCCGTAGACACTAACATTTCGCTTATTGATTTTACTACACTTTATAACTCTATCAAATTTAAGATACTACACACATATCAATGTTTATATAAGCCAACCCCTTAAAATCCTAGCAAAGTGTGTTTGAGTAAGCAAAATGCTGCTATGTCCTGATTCCAGTAATACCACGCTAAACCTAATTCACCAATGATACATACAACTACCCCTAGCAGTAGATAAAGCTGAGTAAAATATACCAAAATAGGGTGTTATCCGTAAAAGATATATCCCTAAAGACACATGTTGATATTTCGTAAACTGTGAAAAACTTAGGGGGTTTTTAAACATACCCAGTATTTCATTAAACAATTTTATGACGCTAGATAATACACTTTGTCAGTACTTTACACAATTCCATTGTTTTTTGTTTTTTTTTTTTTTTTTTTTTTTTTGTGTCTTCAAATCCATGGAAGTTGGTGAAAATGTCAATACATACATCTTTCCACGCTTCCTGTGTCTTAAATTTGTCTTCATATTTTTCAGTGTTTTGTCCCACAAAACTGGTTTGCATTGCACTGCAATAAGCCAATCCCCTTCAGGTAAACCACTCATTTTGAATAAGAAATTATTGTGACTATGACCAAAACAACAAAGATACAAAGAGGCCGAAACAGAACCGTCAATGTGTGAATGCCTGCATTTTTGTCTGTTCCCTAGATACGAATAATCACCTAATAGGAACCGGATTAAACCTATTCGTGCCCAGGGAGTATTCTGTGCTGTACGGTTTCAAGTAGGTGCTGAATATAAACCGAAAACTCATTTCACATTTGTAGGAAACTACTGAAAACGAACCGAATACGTGTGAAACAGTCCTTACAATAGTTTTAAAACACGTACACATAGCCGACCATAATAACCAAGATGGCCAAAAGCCTGGCGTGCAACAGAAGAACATTCGTCTTTTACAACAGTTGAAATAAACTAAATTCAAACTATAAACAGGCGCCCTAAATGTGTATTTATTGTTGACAACTTTATAACGAATCAAAACTTATAACAGTTAACTTTATAAACCATACTGTTACTTAGAAACAGGTCGAAAACAATTCAATACCAATTTGTTATTGTTTGCCAATAGAGAAAATAAAAAACATCAATTCAAATAAAGTTCGAATGACATTGATATTGACCATTTAGAAAGAATACAAACGTTTTGCTTTGTTGCCAAAGAAATTCCCAATTCAGAGAAGTAGCTCTTTTCTTTTCCACACAAAAATTTCCTACTGTTAATATTAAGGGAAAAATTTGTTATTTTGACGTAAATGCTTGGGCACGGGAAATTTGTTGAGTACAGTCTTATTTCTTTTTTTGCAAAGTTTCTATTTGCAATATTTGTATAAAAATCTAATAGTTTACTCTTGAGAATATTCCGAGTTGAATGATATATAATATGATAGGTTTTAAAGGTTATTTGTGTTACAAAATAGCCACACAAAAATGTGCTTGAAAATTCGATACCAATGGTATCTTTGCCACGTCTAGAGTTAATACATGCATAGTTACATATGCTTGTATTAAGGATTTTCTTTGTATTCTAAGTGGGCCGCCTCGAGGAAGGGATAGGAATTATACAGTTACGTCAAAAGTACAATTTTATATCCTGTTTTTGTGTGATGAGTTTCAATGCTTCATCTGGAACAGTTGAAAAAATACTAAGCTGTATCAGCTTCTACTCTGGATATATATATATAAATAAAACATTAGCTGTTAATCCGTGCCTTGCTACAGGATTAACACATAAACAGTAATGTTTTAGTCTATTTGAAATGTTAAATTTCAATAAGCATCACTTAGCCATTAAATTTGCTATTTTCCAATGTCATCTTTTTAACCCTTTCCGTTCCAGACATTTTTTAAAAACTTGTTCCAAAAATCCCAGGTATTTTCATATTTGACATACCCAAAAATCCCATGCTCTTTTGTTCATTTTCTTGTACTTTACTAAAAAAATTATAAAAATTCTATTAATGAAGCAATTTTATTATTTTGAGTTTCATTAGTTTCCTAAATATATTATCTGTAATATAAAATAAAATAAAAAAGGACTTAACAAAATTAAGATCTTTTTTTGTATTTATATATATTTATAAAAAAATATTTTGAGTTTCTTGCGTTATGAATGGCACTAAAAAAGTTTATTGACCAGAGCAAATAACACTATGTAAAATACCATTTAGTTATCTTCAAATAAATTCATAATTCACAATGCTATATTTAAAATTAAAAAAGTTATGGCTCTTTTTTAAAAACACTTAATTTCAAGTTTTTATCCTACGCATAACAACTAAGTCATTTATGTTGTCTGATTCATCACTCTTGTCATGCATGCAATTAGCGATTTTATTATCACGTATTGGCAACCTACTATGTTTCATTTTACTTATTTTTACCTCCAATTCTACAGAAACAATCACATCAGTCATGAAACAATAATTATCCTCAGCTGACGATCACATCTGACGAAAATTAACACAGCTGTAAATGCAAAACAGAGGCAACAAAATAATACAAGTTGTGGTACTGTAATAAAGCATTCTATCGTAACTAATCAGAGTTTTTATAATAGAATATGTTATTCTGAATATTTCTTTATCATTAATATAAATATTTTGAGTTATTAAATATTTTTTTTTTTTAATTTATTTCTGAACGTCTGGAAAACGGACGTTGGGTTGGAAATGGTTAAATGCTGATAATCAAGTAATATTAATACAGTAAACAATAGTTAAATCATTAAAGTTAATAGCATATTATAATATGTTTAGATAGAGCCTAAGTACATCAAGAAGATGGAAGGAGTAGTAAGGAAGCCTCCTCGAGGCCCTGACAACAAGTTAGCGGCAGATCCTCCAGAAACGACCAGCCCCTGCCCGTACTGTGAATACAGTCTGCCAGATAGTCAGCTAGCCTGCTCCCAGTGCAACAACACTGTCCTCTTCTGTATAGCCACAGTCAGTTGATACACATCTATTTTACTTAATATTAATTGCAAACAGATCTTTTATACCTTTGTCTATTGTTTTTTCCCAAAATATTGTATAGAGAGAGAATAATTTGGTAATATTGACTATCTTTCCTCTATCTAGTTAGCCTCAGCAAGTAATTTGCCAACTTATATGAAGGTAAACTAATTAGCTCAGCTACCATCATTGGTAGAAATTAACTCTTCTCCCATCTGTTACATACACTTTACAAGGTGTTTATAAAGCCCCGTACCGACTTAATAATACGTGAATGATTACAGATGAATCAATAAATCGTTGTACATCATTACTGGCATCTATAAATACAATTTTTGAAGTATCTACCATTTATCTGTCATATTAGGGGGATGGCCCACAAGGAGCCAGAAGAAAATCTTAAATGAAAGCATAGGTTGAGTAATATTGACTTTCTAATTTATGCTTCGATGAGTTGTTTACAACTCACAATTTTGTTCTCATTTTTGAGTTTTGGGGCAAGTTTTTGATTTTCAGGGGGGGGGGGAGCCCATAAGTGTTGTCTCTTCCAAAATATAAAAATTTAAACTCTTCATATTTAGGAAATAAATACCTGTAGTTTGATATCCCACTTAGGCAGTTTATTTTATTCTTTATTTCTCTTTAAATACAGAGCTTTTTAGTACATGAGAAAAGTCATTTCTTAGCTACTAAAAAAACTTAAATAAATCATTAATAACCAAGTCATGAAATAGAAGTCATGTTCAAAAATTCATTAATAGAGTAATAGGGCTTACTTACTAGGGTTATTTTAACTTTTTAAAGAAATATTTTGTCAACTGTGTTTACATCTATCTATCTATTTATATACTATAAAGCTCGATGTAGTGACTCACTGACTGACTGACACTAAATGTTGAGGCACTTCCCGGCATTCTACCCCCATAAACTATATACTTGAATTGAAGCTATCGGTCTGAAACCTTCAGGAAAATTCACAAAAGTTTACTTTTTTCACTTGTAAACAAGATGGCTGCCTTTTTTTTACCCCAAAACTGCCCCATTGTTTTTTTTTATGGGAAAATCACAAAAAAAAGTCGTTTTTACAACCTAACTTGAGAAAAAGCTTGAGTAAAATTGTCAAACCTTCACAGTTCTACACGCTTAAAAACGCTCACCTTGTATATGAATTTTTGCTTAAAAACTTAAAAATTGGGGTATCGGCAGCCCAAAAACTAAAATTTTTGAAAATATAAACTTTTTTTAACCTGATCTTATTTACTCAAGTGGGATATAAAATTAAAGCTATTTTTCTCCTGAATCCAAATATACTATCAGATTTTGAATAGGGCAATTAATAAGTGGTGTATGCCCAAAAACAAAACAAAAAATCTCTGAAAACCCAAAAAAGGGTAATACTAAAATAAAACACCCAAGTGGGGTATCTAACGGTAGGTATTTGTCTCCCAAATCACATCATATCATTGTATTTCTATATGAAACTAAAAAAAAATATGGGTTTTCTGATAGCTGTGTGGACTGGGCCGGATCCTACTTCTTGGGGCATCGCCAGTGTGTGCGTACTGGGGAGGGCATGATCCGAGGTGTGCCTAAGGGATCTGACTTAGGACCTCTGCTTTTCTCACTTTATATTGACGATGTAACATCTGACATATTTTTCTCTAAATATCACTTGTATGCTGATGACTTACAGATTTACCAACATTTTCCTACTGCTGAGACTCGCCAAGTTGTTTCACAAATGAAGCTTGATATTGCTGCAATAACTGCTTTGGCTCAGAAACATAGACTAATGTTAAATCATGAAAAAACCAAGACTATTCTTATGGGACATTTTAGACTGCTTCGCCAAATCAATTCCACTGACTTTTCTAGACTGAGACTAAATGACAATACTCTCGACTACTCCGACAGTATAAAGAATCTAAGACTTACTATGACCAAAAATTTGAGTTGGACTGATCATATTACGATGTTATGTGGTAGGGTGTTTGCTATCTACCATTTTCTGTTAAAGTGATGCTGGTAAAAACTCTGATTCTGCCTCACTTCAACTACTGTGACATGGTGAACAGTGACATGACTGTTAAACTCTCAGACAAGCTTCAAAGAGCACACAACTACTGTATTAGATTTATTTTCAATGTAAGATGGAACGATCATGTTACTCCATTTTTCAAACAATTAGTTATGCTAAAACTAAAACATTTAAGTTATTGATTTTATCAGTAGGCATTATAAGTAGATATTTAAGGAATTTATTGTCCTACTGTCTGAATTTCATATAATTAAAAAAATGTATTTTTGTAAATAAGTTTGAGTGGAATAGAGGACTTAATAGTCCTAACTCCGCCTAATAAAGCCAGTTTTCATTTCAGTTATTTCGGAAGAGACAAAGTTTAAGGGCTCTGCTCCCTCCCCAAAAAAATATGGTCAAAAACCCAAAATTGGGTAATGTTAAACTAATACACCCGAGTGGGCTATCAAATTAAAGGTATTCTTCTCTTAAACACTAGTTTAACATCAGATTTTAGAAAGCCCAATGTTTAGGGGCTCAACTGCCCCAAAAACTAAAATTCATGGTCAAACTGGTTAACAGTCCTGGCGATGAGTAAGCCAATCTTCCTCACAAGGCTTTATGCCAAGATCCATAAATGGGTCTGTAGCAGAGTGCCTTGGTGAGGCCGCAGGCCGAGTTCACAAAGGGCCTAAAGGTAGAGAGTTCCCAGGCGAGGCCAAAGGCCGACCTTACCTCACAAGTGTAACGAATAACAATGGGATTGGCACGCGAAGCTGCCATCTTATTATAATAAAGTTCGATTGGGATCATTCACTCACTCATTCACTAACAAAAATGTTTACCCAATTCGGAGTGGCAAACAAATTTGAAATTTGGACTGAAGGTAGATCTAACCATTTCAACCCCCAGAAAAATTAAAAAAAATTTTAATTTTCCTCAGAGGGATGAAAATCTAAATTTCCCCATAAGAATAACATGGGTGTCTCACAAAATAGTAGTTTTTATGACCTAACTTGAGAAAACAATGTTAGTAAAAGTTTCAAACCTTCACAGTTCTACACGGGTAACAAATGTGCACTTTACATATGAATTTCAGATTAAAAATTTTAAATTTTACGGCATTGGGGGGCCCAAAAACTGAAATGTTTGAAAATGTAAAATTTTTTAATACTGGTGATATGCAACAAGTGGGGTATCAATTTAACACTATTTTTCTCCTGAATCCTAATATACCATCAGATTTCAAATAGGGCAAAGGATAAGGTGTATATGTCCCTGAAACAAAATACAAAAATCTCCGAAAATCAAAAAAGAGTAATAATGAAATAAAATGCCTAAGTGGGGTATCAAACTATAGGTATTTATCTCCTAAATCTCATTATGCCATTATATTTTAGAAGATACAACGTTTAAGAGCATTGCCCCCTCCCTCTAAATAAAAAATATAATACAAAACCCAAAATTGGGCAATATTAAACTATTACACCCAAGTGGTGTATCAAATTAAAGATATTCTTTTTAAGTTAATTTTTTTGTAGCAGAGCGTCTTGGTGAGACCGTAGGCCGAACTTTACTCCGCGAGGCCGTAGGCAGAGCTCAACCACGATGCCACATGCCAAGTTCCACAAAGGGCTTAAAAGTAGATAGTCCAAGGCGAGGCCGTAGACCGAGCTTACATCACGACCATAGCGAGTGGTGACAGGGTTGGCACGCAAAGCGTGCAGGGATGTCCCCTAGTCTATATATATAGCTGGACTGGGATCACTCTTTCACTCACTATATGACATAAATGTTGAGGCACTTCCCGGCGTCCTGTCCCCATAAAGTGTATACTTGAATTGAAGACCTCAGTCTGAAACCTCTAGAAAAAAATCACAAAAGTTGACTTTTCACTCATAAATAAGATGGCGACCCTGTTTTTACTCCAAAACTGCCCCAATGTCTTTTGGGAAAATTGTAAAAAAGTAATTTTTATAACCTTGAGTAAAAATTTCAAACCTTAACAGTTCTACACTGTATCGTACTGCTTAAAAACCCTGGCATAGCCGTAAGCTGTTATTTCTTATGGGAAAATAACAAAAAAGTAGTATTTCTGACCTAACTTTAGGAAAATCTTGAATAAAAGTTTGAAACCTTCACAGTTACAGACACGCACCTATATATGAATGTAAGCTTAAAAACTTAAAAATTTGGAGTATCGGGGGTCCAAAAACAGAATTAAAAATAAATAAAAATGTTGTAATACTGATATTATATGGTCAAGTGGGTATCAAATTAAAGCTGTTTTCTCATAAATCCAAATATACTATCAGATTTCAAAAATGGCAATTAATAAGGGGCATATGCTCCCAAAACAAGCTACAAAATCCGAAAACAATAAAATAGTAATATTAATATGATCCGCCCCAGTGGAGTATCAAACTATAGGTATTTATCTCCCAAATCACATTATATAATTGTATTTTGGAAGAGACAAAGTTTAAGGGCTCTGCCCCTAAATAAAAAATATGGTCCAAAACCCAAAATTGGGTAATGTTAAACTAATATACCTAAGTGGGGTATCAAATTAAAGGTATTCTTCAGTTGATTACTAATTTACCATCATTTAAAAAAAGAGTATGTTTATGGGCTCCACTGCTCCTTGTAGCCTTAATTAAGCTACTATTTATTTTTGATATGTTGAACAACTTAAATGAGAGATTAAAATAAAAAATTCTTCAATGATAAAAATTTTTCTTTATTTTTCTTCTTATAACTTCAACAAAATAAAATTGGATTTCTTCTACAAATAATGATAAAAACAAAAATAAAAGATCTTTCATTATTTAATTAACGGAACACAAATAAATTAAAAATCAAAACAAATCAAATATCTTCAGACCAGAACCTTTTTTATTAATTCAACTGTTTCAATAAAATTTTTATTTATTTATTAAATCAATAATTTCAAAATTGCTTTAAAATTGCAAAATTGTTTAAATTGAAAATTTCTTTAAAAATGGAAAAAAATGTTCCTTTAAAAATGGAAAAAATTGCCTCCGGGAGATCTGGAACCAAAAGAAATAACCAGCTTTTAGTGACTTGAAACATTATCCTTTTTACGAAAAATTTTTAAACAGAAAACAAGGCACTCTGAAAACTGTCACTAGAAGAGTGACTACAAACAAGAAACAAGTTTTAACCGCGCATGCTTGGTGGATCTTACCCTATCTACTAAAACCCTACAGAAAAACCTAACTAAAGAAAACTTGACAAAATTACTTACGTAGCTGTCCTGGAGGTATCAACTCAAAACGTGACCACAAACAAAGCGCGACATACGCTCACTCACTCACAAGCGAAAAAGAAAATTGCCGAAACGGAAGACAAGACTCCGAACGGTTAAAAAATCGCCGTGAAGAACTAACGTGGTCACGCAACGAACGAAAACTTCAAACTGCCCGAACGCTCGCAACCCTTCCACCAACGGACTTACCCCCTCTTTACTCTAGAAGCTAAACCAACCAATTAGAACCCTCTAAACCAGGACAACTGAACAGGTAAGGCTCACCAAACATGTTGACTTCAGAAAACAAGTCGTATGAAATTTACAGGAAATTAACAACGTGAATATACTGGTTATTTAGCTAATTTAAATGGGAAAAACTACTTTTTTATTTGAAAGGGGAAGATTCTGAATTTTTCTCAAAACTTGGAGAATTTGTATTGAAAACTTTTGGTAAAAGAACCAAACACTTAAACCTCTCAGTTCTTACAATATTTAACATATTCTAAACACAATTCTCTAAAATAATTATAATGTGACAATTAACAATTGTTACATTGTTTTCCCCCTTCAAAAGAAAAAAAAAAAATTTTTTTGTCGAAACCCTATCTTCATCACATCTCTAAAAGGACACAATATTTTCTAACCTTAACAAGCATTTCTTTCAAATCTATCCTAATTTTTCCTTTTTCCAGATCTCCAACAAAAAGTTTCTCTCTTATACTACCATCTTACAAACTACTGTAACATTTAATTCATTATCAAATAGTCACTTGAAACTCGGGTCAAGAGCACAAGACCAGTCCATTGTTTACAGGCATTGTTGTCCCCAGTCCAATGTCTTCATTGTCCATCAGCTGACTGCTTGACCGATCAATACTAGACCGGTTTTGGTTGACCTTGGCCGTCCTCACACTGCACTCACTCCACCAGACCTCCGGAAGTGATCCACATAAACAACAGTTAACCAAAGAGGCATTAGACAGTGTTGACATACAACGTTCTGTTGCGTGTTCCGTGTGATGCAGTGTAGAGTAGATCGGAGAGCTAATCAAAAGAATTCTTTTATTTATTTCCCCATTACAATGAAGTGCTTCAAAATGAGTGCTCAGTGTCGTTCCGTTTGGTAAAAACCAGGAGTTTCGCAGTCAATAAGTGCTTGGATACAAAAGAAGAAAGAAAAAAAAGTTGGGTGCGTAAGTCCACTCATATTAAAACAATTCACCAACAAAGCAAAATTCAAAATTTTTGTCCATTTCAGATCCCATTTTGCTTCTCCTTTCAGTGTTGTAGTTTGGTGTTGTTGTTATTTACAAACAATTGGAACAGGCTGGAAACTGGTATTGGATATACATTACAATTAATTATAAATACATAATTTTTTCAACTTACATTTTGGTTTTAGAAGTTCAAAATTCTTTCTTGTACTATTTAACACACTTATAATATAACAAGAATACAAATACAGATTAAATTTCAAATACATAATATTCATGGATAATTAACTAACTCAATATATTTTATATAAACAAAATTTGTTTACTCTTTGTTTACTTTTATCCACCAAGCAATTTATTCGAACATAAAAAATTCATTAAGGTTTAAAAATAATAACTTTGACAGTCTTAATCTAACAATTTTAATCTAACAATTTATATCTACAATCATCAAATATTTACTTGACATAACATTCTTTTGCTGAAAATACATAATTTATTTACTAATTTCACTTTTCTGAAAATGAGATACACCATGAGCATTAGTAATCCATTATTTACAAACAGACATATAACATGTAAACAAAATTAGTCATTCATTATCAACTTCAATAATCAAATAATACATTTTAAATAAATTTCAAATATATCAAGTAACCTTGTTTAACCATCTATTTAATTACACATTTTTTTTTTATAACCTGAAAATTATTAATTGCTGAAAACATACATAATTAATTAAAGTTCATAACCCTTCATACATTACCAACTCATATTTACCACCTTCAAGAATATCTTATTGACTTCTTTAGACCTTGACATCTTTTATGTGCACTCTTCGCACTTCTTTGGGATTGGACAGCCTCTGCACCAATATGCTCACTGGACTCGGCTGGGCTAGCACCTGGTACGGACCCTCATAGATGCAATGCAGCTTCTCCTGGAATCCTCGGCTTTGGTCGGACTGCACCCGTGATCTGATGTAGACCTGCTCCCCGATGCGAAGTGGGTTCCCAGGTTGTCCATCCGCCTTGTGTTTGTTGCGATCTCTCATCCTTCGAAGGTTGTCCACTGCTTTCTCGAACTGCTTTAGTCGGTCTTCTTCACTGAGATTCCTCTCCACCAGGTCATTCAAGCTCCACTTGTTGGTTAACGGATCGTTTTTGGCGTGGTTAAACATTAATTCAAATCCACTAAATCCAGTACTCTCACATGTGTTGTTGTTTATGGCTAAATTCAATTCACTGATTTCTTTGTCCCATTTATTTTGTTTGTTATGTGCATAGATTTTTAATATGGCTTTCAAATTGCGTAAAAACCTTTCACTTTTGTTACCCTGGGGCTGATAAGGTATAGTCGTTTTATGAATTATTCCTTTTTTAAAGAAAAATTGTCTTAATTCATGAGCTTGAAAGTAAGACGCGTTATCTGACACTATTATTTTAGGCAGTGAGAACAAGCTGAAAATTCGATCATTTAACAATTCTTGAATTTTATTGGATTTAATTTCTTTCATGGGAAATAACCAATTAAATTTTGTGAAATCATCCACAACAATGAACAAGTACTTGTTTTGTTTACTACTCCTAGTTAACGGTCCAAATATATCCATGTATAACTTTTCCATAGGCTGCTTCGAGTAACTTGATACTACAGGTCCTTTTAAATATTGATTGGTACTTTTACATTTTTTACACAATTCACACTTTTGCACTAACTTTTTTATATCTTCATGTAAATTAGGCCTATAAAAGTACTGGTTTATTTTTCTAAAAGTGTTAGCTATTCCAGGATGTCCACCATAGGTTGACGTGTGATAATACTCAAACACCATGTTTATTAATTCTTCGGGTAAATAAACCCTATCCTTACTTCGGTTGTTATATTTATACATTAACACACCATTTTTCAAAAAATATTTTCCGTTGTTAGTTTTGTTTCTTATACTACATATAATTTTCATAATTTCCGGATCCTTATTCTGATATTCAGATAACTGTACACATGACATGGGAAAGTCAGTTATGTTAGTTATAAACAGTCTATTGGGGCTATCTTGTTTGACAATAACAGGTTCTACAGTGGGTGAAACATCGCTAATCTCTTCCTTATCTACATCCATTGTTTGTACAACCGACTGATCATAACAATGAACTAAAATGTCTTCACATGGAACGTCCTCTTCATTATTGCTAAATATTCTACTTATATAGTCTGCTAATACATTATCTTTACCCTTAATTATTTCTACTTTGAATGGTAAACTCAGAATTATTTCACACCATCTTGCTAGTTTTCCTAATTTTCTACAATGTGTTAGAATCCAAGCTAAGGCACTATTGTCACACCTCAAAGTGAATGGCTTTACTTCCAAATAACTATAAAATTTCTGTATTGAAGCTGTTACAGCTAAGCATTCCTTATGGTATATACTCATTACTTTTTCACTTTGATTTAGTTTCTTAGAATAAAAGGCTATTGGCTTAAGATCGGCTCCCTCATATTGTAATAAATATGCTCCAACCGCATTGTTACTGGCATCTGTGTGTAGAATAAACTCTTTATCATAATTAGGTATTTTTAATACTGGTGGATTGCTAATTATTGTTTTTATTTTATCAAAACTTTCCTGACACTTGGAATTCCATTCAAATTTAACATTTTTCTTCCTTAATTCATTTAAAGGAGCTGCAAGTTCAGCATAATTTGGAATAAATTTAGCAAAATAACTGGACATTCCTATAAATCGACTTACAGCTTTGCTATTGGTAGGGGGTTTGGCACTTAAAATTGAACTGGTGCGCTCAGGATCTATTGTAACTTGATTATGGCTGATTAGATATCCTAAAAACTTTATTTCTTTGAATACAAATTTAACTTTTTCTCGGTTAACAGTGAGGTTCCATTTATTGAGTCTTTCAGTTACTTCTTTAATATGTTGTAAATGTTCATTTAATGTCTTGGAATAAATTATTAAATCATCCACATAATTAATTACACACTTGAATTTCAGTCCCTCCAGTACTCTATTTAAATAACTGGATAACAAAGATGAGCCTAAATGAAGACCAAATGGAATGCGATTAAATTCAAAGCTTTCAAATGGTGTACTAAAACTTGTTATTCTCTTACTTTCTTCCGATAATCTAATTTGGTGAAAACTGCTACATAAATCTAAGACTGTAAAATATTTTGCTCCTTCTAGGAAATGATGAATATCATGCAAGTCACCCAGTGGCGTGTTTACTTTCTCTATTTTCTTGTTTACTTCTGAATAATTAATAACTAGCCTATATTTGTCTTCACCCTTAGGTACTAAGAATGCTGGGCTATTGTAAGGTGATTGACTAGGTCTAATAATATTTTGTTTAAGTAAATCATCTAATATATTTTTCAAAATTTTCATCTTAGCAGGATTAACTGGATATGGTCTAATATTGACAAGAGTAGTATCATTCAACTTAATTGTATATTCATAATCTATTCCACTGCCTATTTTATTAGTGTAAACATTTGGATATTTTTCTATTAAATCAACTATTTCTTCCTTGACTTCACTACAACCAATATTTACTTGTTTACTAACATTGTTTACATTAATTCTGATGTTAGCTAAACTGTGGATAAATTCAATTTTTACATTAGGCTTGAAGTTAAAATAACACTGATTACTTTTCAAGTCTACTACCAACTCACTTTGTTTCATAAATTGACTTCCAATTATCATAGCATAACTTAATTGTTTACTTACTTGGACAAGTATTTTCCAAGTAAATTCATTTATTTTTATTTTTAAATTACACTGCCCCAGTATCTTCATTTCACTTTGACTCGCTGTACGACACTTAATATCTGACCTATTCAACTGTAATCTAGGACAACATGCTTTTAATTTGTTAAACAAATCTTCACTAATTACATTAATTGAACTTCCAGTATCAATTAATGCTTCCTGTTTCACTTTGTTGTTTACTATAACTTCAATAGTTGGTAAAATGTTTAGACTGTGTTCCATATTAGCAGTGTTATTGTTTACACTTGAGTGAGTCATCTTGTCGTCTGCTGTGTTGTTGTGTATGGGTTTGTTTTTGTTTACATTTTGCTGGATTTCTGGGAGGGGATCGACACGAGATCCGAATTTGGCCAACTCCCTCCCATAATCTAGTTTTTTGGCTTCTGTGTTGTAATCTCCTTCTGTGTAAAACTTGTTCCGGGTCTATTGTATTTTACTGGGTTGTATTGTTTATTGGGTGGTGTGAAAACTTTGTTGTACTGCTGTGTGTGCTTCTGTGTGTTCCTATTTTGATAGCAATCCCTCGCTATGTGTCCATATTTATTACATATAAAACATGTTTTTCGATCTTCTACATTGTTTACATTACGGCTAGCGCTATGCTTAGGTGGTAGGTATGCTCTTACCTCTCTACGTTGTCCATCGTTGTAACATACATTTTGCACTTGGATACACATGCTATCTAGGTCTGCATAGCTGGTAGGATTTCCCACAAATACTAATTTAGCTCTAGTTTCAGGATTTAATCCTAATTTTACAATCTCTACAACTTCTTCTTCGGTGTATCTAGTATTAAGTACCTCACTATAGATTTTCAATTCATTTATATATACTTCTAATGGTTCCCCAGACCTCTGTGGACGGTTTACCATTGTTTTCTTTAAGTTTTCTCTCATCCCCATTGGAACGAATTGTTTTAGAATAATAAGATGAGTTTCACTTACAGTGTCCCTCTCTTCTTTACACTTTAATATTTTACTGTACAAAGGACCGTTAGCATATCCCAAGATAATCTCTAAAATCTCACCATCTTTTAACTTTGTTTCCTTTTTCAAAGCTAACATGTTTTTAATGAATTGGATCAACAAGCTAGCGTTTAACCCATCTGTTACCTCAAATCTATTTAGATAACGCTCTAGTGGATTAGGTAGGCGAGAATAATTCAACGTAACATTTCGTTGACCGTTGAAATTATCTGCCATTTCTGGAGATGCGACTCCGTTCAAGGGTGCGATTATCGATTGGCTCATTAGAACTGGTTTCTGCATTCCCCTTACTAAGCTTTGTTCAAACTCGTCTTCTATTTCGCCGTTTCTAGTTATCTCCTGCTCTATGTTGTCCTTCTCGGCTAAATCAACGTTAATTTTTCCTACCATTTCCTTCAAGGAATTTAAATTTTCCTCGAGGGATGACACTTTAGCTAAAGCGGCTTCATTACTTACAAACAACCCTTTTAGACCCTTTAATCTTAATTCGTAATGAGCTAACTTAGCTTCAATACGGATTATATCACTTAAACATCTACTTTCCACCACACCCTCAATTCTTTCTTTCAGATTTTCCAAGTTTACTTTAATGAACTCATATTCCTCTCCACCTACTACATGGCCAGACAGGTAACCTATATTAGGCCTAACACCTAACTTGACAAGCTCTCTAAGTTTCTTTCTTAAATCACCCACTAGTATGCTGTCTTCTACTTCTATTCCTCTTAAACGTGCTTCATACATAAGTTCTTTCTTCAGTAGAAAGTCTACCTTGAGTGCCATCTTCTCAATTTATTTAATATTAAATTTTCTTTTAAAATCTGGTCTGAGATAATTGGTGATAAGCACACCCTTCTATTTTTAAACGTCTCTCTGTTGTTCAACTAGCAGAGTAGCGCACTTAATGTAGCCTTAATTAAGCTACTATTTATTTTTGATATGTTGAACAACTTAAATGAGAGATTAAAATAAAAAATTCTTCAATGATGAAAATTTTTCTTTATTTTTCTTCTTATAACTTCAACAAAATAAAATTGGATTTCTTCTACAAATAATGATAAAAACAAAAATAAAAGATCTTTCATTATTTAATTAACGGAACTCAAATAAATTAAAAATCAAAACAAATCAAATATCTTCAGACCAGAACCTTTTTTATTAATTCAACTGTTTCAATAAAATTTTTTATTTATTTATTAAATCAATAATTTTAAAATTGCTTTAAAATTGCAAAATTGTTTAAACTGAAAATTTCTTTAAAAATGGAAAAAAATTGTTCCTTTAAAAATGGAAAAAATTGCCTCCGGGAGATCTGGAACCAAAAGAAATAACCAGCTTTTAGTGACTTGAAACATTATCCTTTTTACGAAAAATTTTTAAACAGAAAACAAGGCACTCTGAAAACTGTCACTAGAAGAGTGACTACAAACAAGAAACAAGTTTTAACCGCGCATGCTTGGTGGATCTTACCCTATCTACTAAAACCCTACAGAAAAACCTAACTAAAGAAAACTTGACAAAATTACTTACGTAGCTGTCCTGGAGGTATCAACTCAAAACGTGACCACAAACAAAGCGCGACATACGCTCACTCACTCACAAGCGAAAAAGAAAATTGCCGAAACGGAAGACAAGACTCCGAACGGTTAAAAAATCGCCGTGAAGAACTAACGTGGTCACGCAACGAACGAAAACTTCAAACTGCCCGAACGCTCGCAACCCTTCCACCAACGGACTTACCCCCTCTTTACTCTAGAAGCTAAACCAACCAATTAGAACCCTCTAAACCAGGACAACTGAACAGGTAAGGCTCACCAAACATGTTGACTTCAGAAAACAAGTCGTATGAAATTGACAGGAAATTAACAACGTGAATATACTGGTTATTTAGCTAATTTAAATGGGAAAAACTACTTTTTATTTGAAAGGGGAAGATTCTGAATTTTTCTCAAAACTTGGAGAATTTGTATTGAAAACTTTTGGTAAAAGAACCAAACACTTAAACCTCTCAGTTCTTACAATATTTAACATATTCTAAACACAATTCTCTAAAATAATTATAATGTGACAATTAACAATTGTTACATCCTAAAACCAAAATTCATTGTCAAACTAGTTAAGTATCCGTAGGCTGATCTCCCTTGCGAGGTGACCTGCCGAGACACAGGGGCAGCGACACCTTGGACTAGCAGAGTGCCTTGGTGAGGCCGCAGGCCGTAGACCGAGTTCCACAAAGGGGCCTTTGACAGAGCACTCTGGCGAGGCCATAGGCTGAGTTCTCCAAAGGGGCAAAAAGCAGAGAAGTAAAAATATCAAAAATATAGTTATTGGGTAGGGTTAAAATGTTTAATGTATTAATGATTAATTGCCTTCAATCTTTCAATGATCCTGTAAATCTTCTTTGATTACGCTTTTCGGATTTTTATGCTATCATCAGATCCTTAAAAACTGAAAACAATTTTCTAATTTTATTCTTGATGGTGTTTCAAACAATATGTTTGATTGGAGTGTACTTTTGTCGTTAAGTAGGTCGTGTAGGTGAGATTTTGTTGATTTATATATTTCAAATTGTTCTAGAGCTGTCATTTTTCTTTATTGTTAACGGCATAACCATTACATAATGATCATAAATATACATGAAGTTAGAGAATAAATTCATCTAGAATGCTTTGTTATATAGTGTACTATAGTAATAATATAATATATAATAATATATGATGGCAAATACAACCATTTAATCAATGGACTATTTCTTGATAGTTTTTGGCCCTCTTTAAAGAAAATTCAGACAGTAAAAAAATGTCTAGAGAGTCACCAATGCGGTTTCCTTCCTGTTGAATCCTCACCATCGTACTGTTGGCAGCGTATGATGTATTCACGGATGGCCTGGTGAAGAGATCTGTTGAACCACCAGAGTGCCACTTGGAACTCTGAAGTTTACTTTCTCTAGGAGATCAAGACAGTTGGAACTCTGAAGTTTACTTTCTCTAGGAGATCAAGACAGTCTATCTTGGCATTTACAAAACGATATAGGAACATGGAATCTTGAATACAGCGTCTGGACTTCAGAGATTGTAAATTTAACATTGCTGCAATTTCAGCTATGGGGGCTTCAAGGTATTTGTAGCCAAATTTCATCCCCACCAAACGCACAAAGTGTGTGCTAGTACTCGAAACTTCGAGTATTTGATTGAGTATTTTATTACTCGAACTCGGCTCGAAGATTCCGAAACTACTTGAAATTCTATCGAGTAGTTGTATTTCACGAAATATCAGATTTTCATTTTAATTTAGTTTTAAGAGTAAACCGTTTTAAAAGTTATGAATAAAAAATGTGCACTTCCCTGTGTTTTATTTTACCCTTAATCATACGTTAACAGTTTAGTACGCGTAATTATGAACTAAACAATACGCCTAAGAATAGGTAGTACACGACGACAGTCAAATGAACCAGTCGACGTAGTGAACGAGTTTGTTCATTATGATTTGAACTAGTTTAATTCAAAGTGAACAACAGAGCTGGGAAGGAAGCGATCACACGTTGGTTGTCCGAGTCTACTAGTCACTTGTAACCGAACCTAAAATAGCGTAAATAAAACAGAAGTGCAGGTTAGTGTCTTTATGACCCAAGAAAGGGGACGAGAGATCCGGTTCAAGATGCTCAAAAAGACCTGTTACCGATACAAATTTAATGGTCTGTTCACCGAGGAAATTATGCGTATTTTCGTTCATATAAATTATACCGCTCAATCAAAAGGGTTAGATCCCAAGAATTGAACTTCCCATCTTTTCTAGGCGAAAGTTCATCTCGGTTGTAGTATACTTACGTGTAAAGACCGAGGCCTGAGGCAAGTAAACCTACTACCAACTGGCATTACCAAGGCAAAGGGACGAGGTCAAAGAAGCGATGGGGCTGCTATGCGAAGTTTGCAGGGGTGTCTTCCCTCTGTGTATTTCTTATTATTGGCGATCGAGTTCCTCTTTCTCATGTATTTTTTATGATGAATATATTTGTATGCTTTATAAGTTGAAACATCAGTATTTAAATCTGTATTTGAATATATAGTCACTGTTTAATTATTATTTATTTTATAAATGTTATGTAACTGGTGTATTACTGTTTCAGGGATGGCACATCATAAAACATGACTTGACTATGTGTCCCAACTGCAACTTCCCTGCAATCTGTTCTCAACTTGAAGTGTAAGTTTAACTTTACACTGGTTTATTTTGCTATCAAGAAAATGAGTTCCATACACTCAATAATCAGAAACATCAGCATGAATTAAAAATTACTATTTTACATGATTATTTTAGCTACTAGTTTTGAACCCATCCGAATAAGTATGAAAAAACCTTACTTTTTTACAGTATTTATAATACATTCGCCCTAAATATCATAATGCCATTTTACTGTATTACATTGCCATTATGATAATACAGTTCTCACTAGACGACACTTACAGTGGTATTGACCCACCTACCCACCCATACACATACTGTGGTATTGGCCTGCCCACCCACCCACCTCTATACGTAAAGTGGTATTGACCCACCTGCCCACACACGTTCAGTTGTATTGGTATTAGAAATATTATGTTATAGTTATAAGAAAAAAATTGATTGTCGTTACATGGTAACATACATTTTATAATGTAGTTTAATGGAAAAGAGGACTAAAAGTCCTCTAACTCCACCAACGGTTTTTATTTGTTTTATTTTTGAAAAAAACTTCATGCAAATGGGCATCTTATTTATAGTCCCATAGCCAGATCAACTAAGGCATACAAATATTTTGTAATCAGATGTAATGTAGATTGCTCTCGTCAGACAAGCCTATTACTCATTTCTACCCCTAGTCTTAAAAGGGGAAAGAATTGGACATGGAAAATAAATTCATCACCACTGAACGTGTATGGGTGGGATAGAGAGAGAGTCATCACCACTGGATGTGTAAAAGTGGGTGGGTCATCATCATATTACCAATTTCAACTACTCGGAAGCAGCCCACCTATACACGTACAGTAATAGATTGATCCACCCACACATACAGCAGTATTGGCTCAACAATTCAAGTACAGTGGTCGATACCACTGTACATGTAAGGGTGGGTGGCTGGGTCAATACCACTGTAAGTGTATGGGTGGGTGGCTGGGTCTACAATTTCATTGCCTCTGAAAGTGTATGGTTTGGTGGAAGAATCATCATCAACATGACATGCATGAGTGGTCGGGAGAACCATTACCACCGTATGTGTGGTTGAGAGGGCCATCATATTTGTACTTGTTTAGATGGGCAGGATAGCATTTTTCTATAACTATATAAGGTTTATTTTTCTATATACATAATAGTTTATTTATTGTTGAAGATTAAATTGATTCAATATATGAATTTTTACATAGCTGAAGAAGTTATTGAATAAAAATAATTTTAATTTCCTTTAAAATACAATTTTTTATCATTATAAAAATATTAAAAATAGCAGAACAATTTAACATGTAGAAACAAAACAATCTAACTAATCCTTTACAAATATACTTCTGAAAACAAAATACTCAAAACTACTACATAAGCTAAATAAAAAATATCAGTAAAAATAAATATTATTAAAATTAATTTCTTAAAGAAAATAAATACGGCCTCTGAGGCAAGTGCCTGCGTAGAGGTTCTATCTATAAATTTAATTTATTTTGCGCTTAAGCTCATAAATTAATGAAATAAACATTTTTCCCACTACTACATAGTTTTAAAAAAAATATACATTTATTTTAACTGCTATATAGAAAAACCTGACCTTCTAAAAAATAACTAACTAAAATACAAATGTTTAGCAAAAACACTAAATTTTTAATCTGTACACATTATTTTAAGTTGTTTTCATTGCAATGAATATTTACATAACAAATTTACAAAATAAAATTCACATAGTGAAAAAATATAACAGTCTCGAAATAGCTACATGTATATATATATACACACACACGTTTCTTTACTTATCAGTACTATCTGAAAAATATACATTTTATTTTAATAAAACCTTTAAAAAATCCTTTCTTCAAAAATTATTAATATAAAATAAGAAATTTTGAACAATTTCAAAATTTACACAAAATACTATTTACAAAGAAAAAATTAATTAATAAATTTACCGTGGAAAATATTTATATATAAAAAAAATGTATTGAACCAACAAAGAATCAGAGTTATCAATAAATTAAAATAAAAACTTCAAACAATTTGTGAGCTCATTCATTTATCTTTGCACATCAAGAATAAAATCAATATTGTCCAACCTTGTCAACCAGATTTTCATTCCTTTCATAATTAATACCATGTTTTATGAACTTTTTATCTCATTTGGAAGTAAATTAATTATTTTTGGTCCTAAAAAACAGAAGCATTTTGTATAAAATGTTAAGTTTGGTTTTGGAACAGGTAAATGACCCATGCTTTCTCAATTTCCACTTATATAAAGTACTCATATTTTCTAGTACAGGTTTACTACCCACATGAAATTGTTTTAATACATTGCAAATGAACATGTACTTTACTTGCAAAATCTTTAGACTCGAAATAATGGTTGAGATGGTTCACTTTTACTCTTTTTTGCTATCAATCTCAAAAAATTGTTGTTGTTAATATATCGGATGTATATTGCTTTCATTCATTCCACCCCAACAGAACAAACCATAATTTATCCTGCTATATACCAAAGAGAAATATAATGTTCTTAAAATATTTTCATAACATATATTGTTCAAAAAATAAAAATATCTTATGGTGGTGTTCAATTTTTGCTTTAGATTTTGCACGTTTTTTCCAGTTAATTTCCTGATAGAGAAAGATCCCTAAGTATTTTATAATGTCTGTTCGCCCTACTTTGCACACTCCATATTACAGGTTGTTTGCTAACACAAACAGTCAAGACATTTATATATAATTTCACTTGTAAAATAGATATCCTTTCTCATACCGAAATTTATATACTTTGTTTTTTCTGGACTTAAAAGCATGTTATTGTTTGCAAACCACCATTGCAATGCATTCAAATCTTCGGTAATAGCTTTTCTTATGTCCTCCCAATTATCCTTTATGTAGCACAATGCAGTGTAATCAGCAAAAGAGGTTAGGATTCCGTTAAAATTCCCATCACACAAATCGTTAATGTAAATTTAAAATAAAATTGCTCCTTGCTTAAAAGGAGTACCCGATCCTTGGGGTACTCCATATTTTATATAGTTTTAGGTTAGGTTTAAGGGTACTATGCCAGGAATTGGTATATTGGAGAGATAGGACATCAGCAAAACCTACCTTAGAAGATAAGTTCACTAACACCAGAGTAGTAGTAGTAACATACACAAAAGAAACACAAAATCCCACAAATTTTCTGTGCCACTGGCACTTTCTTCAGGTGAGTAAAGAGAGAGAGAGAGAGACTGACATGGCTTCCACTATTGCTGGGTAGGTGGCAGTGGTGGGGGTTGTACAGTCATAGAGTAACACTCAGGTATTGATGCATTTTTTATCCATTTTACAAGTGAAATTATTAAGTGTCTTGACTGTTTGTGTTAGCAAACAACCTGTAATATGTAGTGTGCAAAGTAGGGCAAACAGACATTATAAAATACTTAGGGATCTTTCTTTATCAGGAAATTAACTGGAAAAAACATGTGCAAAATCTAAAGCAAAAACTGAACACCGCCTTAAGATTTTTTTTTTTTTTTTTGAAAAATATATGTAATGAAAACATTTTAAGAACATTATATTTCTCTTTGGTACATAGCAGGATAAATTATGGTTTGTTCTGTTGGGGTGGAATGAATGAAAGCAATATACATCCGATATATTAACAACAACAATTTTTTGAGATTGATAGCAAAAAAGAGTAAAAGTGAACCATCTCAACCATTATTTCAAGTCTAAAGATTTTGCAAGTAAAGTACATGTTCATTTGCAATGTATTAAAACAATTTTATGTGGGTAGTAAACCTGTACTAGAAAATATGAGTACTTTATATAAGTGGAAATTGAGAAAGCATGGGTCATTTACCTGTTCCAAAACCAAACTTAACATTTTACACAAAATGCTTCTGTTTTTTAGGACCAAAAATAATCAATTTACTTCCAAATGAGATAAAAAGTTCATAAAATATGGTATTAATTATGAAAGGAATGAAAATCTGGTTGACAAGGTTGGACAATATTGATTTTATTCTTGATGCGCAAAGATAAATGAATGAGCTCACAAATTGTTTGAAGTTTTTATTTTAATTTATTGATAACTCTGATACTTTCTTGGTTCAATGCGTTTTTTTTTTTTTTTTTTTTTTTTTTATATAAATATTTTCCACAGTAAATTTATTAATTAATTTTTTCCTTGTAAATAGTATTTTGTGTAAATTTTGAAATTGTTCAAAATTTCTTATTTTATATTAATAATTTTTGAAGAAAGGATTTTTTAAAGGTTTTATTAAAATAAAATGTATATTTTTCAGATAGTACTGATAAGTAAAGAAACGTGAGTGTGTGTGTGTGTGTGTATGTATGTGTATGTGTATATGTATATATATATATACAGGGTGATTCGGTTAGTGTTACCGGCACTTTCTGAGATGATTGTACTATAAAAAATAAAGAAAAAAGTTCATATAAACATGGGTCCGGAAATGCTTCCTTACTGAGTTATGGCCAATTGAAGATTTCACAAAAAATGTTGTGCACGAGGTCAAATGATGATTTGCTGCGTGTTTATGAAAAGAAATTTATAGGCGAATGCAACTTTTTCTAACGGATTTTTAGATGAGAAATTGAATAAAGTTCATCTCATAGCTGTATCTCATTTAGTTTTTTGGTTATACTACAAAAAACAGAAATAAAATAATTTTGAAAACACTTTTTTAAGGTTTAACGGACAATTATTTTGTTAAATAGGCAATGAAGACCCACGTTTTTACAAAGAAGCTTGCAGAAAATTTAATTCTGAATAAAATGACAGTGCCACACGCCTATTAACAGCGAAGTATTAGTTTCTAGAATTTAATTTTACAACAAACACTTTACCAAGCAAGAAATACGTATTTAGCAAATAAACACCGTAATGTAATGATATAAGGTACACAAACAATTGATTAGCATACAATTTTAATTACGATTTTTATATTAATGCTCAACTAAAAAACAATAATACTATTACTTTTTAGGACTATCCAAATGGTTACATCATGTACCTACATATCTTTGTCACGTTACCTTCACAGAAGGTAAATTATGTTTTTATAAGTTGGTATCACAAATCAGCTGTTCAACAATATACTGCAATTAATTGAGGAATACAAATTATTTGTTACCAATTCTGTACTAGTTTAATGAGTATAGTGCAATTTAATACAGTTAATTTACTACTCGTTTGTTAGTGAAGTGTATTTTAAAGTAACTTACTATCACAATTGCAATGCCTTTGTTATTTACAACTGAAGAATATGCCGACATGGTATTTGTCTTAGGCGTTTGTGACGGAAATGCAACCGCTGCTATTGTAGAATACCGAAGACAATTTCCTAATCGCAGAGTTCCAAACCCAAAAACGATCAGTGGATCATTTCGTACCCTAAGAGTAACAGGTAAACTTCCTAGTATTAATAATTATCGGGATCGCCCTGCCCAGAATAATGTAGATATGGAAGAGGCTATAATCATGGCTACTGAACGCAGTCCTGGTGTCAGTACACGGCGTCTTTCCAGGCGATTCGCAGTGTCTCAGTCTGAAGTATGGAGAACTTTGCACAAAAATAGCATGTTCCCTTACCATAAACAACAAGTTCAAAGTATTCAACCAACAGATCCTCCTCTTCGATTGGAATTTTCTAACTGGTTAATTAGAAACCGTCAACATCATAGAACCATTTTATTCACTGATGAAGCTCAATTTACCCGAGATGGCGTCAACAACCTTCACAATGAACACACTTGGGCAGAGGGCAATCCACATAGTACAATCGTGCGCAACTTTCAACACAGATTTAGTGTAAATGTATGGTGTGGACTCATTCATGATCGATTAATAGGACCATTCATTCTCCGAGGACATCTAAATTCCCGCATGTACCTAGAATTCCTTACAGAACAACTACCACTATTATTAGAAGATGTTCCATTAGCAGCAAGGTGCAATATTATTTATCAACATGATGGTGCCCCTGCCCACTTTTCCCATAATGTAACAATGCACTTAAACGAGCAGTTTCCCGGGCGATGGATTGGTCGCGGTGGACCACACACTTGGCCACCAAGATCACCAGATCTAACTCCATTAGATTTCTGTATATGGGGTTGGATGAAGAACCTGTTGTACCAGGAAAAAGTAAATACACGTGAAGAGTTAATAAATCGAATTGAAGATGCCGCCGCACAAATCAAAAACAATCGTGCAGCGTTGCGGAGGATAACTCGATCACTCAGAAAGCGAGCTGCTAAGTGTATTGAAGTACAAGGACTGATTTTTGAACACCTGTTATGAAAGTGGTACGTAGTATTATAAGCTTTAGATGAAAAACAATAATTTATTAAAAACTTAATTTAAATTGCATTCTAATAAATCGTATGTGTACTCTATGTCATTAAAATGCGGTTTTCCTTTGCTTTGGAATTTCTTGCTTGGTAAAGTGTTTGTTGTAAAATTAAATTCTAGAAACTAATACTTCGCTGTTAATAGGCGTGTGTTAAGCCATAATTAAATTTTCTGCAAGTTTCTTTGTAAAAACGTGGGTCTTCATTGCCTATTTAACAAAATAATTGTCCGTTAAACCTTAAAAAAGTGTTTTCAAAATTATTTTATTTCTGTTTTTTGTAGTATAACCAAAAAACTAAATGAGATACAGCTATGAGATGAACTTTATTCAATTTCTCATCTAAAAATCCGTTAGAAAAAGTTGCATTCGCCTATAAATTTCTCTTCATAAACACGCAGCAAATCATCATTTGACCTCGTGCACAAAATTTTTTGTGAAATCTTCAATTGGCCATAACTCAGTAAGGAAGCATTTCCGGACCCATGTTTATATGAACTTTTTTCTTTATTTTTTATAGTACAATCAGCTCAGAAAGTGCCGGTAACACTAACCGAATCACCCTATATATATATAGACATGTAGCTATTTCGAGACTGTTATATTTTTTCACTATGTGAATTTTATTTTGTAAATTTGTTATGTAAATATTCATTGCAATGAAAACAACTTAAATGTGTACAGATTAAAAATTTAGTGTTTTTGCTAAACATTTGTATTTTAGTTAGTTATTTTTTAGAAGGTCAGGGTTTTCTATATAGCAGTTAAAATAAATGTACAATTTTTTAAAACTATTTAGTAGTGGGAAAAATATTTATTTCATTAATTTGTGAGCTTAAGCGCAAAATAAATTAAATTTATAGATAGAACCTCTACACAGTCACTTGCCTCAGAGGCCCTATTTATTTTCTTTAAGAAATTAATTTATTTTTTAAAGAACTTATAATTTATTAAAAATGTTCCAATTATTTTTTTCTTAAATTCAAACCATTAAAAATATATTCCATGAAATTTTGCAAAGCATACTCTGTATTTAATCCTTCTCTAAATCCAAACTGTTTGTGGCTAAAAAATGTTGTTTTCTCAAGAAAATCTATTAATTTCTCATGTATTTTTGCAAAGGTTGAAAGGAGATAAATCGGTCTATAGTTACTAGTCATGTTTGGGCCACTCTTGTACAATGGAATAACCACAGCCTCCAGTAAACAATCAGGAAAAACACCCTTTTCAAAACTAGAACTGACCAAATACAACTATACGTTTAAAATCTTTGGATATATATTTTTTTAACACAGAAGAAGTAATACTGTCTATTCCTGGTGATATGAAATTTCTTAAATTTTTAATGACAATTATCACATCTTCGGGTAAGATAGGGCTTATAAACATTGACTTATTTGAAATTCTTGTGTTAAATTTATTTTTGCATTTTATTTGACTGAAATTTGCTGGTTTTTATTTCTAATTTTTCTACTGCAGAAAGAAAAAACTGTTTAGTTCATCTGAAACAACTACTCAGTCACTTGATAAATGTCCATTGATATTTAAAACTATTTCAGTATTCCTCTTTACCTTCTGATTTGTCACCTAATTCACTAGGTTCCATATAGCTTTTGAATTATTACACTTTTCAAAACGTTGTGAGTAGTATTTATCCTTTAACTCACGAATTTTATACCTCAGATGATTGCTGAAACGTTTTTAGTACCTGATCAGCTTCAAATTATAAGGATTTTTTTGTTTTGTCATAAACTTTATTTTTAATCCTTACTTTCATGCAAATAAAATCTTTCATCCAGGGTTTTAATTTTGTTTTGTTTAAATTATTTTTCAGTAATTCTCTTTTACTTTTTTAAATTACATTTTGCAATATGGTATTAAAAGTGTCAAAAGCTGTGGAAGGGTTTCTGTCATTATATACTTCCGTCCAATCTGTGTTATTTACAAGAGACAACATTGTTACATAATCAATGTGTTGAGCGGCTGTCTGTCAGCCAGCAGGTGCCTCCTTATCGCTCAACATTCCACTTCGACAAATGCTGACTTTTACTTGAATTCTTATGATCCGTTATATTGGCATTTATTAATTATACAAAAACTTCTGTCATTTTTATTGGTTATCTTAGCATAAACATGGTCAATGCATGAACTAGTGTTTTATGTTATTCTTGTAGGCTCTTTTACTAAACACGCTAAACCATTTGAAGCTAATATTGAATTATATTCATATGTTATTATTTTCTAAAATATTATAATTACATCTCCAATTTAAAAAATGTTTTTATTGTGCCTAAAAATATTATTTTTTTAAAATAATTGATTAATTTCATTTTAAATAATTCTTTGTTAAAACAATGTAGTCTATAAATGGCTAAAATCAAAATACGTTTCGAATTAATACTAAAATCTAACTTTATAGCATCAGCTGATTGAAAAATTACAGAATTGCATTCAATTGTTTCTAAATTTTATCTAACATACACAGTAACTCCTCCATCTCTGTATCCCTCATTACAATTGTAAAAACTATTATATTTAGGTATTTCATAGGATTGTTTTTCATTGTTCATAATCCATATTTCAGTCCAAATTATGATATCTGGTGATACATTTCTTGACGTTATTTCAGCGATAAAAAAATTATAGTTACTTCTCAAGCTTCTTATATTTCGATGAACTATACTGAAATTAAATTTAAAATCTAAATTACAAAACATCTTGGTTTTATTTACTAATTTACCATTGTTTATTTTATGCGTTCTAATGAGATAAAATTTTCATAACATACTATAATCATATTCATATAGCTCTTCGAGACACACAAATATAGCCTACCATAATAAAACTGAAATATACACAAATATACTTTACATACACATACTTACATAGAAATACATACATACATACATACAGATTCATTCACATAGTCTGTCATATGGCCTGTTGATGTGTCTAGTAGACAAAGTACGTTTCACACGCCATTTTCAGATGAACTCCTTCTTGTCCATATGCCTCACGAACTTAACCATAATACCAGGAGGGTTTCCAATTTGCTTATTCCCCAGTCTTATTACATGCGTCCACCACTGAGTCGGAGATGTCCAAGTTCATAGCTCTTTCGACCTCCTTCATGATGTTCAGAACATTTTCATTTTTTTCCAGTGGTATACCGTGTATTTCAAGCGAGTTACTCCAGTAATATTGTTCCACATCTTCTAGCTTCTCTTCTAGTTTTTCATTTTCTCCTTCAGCTGCTTGTTCTCTGATATCAAATCTTCCATGATTTAAATACATTTTTCATACTGCTCATTTTGTGATTTTATTATTATAGTATTCTTGTCTAATTTCGTACTAATACTCTCAAATGAAATGTTGTAGTCCCTTTCACATCTTCTTTGATTATCTCTAACTTATTTTATAGCCATCATTAAATCGTCTAAAGTCACATTACCTTCTTCAACAGATGATTCCAGACGCATGCTCTTCCTCCTTTAAGAAGCACAATTTCCACAACGCCACACGAGTTTGTCGGCTTTTATGCATTTAATATCCACCTTACTCATCTTAAGACAAGCCGCGTGAAACTCACTATAACAATCACTGCAGACTAATTTCAACTTGTTAGAAGCAATCACCTTGGCACACACTCCGCAATTCACCATTTTGGAACAAAATAATTAGAAAACTAAAAAAATAATTGTAAAATAAATAGTTGAAACAGCTCAGGTCAAAGCTTAAAATATCAATATTAAAACACCACGTAACCAGTGGGAGCACGATACTGATCTTTCACTGCTCGAGCGCTGGACATATTGCTGCTCTGAGTATGTGATAGTTTTCCTTAGGTAAGATACACCTAAACTCTTTGCTACTACTTATAACAAACACCCTTGAGCTATCAGTCCATGTTGATGAAGACCCTAGAGCAGCGGTTGGCAACTAGTGGAAGGTGAAAGACTGGACCGTCAAAAATATTTTAATATCAATCTCATTTATTATAAATATAATTTTAAAAAGCCTTTTCCTAAGTTTGATTGTCACCATCAAGTTGGCAACACCGCCGCCGCTTAGCTTGACCAGCTTCATTAGTACGTACATCAAATTATTTTGTAATTATTGCCGATGCTCCTGATTATTATTTTTTATCGATATGGATCATAAAAAGCGCAAAGTTGATAGTGAAAATATACATTTTTTGACTGAATGAACTGAACCATATTGTTTTACGCTTCCTGATAGACCTAGTGCTGTTCCAGTTTGCCTAATATGCAATAAAACTGTTGCTCTTATTAAAAGTACAAATTTAAAGAAGCATGAAATGACCAATTAGCAGTTTCATCAAAATTTTCCTCTGGGAAGTTAAGCTCGCCAAGGAAGTCTCAAGTAATATTTAGCTTTTTACAAAAAAAGCACATCCATATTATTTAATTTTATAAGATGAAACAAACACTCCAGTAAATAATTATTTAATTTCGTTAGGCCTTTTGGTAACAAAGTTACCATTTTCAGACACAGTTACCATTTGTTCATCTTATTACACTAAATTATATATCCAGTAAGTAACGAGCTTGAAGAATTATATACCATACTAGTTCGAAGTATGAGTAAGCAAGGAAAATCTGCAGACGCAGCTTTGCATGTATGTTGGACGCTCAATAAACGCCAGAAGCCATTTTCAGACTCTGAGATAGTAAAAGAATGTATGCTAGGAGAGGCCGCAGCACTTTTTGAATATTAAAAGGATGTTGTTGGCGCATTTAAAGGTATTCCATCGTCGGCTAAAAGCAATACAAGAAGAACCGAAATATTGGCTGCAGGCAATAAAAGGAGTTTGCTAGAACTTCTACAAAAAGCACCTTACTACGCTACAGCACTTAATGAATCAAGTGATATTGTTGACGATGAACAAATGTCTATTTTGTTGAGGTTTCATGATATTGAAAATAAAATATTAATGGAAGAATTGCTTGCAGTCTTGCCATTTAAAGGCCAGACTCACAGAGAAAATTTATTCCAGATTATTGATGACTTCATGACAAAATCAAACATTAGTTACAATAAAATGGTGTCTCTGCCAACTGATGGGGCTCCGGTTATGGTCTGCAAAGAAAGTAGGCTTGCAAAGCGAATCAAAGAAAAGAATGCGTAACTACTATCTTAGCAATGCATAATTCACCAGGCAGCCCTATGGGAAACTTAGTAACACTCTAAAAGAGGTAAATCTAGTAGACCTTATTATTTAGGTTATATTAGGTTTTTAGTTCATTTTTGCAATCAGATATTACAATGTTCTGAATATTTTTATTTTTTGTTATATAAGTTGTTCTTCTATGAACATTAATATTATTTATGTATGATAGTCAAAACCCAAACTTATATATTCAATAATCAATAGTATTGATTTGAGCGTTAATTTGATTCACTTGATGGAGGGGTGTAACGAATTTTCGCCTAGTTTTTTCCTGGACCTCCCCAAACTTATTTTTTAATATGTCTGGACCCCACCCGAATATAGTTGCCGACCCCTGCCCTAGAGTGTCTGTGTTGGGTCATCTTTAGTTAAACATTTAGTTAAAATGAACAATAAACTAGAATTAAGCCATAGATCTGTTTCAAGGCAGAGTACAAGATTTGAACAAGAATTTAATATAGTACATCTTCAATTATAGGCTCAGTTATATGCCTTAAATATGGATCTATGGTTAAATATTATGTTTGGTAACATATTATTAATATAGCAGATGCATTTACAATCTTTAACTAAAAGGAACTGTAACTAGAACAAATCTAAAATGTTTTCTTGTTGTTTTTTTAATGTACCTGAATGTACAGGAGTAAAAACAAAACCCAAAATATGTTACTGCCCTGGTAGTTATAAATATAAGCTATACAGTATAAATATTTAACTATTCTGTTACCATTAAGTACCTAAATTTAAAATGTTAGAAATAATTAAATTGCAACTAGAAAAAACAATGTACTCCAGAACTGTACATTCAAATGCAGTTAATAGGATATGTTCAAATATTCCATTAATTCAAACGCATACCTCAACAATTATCAGTTGTTTATACCATCATTATTAGCATAAGTTTTTTACTTCAGCCTTGTGGAGGGAGGCGGATCCTGTCCAATGTGCTCTGAGATGATATATCCCAAGCAGCTGCCAAGAGTAGACTTTGATAACTACGTACAAACATATCTTCAGCCCCAGACTTAATTACAAACTTATTGTTCATCCTTTTTTTAAGTGTTTACATAGACCTCAGTGCCTGGTGTCTATCAACTGTCAATTATGATTTAAAGTCAACATATGGTAATAATTACATTTGAATAATAATTAATTTTGTTACATTTCAGTTGACTTTAAAAAAAGTATCTAGTATTGTAATTCACTTATAAATTTTAGTTTAAATCTGATTAACTGTCTCTTTAATTTTCAAATTAATAATGAAAGTTCAAAAGCTGCAAGATTCTCAATACATTAAAGAATTACAGTATTATTAGGTTATTCATTTTGTTGGATTGTTTGTATTACATTCTGTGATATTTTACTTTACTAAGTTAGATTTTAAGATCATGACATTTATTTTATTTAGTGTTAAGTATGTATCATTAGAACAATACAGTAATCATTTAGAATTGTTTTATATTTTTCGAACCAGTTCAATTTGTTTTTAGAAACCATACAAATAAGTAATTAAATCGGGTTTTAATAACAGTGCAGTTGTTTGAAGCCTAGTTTCATAACATAATACTCTCATTTTGATTTGAAACATTTTTTTAATGGGACCAGTTGATGGCCATTTTTTATTACTTCTTTTCGTTCTGATCTAAAGCTATATATTCAATTGTATGGCTATAACTATATTTTATGACATTTATAACTTGTATGGTCTAGTTGATTACTTTGGAGTAAAAGATCTCAATAATGTTATTACTAGAAGTGATTGTGTAGTACATGTTAGGATCAATTAGTTAAGCCATTTAATATATGTACTTTGTCAATGTGTTTTTTTTTTTTTTTTTAATTTACAGTCAAAATACTCAGTTACAGCCTTATTTTATTTTGTAGTCTAACATTCATAAAACATTTATTTATTATATTATACTTATTGGTTATTATTACTTTTCACAATTTGTTGTAAGTCCAAAAGCTCAAAATAATTGATTTGTATTGTTAAGAGGTTCCATTCCAGAATCATACAACCGCCAAGACTGTAAAGATTCTAGGTGTAACATTAGACACACAATTAACCTTTTCCTTTCATGTTACAAATGTGACCCGCAGCACAATGTGCAGGTTGAGAGTTTTATTTAAGCTTACAGGGTTGCCCCAAGAGCAACCCAAGCTACAAATTAGTGATGGGTCGGATCCATTTTTTTTTTTCGGTTCCAGTTCAGTTCTTTACTGAAATCGGTTCTCGGTTCCTGGTTCTGAGTACTTTATGAGAAAGTCTAGGAAAATTTTTCTAAGGCCTCTACACCATTGAATCAACAAATTATGTGGAATCAGTCATTAAAAACAGTACATAGTATTTTGGCGATTTCTCCAATAAGAAGTATAATACACCCTAAAAATCTATAAAATGACTTACAATATTTCCAATAACTAGAGAATTGGTAACATTTTATTTATTTTTAGGGCATGATTGTTTACATTTTTTGCACAAAGAAAGTACTTTCTTTAAATTTAAAAGAGTATACAATTTAGCTAAATGGAACATAATGCTCAAATTAGTATGCAATTGAAATTTACCTTGAGGAAATTAAAAAATAACCTGCCATTTTATGTCTGGTTTAGTAATAAAACTTATTAAAAAACATGTCACAACAATTAATTGAAATTACCACAACTAAATTTAAGAGGTTGATGTAATTTTAGTATGTCAAAAATAAACAGCAAAAACAAATAATTTTTATTAACTATTGGTTCTTTTCTCAATAGGTGATAATACTGAATTAAGAAAATATAAATGCTACTCACATTCATAAAAACTATACAGCCAATAACACCATACATGTTTTTAGAAATTACAGTATACATTTTGTTTTAAATTAAAAAAAATAATAAACTATTTTGGATCAGTAAATGATAAGTCAATGCAATTTAAAACTTTCATCCTTTAAGAATTTGTAAAAAGAAAAAAATAATTAAAATAAATGTAATTATTTAAAATAAAAATGATAAAGCCTCATTTTGTTTAGTTTTGACACAATATTAATCTTTAAAAATGTATTTTTCAATTCAATTCCCTAGGTTTTGTATGCATTGTTTTTCATTATTAAAAACAAGCCTAAATAAATAAACTCTCTTAGTATCTTAAGTTTATAAAAAATTTTTTTTTCAAAATACACAATAAAACTAGAAGAATAATTAATTTCAGAATGTTAGATGACTTGTAAACAGAATGGAATATTTCCACAAGTGTTTTTATCAGGCAGGAAGTGATAAGAAAGGGTCATGATAAACAAACAAGGGTGGAGCTCAGGTGGGAAAGGACTGCTGGACTCTTGAACAAATGAATGGCTTTAATTCACTGCCTTTGCGTTTGAATTCCAATTCACTAATGTTATCTGTTTCTTTTCAAGTGCTTATAAGGAAGTGGCTAGACTATGAGCGAATATTTTCTGACTTAGATATTTTGTTTATCTCGTGGCCAAATCACAAACTGATAATATATTGTTTGTCTTGCGTTAGCTGGGATATTTTAGTTTGATTGTTCTGTTTATCAGCACTTTTCCCACCTGAAACATTATTGATATGAAAGCTATCTCCCCTTTTACGTTTTTCTAGAACCGGAATCACAGAACCGCAATTTTCCCATCGGTTCTCGGTTCCGGTTCTTTTGTCAAGAACTGATAGAATGGGAACCGACTTTAGGTACCGACCCATCCCTGCTACAAATAGTCCAATAGTATTAAGAGGCGTGTTTTTAAATTAAATACCATTTTAGAATCCCGCCGCTGTTGCACTGCGATCGGCGTTCAGCGCATGCGTGCTAGATACTACTATCTTTTGGCAAGCTACAGCCGCCGTATTTTAGTCGGTCCGAAGATGTCCACATAGATGGACGAAATCGATCACCATATAAATATTTGACTCAACATCTAGTCATTATAGTGTTGTGAGACGTACATGTTAATTTATATTAAAAATACCGCCAACTGTAAAGTACATGTTGTGATAAGTTTTTGTAGCGCAAAAGGCATGAAAGCAACCGACATTCATCGAGAGATCTTTGAAGAAAACAGAATGAGTTTTGGGATGGTATAGAAATGGGTGAGAACTTAGGTTAAGCGAATGTGCATGATGAAGAACGAAGTTGGAAACCTTCACTCATTACTGATGACATTACTGACAAAATTCAGAGAAAACAGGCGCTTTACAACTGCATCACTATGTAGTGTGTCTTCAAGTGTCAAGAAGTACGACTATTGAAATTGTGACAGACTGTTTGAAGTACCGAAAGATGTGCTTACGGTTACGGTCAGGTTCCCAAAATGCTGACGGAGAATCACAAAAACAAATGTTTGACAAGAATCACAAAAAAAATGTTTAACCAGTTATCTCAAATTCCTAGAGCATTAGGATTGTAATGGTTACAATTTTTAAAACCAAATTATCACTGTGACAGCCTCACGATGAATGTCAGCTCCTTTAACACCCTTAGTATCATGAAAACTTGCACAGAACATAATTCACAGTCGGCAGCATTTTTAATCGGAGGAAGAATTTTAAACAGTCATAAATGACCTTAAACAGTCAAATGGATCCATAACGGCGTCTATGGCTTGCCAACAGATAGTAGTACCCAGCACGCATGCGCTGAACACTGATCGCAGCGCTACAGCGGTGGGATTCCAAAATGGTACTTACTTTAAAAACGCGCCTTGTATTTTTCCTGAAATGTTGTATACGCTTCCAGTTTTCAGAGGTAGGTTATCCCTTTACAACACTGTCTCACTCCAAAGGCTGCAAAACTCAGTCACTAGGTTTGTGTATGGTCTCAGGAAATTTTACCATGTCAGTCAAGCTCGAAAAAAGCAAAAACACTTCCAATACAGCATATTTTTAGTTTGGAAGTGGCTTGTTTAGTCCACAAGATTCTGCTATCTGGTACACTCACTTAGTTGAGGAACAGAACATGCTGCGGGCTCATTCAGAGGTTAGAGAACGTCACACGCGCCAGGATAGCATGCTAGAGGTACCCAAAGTCAGACTCGAGGTGGGAAGGAATTTTTTTTCTTACTTTGCTCCCCAGATTTACAACAGAATTTCAAAGCACTCAACTGCGTATCTTTTAAAATTAAACTTTAGCAACATTTGGAATATGATTATTTTAAAATGTAAGTTGTAAAAAATATATTTTATTTTGTGATTTTAGCCAAGTACTTGACAAAATACATGTTAATTTTGTATAACAAGTTTTTTTTTTAAACACTTCAAAATAAAGATGTTATTTATTTATTTAATCATTGGAATTGCTGGAACTTATCAACTTATTCTAACATATAGTTTTTTTAAATCATAATAACAATTTTTACCTCAGCCAAATATTCGAGGAGAAAAATATTTTAAGCCCTGTTGTGAAAGATTCTACTGTATTTGTATGAAAAACAACATTATTTTTGAGAAGTTATTGTGTTTAATTATTTATATTTTAATTGATACAAATATTTTATCTTATCAAACATGTGCCTGTTTTACATTTCTTAACATAGAAGATGTAGTAATAAACTTAACTTATCCTCCGATTCCGTGTACATATACAGTTAACTCCTGTACAGTTACAAAAATATTACAGTTATTGAAATAAATAATGAAAAAAAATAAAATGGCCTGAAAGTGACAAAATAACTTCTTTCTTTCTCGTTTCAGGCTAAATAATGTTCTTATATTCTGGTAATATCTTGACTAAATTTGAATACAATTAGTCATTACTCGACACTATAATATTATTATTCCTAAGTAATGTAAGAAACTGAGCCCCTTGAAGGGCCAGAGCAAGCTGAGTTTGTTGAGTAGCCTGGAAAATAAATAATGATGACATTTGGATTCGTATTAATAGAATTTTACCTAGATGTAAGTGGGAGCTTAACATACTATTTTTAAACTAAAAAATAAAAAGAAATTTTCTAAAAATATATTTTATATTTATTTTGAAAACTGTTTAATAGAACCTCTCAAACTTTATTTATATACTATTGGCATAAGGTATATATAAAGTTTACTCATGAGTTACTCTCAATACTTTAAGCTAGTTATTTAAAAATTTAACATTGAAACTATTTAGATACAAACAAAACATACTATATTGTAAACTAAATGCTGGCATACGTTTCCATGCCTTGTTCATACTTATGTCATAAACATTGTGATAAAAGCCCGTCCATGTAATATTAATTGAAGAATTAATTGTTTGTTTAGTTCAAATATACTTTTTTATTTTTATTGTTGTTTTACTATCCCACGATATATCAATAGCAGTAGTTTATATAATTATGTAAGCTTTTTATTACATATTTATTTATGGAATCAAGATTTTCTGTCAGTTGCATTAGTAGTAGATTATTCAGTTTTATTTTTATAACAAGTAACAATCAGAGATCAAGTAAGTATTATATTTTTTTTTCTGTGTACAATACAACACATTGGAAAAATTTTCCCTATGAAGTTTAAAAATTATGATTGTTAAGCTGTAGATAACCTTGTAATGGAGGCTTTATTTTAGGTATGACATATTTCTTATTTGCAGACATTATTTATTTCAAATACTGAAATAACTAATATTTCATTTTATCTTCTATTGTCACATTTGTTATAGATATGATAAATACTGTAAAATGTCATACATAATGTTATGTAATACTAGCCTTTTAAACAAATAAAAGTGAAGTGGCTGGCTAATGTGTGAAGGCTACGGGATTGTTGCCAGCAGTCAGAAATAGCTGTCTTTGAATGCAGCAACACCATTTACAAGTTGGGGACAAATTCAGATATACTGACTTGATATCAGACTGTCTAACCAGTCCACTAAATCTTACCTTTTACTATATTTTTAGGAAAGAAAGTACTTGGTAAGAGTTATATTTAATGGGAAATATTTATTAGACATCAAAAATGATAATTTCACAAACAAACCCCCATAGCTCAAGATTACCTATATTGTAGGTAATTTAATTTTTTTTTTTAATCCTCATTTACACAAACCCTATTTAGGGTACAAAAGTCGTCATACATGACAGGTTTGTTGCAAGCAAACCAGAAATATTATATTACAGTCAAGAATAAACTTTACAAACCATAAAAGATAACATAGGACATTTTATAGATATACATACATACATATATATATATATATATATATATATAGAGGGTGTCCATCGCTACGCTATGTACAAGTGGATCGCTACGAAGGGCCTGTGGCATGGCATCTTTTACAATTCATCCACCACACAGTAATATCAAGAGCGACAAGAAGCACATTTACTTCGGCTACTGCATGTGTTTACAGTGACGGAAGTAATTTTGAACACTTAATTTAAACTCAAGCAGTATCAACATAGGTCTATTTTTATTTTATAACCTCATTGAAATAAATGTCATGTGTATTATGACTGTTAATTTTTTCTGCTAAAAGAATTTTACCATGTTTATGTTTTTTTCTTTTCACATCAACTTTCTATTAAAATGTCCTAATATTATTTTATGTAAACATGTACCTAATAAAGTTGTAAGTTATTTTCTTCAATATTTGCTAAATAAAAAATATAGGAAATTTGTCTTTACCCAGCAAATTACTGACTATTTGTTGTTGTTTTTATTGAACATTTGACTGCTTATATCTTGGAAGCAATAAGGTTTATAACAAAAGTGCATTGAATAAAAACATCATAAAATTATGCATTTTACCTAAAATCGCCATAAAAAACAGTGCCGAATCTTTAAGTTTTGATTTCACTTTTTTTATGGTCTTAAACAAATAGATGAAGTTTCCTTTTTTAAGTTTGCTGTAAATTTTGTAGCTTCTGAGATCCCAATGATGGCCCAGGTAACATGGTTTTGTTGTTTTTATTGAATATGTGTCTGCTTATATCTTGGAAACAATAAGGTTTATCAAAAAAGTGCAAAGAATAAAAACGTCATAAAATTATGCAATTTACCTAAAAACACCATAAAAATAGGGCTTCTCATTAGAAATCTTAAAGTTGGTCGCCATATTGGAAAATGGCGGTCAAATATTCAAGTTTTTATTTCACTATTGTTATAGTCCTAAAAAAGTAGGTGAAGTTCCCCATTTAAAGTTTCCTGTAAATTTTGTAGTTTCTGAGATCCCAATGGTGGCCCACTTAAAATGGATACCCTGTATATTACAAATTATTATAGACCAGAAAGGTAAAATATGTTGATAGATGGTACCAAGTTGTCAAAAGCTAAGGTAAAAAATTAGAATTTAAATTACGATGAATAAAAAAGCAGGACAGAAACAAAGTATAATTCAGGTGGTAAGCCTGTAATAGAGGAAAGTTGTTCTCTCAGGATAACAACAGCTCTTCAAAGCTATAAAAACTCTGACTAACAAGCCATTCTTTAAGTTTAATTTTAAAACTTTTTGTAAAAGCTAGATTTCTTAGCAGTGGTGGTAGCTTTTGAAAAAAAATTTTACCTATATAACTAGGTTTACTTTCATATAGTTTTGTACGGTGCAATTCAGAAAATATATTGTATGGCAAATGTTATAAATATGATTTTTGGTATTACATTCTAGTCAATTGTTTTCAACGTTATAAAGAATTGTTTGGGAAATATAAATTTATGGAACTGTGAGAATTTTGTTCATACGAAAGAAATTTTTGCAGGACTCGTTATATTTCAGATGATAGCTCTCTTTTGCATTACAAAGATTCTCTACATATTTTCCTTACAAGAGGAACTCCGCTGTATTATTGAATATATTACATGCGAGTAACAGTTTAATGAGAGTTGTTTATTTCCTATTGTTGATATTCTTTTAATCATAAAAATTTCTGTTAATTTAGATGAAAGGTAGTCAATCTGATTCTTCTAATTTAGATGACTATCAATTTTTACACTCAGAAATTTAGTGTAAATTTCTTCCAGTTCACTTTCTCCCAAAAATAAATTGATAGTATTATCAGAAAATTGGCTGTTTTTTTATATAAAGTGAATATATTTGGTTTTATAAGGATTGAGTAACATTTTATGCTTTCAAAATAGCTGTAAAATTGGTTAACTAAGATATATGTGTCGATTTCTAGCAGTGAAGGTGAATTGTTGATATTTACTACTATAGTGTCATCAGCATAGGCAATTAAATTTTCACTTGGTACAAATTGTGTTATGTCGTTAAAAAAGATTAAAAATAAGAGGGAACCCAAAATGGAGCCCTGAGGAACTCCGGCATTGATTTTATCAATATCAGAGTACAATGCCGACGTGAAGTTGTTTTATGATTTATTTGCATAATTTTGATACCTGTTTTTTTACATAATTAGCAAACCAATCCAACCAATGACTTCTTATACTAATATTAAACAGTTTTATATTCAAGATGTCAAAATTAACTAGGTCAAAGGCCTTTGTGAGGTCAAAAAAAAAAAACATGCTACAGCATTCTTTTTAGAGTCAACTGCTTCAATAATAATTCTTTTATTATGTTTTGTAACTGTATACTTTGTTAATATCAGCTATATCAGTGCTGTAATACAATTACAATTTTTAATTATCTTTAAAAGGATAAATGGGCTTATATTGAAACAAAATGTTTTGTCTGAACACCTTGCTATAATTCGTCTTTTATACGACTTCATCTCTCTTGAAAGGGCTTCCCAATACTTCTCTCTTTATCACTGCCTGTTTGTTCTTTCTTTAACTCAATACAAACACAGGAAAATAAATGATTTTTTATTGCTATTTATGTTTATTGGTCAACATGAACAAACTTTAAACATAATCAAAAAAGTGACTTATTGCTTCTTTTTTTTTTTTTTTTTAATACTTACACATTTCTTAGTTAGAAGTGTTCTAATAGCTGGTAATTGGTAACTATCAAGTATCCAAAATATAATAATTTCAAAGCTGAAAGTATCTTGCTTTAATAAATAGTTTAACATTCAAAATATTATAATCTGGTTCATATGAGTAATAATTTTCTTTTCAAAAAAGTTCATATTTGACTTTTCACAGATATGTATATATAAATTATTGTGCTGCAGGTATTTGTTTAAATGTGTATTTTGTTAATTCATACACCATAATCGACTTTAATAATGTAGACTTATAAAAAGATACCTTATTGAGTTTTTGTTTTCATTTTATGCAAATGGTAGGTAATGTGAGACACCATAAAATACATGTCCAGCTTTAAACAAACATACAGATCAAACTTGACCAAAACAGTCAGAGAGCCCTTGCTCCCTCCTCCATGCTGCTACCCTCTGGGTGTACCACACCTGAAACAGTTTACATTTACTGTTTAGTACATTCTTGAAAGTCTTATATGTAGCCTACTCCATTATAACAGTGAGAGAGCCCTTGCTCCCTCCTCCATGCTGCTACCCTCTGGGTGTACCACACCTGAAACAGTTTACATTTACTGTTTAGTACATTCTTGAAAGTCTTATATGTAGCCTACTCCATTATAACAGTGAGAGAGCCCTTGCTCCCTCCTCCATGCTGCTACCCTCTGGGTGTAACACACCTGGAACAGTTTACATTTACTGTTTAGTACATTCTTGAAAGTCTTATTTGTAGCCTACTCCATTATAACAGTGAGAGAGCCCTTGCTCCCTCCTCCATGCTGCTACCCTCTGGGTGTACCACACCTGAAACAGTTTACATTTACTGTTTAGTACATTCTTGAAAGTCTTATATGTAGCCTACTCCATTATAATTACTTAGTCCCATAATCATATTGATGTTTTAAAATTGCAACATCATTTAATGATCAAAATCTGTGAAACTGTCAGGAGAGTAATTCCTCTTTCAGATAAAAAATTTGTATAAATTTAAATTTAACAAGACTTGACTCTGGAAAAGATCAATAGAATTTATGTGTTTGCATGGAAGTAAAAAAGCGTTTTACTATTCAGTATTAAAGACACTGATCATCAATAATGTTAGAAAGAGAAAAGTGGCGATGACCACTCCTCCACCACATGACATATTCTTACCCTTCCACCAAAAGCAACAATGATCTAGTAACATTGTTTGCGAGTTTTCAGAAAATGATAGTAATGACTTAGCTTGTAATATTGACATGTCTTGTAATATTGTCACTTTATACACAGTTAATGTTGTTAAAGATCAGAAAGCATGGTACAAAACTATTAAGGTAGAAGGAAAGAATATAAATTTCAAACTTGATACAGGTGCGGAGGTTAATGTTTTATCTTATCAAATCATAAGACAACACGGTCTGGAGAATTATATGACGAAAAGTAATAAGATAACACTTGAAGCTTTTGGAGGTTTCAAAGTTAAACCAATAGGATTTATGGAAACCTTGGTTGAAACTAACTTGAAAATAGTTTTAGATATATTTTTAGTTGTAAAAGACTGCTGTAACCCTATGATAGGATTGAAGACATGCAATCTTATTATTTTAATAGATCTCAATCTTATTAAAAGAATTGACAACATTGACCTTAGTTCAGAAAAACAATTGTCAAGAAACAAAATATTTAATAATAACAAATCAGTATTTAAGGGTTTGGCTGTTTTCCAGACATTTGTAAGATAAAAATAGACAGCAAAGCTGTTCCACAGGCCAGCTCAGCAAGAAGAATACCATTTAAAGTGATGGATAGATTTGAACAAACATTAAAGTCTTTAGAATCAAGAGATATTATAAAACAAGTTAATAAGCCTGTTGAGTGGGTTAGTAATCTTGTAATTGTAGAGAAACCCAATGGTTCTCTGCATCTTTGTTCTGACCTAACTCACTTAAATAAATATGTTATTAGAGAAAGATATACAATTACAACTATTGAAGAACTGTCACAAAACCTAGCTCATAAAAAGTACTTCTCGATTTTAGGCATAAAAGATAGATTTTATGTTTAATCATATTCGTCTTCATGATGAATCAAGTAAGTTATGTTCGTTTAGAACTATATTTGGAACATATCAATTTTTAAGAGCACCATTTGGCCTTTCATGCTTACCAGAACTTTTCCAAAAACTAATGATTAAGTATTTTGGTGACATCAAAGGTGTATCTGTGTACTTTGATAATTTTTGCATTGCTACTGACACAAAGGAAGAAAATGACGCGATAATACAACAAGTTTTAGATAGAGCTAAAAATATAATATTACATTTAATTTTGACACGTTTCAATACTATCATGAACAAGTAAAGTATCTGGGTATGATTTTTCAAAGGAAGGGACTTCCAGATCAAGAAAAGGTAGAAGCAATTAAGCACATCAAAGATCCTCAAAGCAAAATTTAGTTACAGCATTTTCTAGCTATGGTAAATTACTTGAGATCATTCATACCAAATTTATCAAAAATTGAATCACTCCTTAGAGAACTCTTAAAGAAAAATGTCCATTGGCAATGGGGAGAAGTTCATTCTAATGCTGTATAAACAGTAAAAAGTTTATTGAGTAGTTACCAAATTTTAGCTCTTTTTGACCCAAGTTTACCAATTGTAATTCAATGTGATGCATCTTCAGATGCATTGGGTAATTGTTTAATGCAGCAAAGCCAGTGAGTTTTTCTTCGCAATCCTTAAGTGATTCCGAAATTGAGTACGCTCAAATTGAAAAAGAGCTTTTTGCTATATGTTTCGCATATGAAAAGTACCATAACTATATTTATGGTCATTCTAAAGTAATAATCAATACTGATCTATGCCTTTACTATCAATAGTAAATAAACCTCTAAGTAAGATAAAAAACAACAGAATACGTAGAGTGAGAATAAGACTAGTGGTGTACAGATTTGAATTAAAGTATTTGCCTGGGAAACAAATGTATGTTGCTGATTTTTTATCTAGATCCCAAATTAAAATTGAACCTGTGACAGATGATTTTTTAAATGATGTTGTACATTGCGTAGGAGAATCTGTAGTAGATTTGAGCCATGAAAGATTTGATGAATTTAAAACTGAAACTAAAAATGACAACCTTGGGTAAAATAATATCATATTGTAAATCAGAATGGCCTTCAAAGGTTAAAGATGGAGAGATTAAACACTTTTATAATTACAGAAGTGTTATATAATTTGAAAATGATTTACTGTACTATGAAAATAGAGTGATTATTCCTAAATCATTAAGAAAGTTCATTCTATCTAAGTTACATGAAACACATTTAGGTATCAGCAAAACACTCTCATATGGTATCAAGTTTTTCTATTGGCCAGCTATGACATCTGATATAAAAAATACAATATTAAGTTGTAATATCTGTCAAAAATATAAAAGAGCAAAAGTTCAAGAACCTCTAAAGTCGCGAATTAGTGACCTGCCTTTCTTAAAAATTGCAGTGGATATTGCTGAGCACCAAGAAAATAACTACTTGGTTATTATGGATTATTATTCAAGATGGCTGGAGTTTTTCAAACTGTATAACAAAACAAGTTGTACAGTTATTGGCAAACTGAAGGAGTTCTTCAGTCGGTTCAATATACCAAAGTTAGTAATAGCTGACAATGTTCCTTTTAGCAGTTACGAATTAAAACCATTTGCTAAATTGTGTAACTTTGAAATAGAGAATACTAGCCTTTACCATCCTAAGAGTAACAGGTTAGCAGAAAAGGTTGTTGGTATAGTGAAAAACATGTTGAATAAATCAAAAGAAAATAAAGAAGCTCTATTTACTAAATTATAGAAACTCCCTGATAGCAAATCTTCCATTTTCACCACCTCAGCTGTTAAACGGCAGAAACATGAGATCAAGAATCCCTATTGGTTTTCAGTGACGCTAAATAATCAGAAGACCCAAAAAGGCAATATGACAAAACAGCATCCAAGTATGAAATGTCTTTTGTGAAAGGAGAAAATGTATTAGTACAAGATTTGAAAACAAAATTTTGGATTAAAGGAGAAATTGTCAAAGTATTAAAGCAGCCTAGATCATATCTAGTAACAGCTAATGATAGAATCTACAGAAGAAATTCAATTCATATTAGAAAGATCAAGAACAGAGATGTTGTATAGAATTATTTTATAATTTAAAATGTCAGCTGTTCTTCATAAAACAATAATTCATTATTGACATTTTAATGCTTTTTAGTTCTGTTATTTGTGGGTTATGTGAGTTAAAACTGTAAAATAAAATATCTGGATTTGTATTTGCATAATTATATAAATAATAAAATAAGGAACTAAGAGGCATACGAAAAATCTAATCACAGCATTGTTTTAATACATATTTGATAGAAATGTTTTCTATAAGTTTTATAAATTTTAAATTTTCACTTTTTGAGAAAAGTTTTTAACAATTTTCTGAAACATGTTTTCTTGGCTTCTAGGATCGTAAAATTAATTACTTGGTCTTGTTGTAATCCTTATGACATGTATAGTTACGTTACATAACTTTCATGTGTACAAAAAAATTCAGTGGTTTTAAATCAATTTAAATAAGTTTAAAATACCTTCAAATTGATTTGGATCAATTTAAAATTATTGCATTTACTTACACTTATAAAATTAATGTATCGTAACTGTATATGTCATAAGGATTACAACAAGACCAAGTAATTAATTTGACAACCTTTAGAAGCCAAGAAAACAATGTTTCAGAAAATTGATTAGAAAAGTAAAAATTGTAAAATTTATAAACCTTATAGAAAACCTCCCTATCAACTAGGTATTTAAATATAAATGCCATACATTAACAAGTTTTTGAGTAATAAGGGTGTAAATTTGATGTACTCTGAAAACTAGTTAAAATTTCGGCACTTTTTTGTTCCAACTGGATAACAATTATTCAAACTTCTAATAACATTTAAAAACGTACAAGTCATAACATACAGTTAAACTAAGGAAAACAATGGTTTGATTAGATTTTTCGTAGGCCTTTTGTTGATTGATCAGATTTTTTTTTAATTTTGTTCGTAGTTTCTTAGAAAACAACCTTCAAACTCGGGTGCACATAATATCTGCGCCAACAGTACATAGACTTATACACCAGCCAAAGCACATATAACCATATAATTATGCTTACTCTCCCAACAAAAGCACATATGACTACATGGATTTACCCTCTAACCCAAAGCAAATATAACCACATAGTCTTACTCTTCCACCCAAAGCATATATGACTACATAGACTCACCCTAGCAACAAATGAACATATGTCCACATAGACTTATCCTCCCAACAAAAGCACATACTACATGAACTTAACCTCTCATCCAAAACAAACATGACTATATATGTAGACTTAACGACTTAACCCCCAACAAAAGCAGACGACTACATAGACTACCTTCCACTTAAAGCACATAAGATCACATAAATCTATCCTCTCGTACAAAGCACTCATAACTACATAGATTTACCCTCCCACCCAATGCACACATCACTATATAAACCCTTCCATCCAAAGCTTTTATGACCACCTGAAAGAAATTATTCCCTTAGTTTTTGTTGGCATATAGGTTTTGGTAATAAAGAGTAGTGTTCACCCGTAAAAATCAAAAACTTTCATTGATATATTATAGATTTTTAAATGCAGGTTAATTTGAGCTTAACCTCATGCAAATCCATACATTTGAAAAAAATTGCTAGATTTTTTACTATCATAATGAGTTTTGGTTGCTGAACTAAACTCTCCTATGAAAAGTTCATAAGACCACATGAAATAAATTATTCCCTTAGTTTTTGTTGGCTTTTCAAATTTAATTTAATTTTAACGTGGGTTCTTATGGGAGCTAAAATTTAAATATACTCCTAAACTATGTAGACATAACAAATTTGTGATTCTTAAAAATTCAACAATCTTTGAAAATCAAAAAACAAAATTCAGATTTCTAATGTCAAATTTGAAGTTTCTTCATTAATGGAGAAGTATTCTATATTTAATAATTGGAGTAAACAATGTACCCCAAGCAAAAAATAGGCTATAGAACAATACGGGTAGGTAAAAAGAGAGAAGGTACAGCTGTTAAGGAGGGGCATAGTTCACTATGCTTTGAGGGGAGACCTACACCACAGAAAATTCATTCAAACATAATCATTCGTGCATTAGACAGAACTCTTACATCATCTAGTGCTTCATTGACCAAACTAGTGAGCATTTAGGTTTTAAAGTATTTAAACTACTTTTAATATAAAATATATATCACTCTTGTTGTAGACATTATAAAAGTTAGCCAATATGAAAATGATTATGAACAGAAAAAGATTTAGTTTACCATATTTAAGGTAATATTGGTTTTTTAAATATCAACTCAAACTCGTGCATGACACAAAGTTTAGAAAAACACAAAACATAGGTGATGGAAAGAACTAAAACTTGGGAATACTTATTACACAAAGATATACAACCATTATTATGACTTCAGATGGATTATTTTATTTTTTATTTATTATTTTTTTTTTTTTTTTTTTTTATGGAAATTTAGGTTACCTGAACATCTTTCTCATTGGCTGCCATCTCAGCAGCTATTAAAGAGAGGTCTGTGGAGTGTAATGTTTTAACTTTGCTGAACTCAGCTTCTAGTGCTGCCACTTGTTCTGTGGAGAGCCGACCCCTGTACACCATGGCCTGTGGGGTAGTGAGAGGTTGTTGAGGGGACCGCAACATCTGCCATAGAAGGTCAAGATTCAGTTTGATTGAAGAGTGGGTTGTTGAAGATATTTTATGAAACAATTCAGATTAACCTTAAAATCTATAAATTAATGCAATTGGTTAAATAGAATTGGTACATTTTAGTATATTAAGTAGTAAATTTTAGAATAACTGTTAGTATTAATAAGATGCCATAATTTGATACAAATTAAATTATAATAAAGCATTGTAATCACATACAACTTTAACAGAGTATTGTTTTGTTTAAGATTTTGTGTTTTTTAAAATGAATCTCATTTTCATTTTAAGAAATCAAGTATTTACAGTTGAATCACTTTGTGTAATATAACTTGTGCCAATTTAAAAGTTTTATATAGCATTTATATATTAAAATGAGGAAGTTTCCCATAGTAAATAGTAATTTATTGCAATACCAGAATATATGTAAGAGAAGGTTCAGGTCACTTGAAACAGTCATACACTTTATTTTAAATTAACAATATTTAAAATCATGCTTTGGTGTCAATTTCAACGGATTTTGTTCTCTTTTATAATGGAAACCATTTTTAAAAGTGGTAATAATGGGTGATTGGGATGAGATGGTTAGTGTACTACAAAAGCAGTAAAGAATAGATTTGGCACCAGTTTTCTTTAATCTTCAGTATTTATATCAGAATTATCTAGATCGTGGTCACTGCTATATAGTTTGACTGGGTTTTCTTCATTGAGCTAGAAGAAAAAAATATTTGTATACAAGTATAATTTATTTATATTTTATCCTTATTTAAATGCATTAAAAACACTGAAATACAGTACTATAAAATAAATAATTGGTATACCTCTCTTTAACTTACTAAAAGAAAAACTTGGCACTTTTTTCAAGAATTCGATACTCTTCATCTGCATGCTAATTAGGAAAGGTATGTAGACAAATCAAAATTTGGAATTTGATCAATTATTAAAGTTGTTTTAGGTTATGTTAAAGGGCACTATGAATAGTAGGAATTAGTATATTGGAGAGATCTTTCCAATATACTAAAGTTGTTTTTGACAATTTCATTATTTACATAAAGAAAAAGGAATGTTTTAAGAAAATCTAACTGTTATCATGAAGATTGCTTTGTGGATAAGAAATTAGAAAAATAACTAATTTGTTTTCTGTGTTTACTTTTCCTAAATTATAATGTATATAATTTTCTGTAATAAAAAGCAATCATTTTTTTAAATATTGTGTTCAATTCTTTTAAAATGACATTTTTTGCACAGTACAAACACAATTTGCAATTATGCACAGGTAAAAATTGTTCGCTCGTCCAAAATGTTATAGATTACGAAATAATAAAGTTCCTAGAAAAATTTATAATCTGAGAAATGCTACTACACTAATTATATCTTAGTTCCAAAAGATGTCACAAATTATTTTTATTTTATACAGTTTCATGACTAATTCTCTGTTAATTTCTGTAATGTATAACACTGTGTACATATTGGCAGAGCAAAACATTAAAATACTATATTTTAAAAAATTGCACAGTATTTTTATAATACTTTGAATGATTAATATACATCATTATGGAGCAATGTTTGTGCACATATTTTTGTATGAAGTTGTTGTTGCTTAAGTAGAAATAGAAAAAAGGTTGCCAGGATGGTGCTGTACCAACCATGGTGTGATTAACCCTAACTCATAGGCACAAGCAACATTTGCACATATTTTTGTGATATAAACTGAATTCATACATACGATAGGCTACAACAAGCAAATGTTGGCACAGAATAGGCACAGTGCTGTAATTCAGCTATTTGGGGACGTGTTGGGGAAATTGTAGGCGATAGGTACTATGCTCAGTCCTCTTAATACCAACACAGTGTCCGCTCAATGGTTGCCACCAACGTGGACACAATTAGAGAAATTCGGGGTGTCCATATTGGATGGTAGTCAAGGTTCAGATGTTGTGTTGGGAAGAGAACTGAGTGTCAGTTAGCTGAAAATCAGACCAACAGTTCGTGGTTCGGATTCCACATAAAGCTGCAGATCCCTTAAAAATGGCTATTCTGCTATTAATAAATATCTCTTTCTGAGGAGCAGTCAACCTTAGTAACAATGACTACACTCAATCGTCCCTCGTATTCGCCCTTATCTTGACGATCGGCATCTTACTAATGAATAATAAATCATAAAATTTACTATAAAAATGTTTACACTTTAAATAGTGAATTGTTTCCTTCCAAAATACAAATAACAAAAGAAAATATTTTAGCAATAAAATCACTGCCACAGTAACAAGTTGCATGACAACTGTTTCAGATTACTGTATATACAAAAATACTGAAAAGATCAGACTTCAGTTCATTCCTTTACAAACATGATAATAACTTAATAAGCTACATCTGCAGTGTTAAATTACCTTAAACAGTAATTTATTGTTTTTAGTAACTTAATAACTTATCTACAATACCAAATCTTAACTACCAACCTATTGATCTAAATTAATACATCTAAAAGGAAATTAATATCTTCAAATTGAAGTAATCGTATTTTGACACAAAGTAAGAATATTTTTAGAGTATTGGTTTCCATTAGTAATTGGTTAAAATAGTGTTGGTCCATTTTATTGAAATGACTGCCTAAAATGTGTTTTTCGTACCATAGTGACTTTAATACATCTGTTTTGAGCACTTCTTGTGTTATATAAGTTACAGTATATGCAAAAAACATCTTTCCTTCTTTTGTTGTTCCTCGAATATAAATATAGTATCTCGAATTTTATAACAACATAATTTTGTTTAGTTTCTAAAATAATGTTTAAATTATAATTTTAAAGAATAAATTCTAATAGAAATTTTGTTTATTAAATCTGTATACTTAATACTGTATTAATATATTTCTCAATTGTACTCATTACAAGAGAAATAGATCCTAATAATGGTATTTGATTATTTACCAGTGTTACTAATTTTAAAAGATATATGTCTTAAATTTACAGAACATTATTGATCTCATTTCAATATTTGATGTACAATTTAATAACACTATTGTCGTAAATCATCTACATAGAGTTAAATTATTTTCAACTTACAGATAGTCAGAGAAAATGTCTGGACGGTCCGGTTGTTTTCAAGTTTAAATTCAGCTTATCAGTAAAAGCTACTTTCTTGAACTGAATGAACGCTACTACATTTGAAACAAGGTGTTGCCGCGATCATTATTAGATTATAACGAGATGTGACATGCGCGAAGTTCCTCGTCAGCTGATGAAAACTGTCCGGTGAAGTTGGTTTTCAGGTGCCACCGCTACCACATCATCAGCGACCGTCGTACTCATCAAACAAGTTACCAAGTGTGCAGTACTCGTGACATATCTATAGCAAAACTATTTTTGTTATTTATACTCAGTATCATTGAGTTATGGTTCATCAGATCAGATGTTTACTGTTGTAACAATATATTTGAGGTTATTACAATATAATAATACACATGTCTATTTCTGGATCAAAAACAACTTTTCAATTATGGTTCTATTCAGACTGAGGTTTGGATTCTTTGGAAGGCTAATCACAGTACAAAGTATAATATAAATTATTACACAGGATGGAAAGAAAATATGGAAACGCTTTCACAATGACATTATTTTTTCCATAGATAATTTGATAATTTAATTTTTGTTATAAATTATTCCATGAAGTATAATTTCTGATCAGAATAATTGGCTGTGACAGAATAAGCGGAGAAATAATACTGTTCAAATTAGTTACTTTGAAATTCAAATGACCGCTACTCTGGAAAGGTTTGTACCTTTCCAGACAAACCTTTCGAAGTCCGGTTTGTAGCAATTAATTTCTCTTGAATAGACCTTTCATTTGATACCAAACTCGACCTAGGTTTACGTTGAAAATTTTCATTCAACTCCTCGTGGGCCGTACTCCTGAAAAAAATGAAATGTCGCTAATGGCGTCAACAAGTGTGTTCTTCGTAACCATGATGGTGTACAAGGTTTCATTTTTAAAAATGGAGTAAAACAAAAGTTGTGAAAGCGTTTCCATATTTTTTCCACACTGTATTTATTAACGTTATATTACTGAGAAAAATTACTAATGACGCATGAACGATCAGCTCCTTCTTTATACATGGTATCTACTCTAACACATGCATTTTAGGAGCACCCTTTTATTCATAACAGTATGAGATGGTATTGAAGCTCTTAAACCATGGCCAAACGTTGTAATACAATACTCTAACAATTGATGATATAGTAGTATCATTTAGAGCAATACTACTTATTTAAGACATATATTAAATTAATTGTAAAATATTTTAACAATTAACAAAGATGGGTTGGATTTCAAGGATAAGTTCTGGGAAATAAATGAAACCATGCAAGCTACAGGAGACAGGAACTGAGTTAAGAAATGTGATAGTGAACGCTTGAGGATCGGTTTTCAGAGTACAGCAACTGTGGGAATGATGATTAAGGTCTACAAAAAATATTGACTACTCACCAAAGAGCGGTCATTAAGATATCCGCTGACACTGGATCAAGCAGTGGGGGTCTCCACGGACGAATGGAATCAGGGGGCGTGGTGATTATCTAATCTGATTGGATATGGAAATATTTGTAAGGATTATCCTGTATGGAAGGAATGATTTTGGAAAGGGAAAGAGAATCGAAGGAAGAGTTAGGGAACTTGGAGAGGCAGTCAAGTCTGGCCGTCGAAGAACTCAGGAGGGACTCCAAGTACAAAGGAGGCTTCATCTGCCGCCAGTCGGACTCCAACATAAAACGGCCGACACCACAGGGGATGAACCAGCCAGCCTGACCTGATCACCAGCTTCAGGGCTCAACTTGAACCAACCACTTCACAGCAAGGGCGAATAAAGAAAAGGAATCAGCCTAAGTCGACTATTAAGGGTGAAGAAAGAAGTGGACAGCCAGGAGGACTTAGCCTAGCGTGATATCAAGGCTGAAGATCCAAAAGGGTACCTAGCTGATAAACCGGTCGATGGGGACCACCTCCAGCATCGACGCGTGACGTGGACACCTTCGCTGACGGCCCGACGGCAGCCAAAACTCTTCGAAGGGAGAGAAGACAGCGTAACTGGGGTATGTCCAATCCAATTCCGCATTTCAGGAAAATATCAGAGAATCCCACTGCCCCCCCCCCCAAATAATTTGATTAAATAACTATCCATAAACAATTGACAAATAAAGTAAAAGGGGCGTAATAATGTTCAAATAAATATAAGCTTGTGTATATAGAAATAATAATAAAGTATAACTAGATCATTTAAAGTTGATTTGATCGAGGAATACTAAATAAAAATTTTAAATACATTTTGATTGTCAATTGCGTAATAAGAGAAATGAACATACTCATATCTTAAGGGCTATTATTATATACTATATAGAATTTTGTACAAGGGCTAAGTACCGAAATACTTAGTTTAAATACTTAATGACATTGAAGTATACTTGAATAATAAATAATACTTGTTTTAAATGCCTAATGATAATGAAGAGGACTTAAATAATAAATAATTTTATCGCTTAATGTGTATATAATTAATTGAGTTGATCTAGTGAGTTTAATTCAATATTTATTCAAGAGGGAATTTTATTGTACTAATTATAGATGGTTAGGTCCCTGTACATATTTAATTTAACTGAATATAATAATTTGTTTTGCATTTAACTGCATATAATGTGTTTTAAAAAGAATCATACCAGATTTGTGTCTGACTGAGTTATATTGTAAATCTACAGATTTATAATTTACAATATAACCGTATTAAAGGCGATAAAAGAATTAAAAACCTGACCAGTTCTTTTACTCTACTCTAATGTGGTTCGGATTCCACGTAAAGCTGTAGGTCCCTTAGTTGCCCTGGCTGTTGGGCTATTAATAAATTGCCCTTTCTGAGGAACAGTTGAACTCAGTTAGTAACCAGACTACACTCATATAATCATTCATATTCGCCTTAAAATACCAACAACGTTGTGTCGGCGTCTCATATGTAAGAATAATATTATTTATTTACTAGAACATTAGGTCAGTTACTTTGAAATCCTCACTTGTCTAGTAAAGAGTAACCTAGTTTAAGTTGCATATTGTATGAAATATGTTATTAATTAATTCATGCTTTTAATCAAACGTACACTAAGTATTAGTGATAACTGGATATAGATTACCAACATATTATTAAATAAACATGTCCGACTATTTATTTCGTTGTGTGCATTAATTGGTCCCGATCATTGATTCATACCGTTCACGTTGAGTAAATCAATTTTTAATTTACGCATCTGCCAAGTGAAGTGCGTAAATTAAATATCATTTTGTTTTAACAATTTTTAGTCAAGTTTAAGATTGAATATTTCTAATTTAAGCTGTCCACCACAGTAAACTTTATGTAATATACAATACCGTATTAGGTGTTAAAGGTAACAATTAATTGCTTAAACATTGAAACTGCATGACAAAAATGTACTTGAAGAAAAAAACAGTTTCGATTCGGCTTGTTCCTTTACGATGAGATAAGAGTGAGCATTACTGATTCTTATTATTGTTTTGTTTGTTTATAAAAAAAAAAAAAAAATTGTAAGGTTATGTTACCATAAATTTTAAGTTCGTTTATTTTCTAATAATTCTCCAAATATATTAATTATAGGGCTATAAAAATGAATTATACATGCAAAGTGCCTATCTTTGGAAGTGAGAATATTTGTATTCTAAATACAGATTGGTTAGAACAAGAAGTTAAATTATTATTGCTGCATGATAATAAAGCCTGGTTTGGAAAGGTAAAATTGGAATTTATGTACTCTCTAGACGCCTCTGAAAATGCAATTTCTTGTTCAAAAAGTAGTGAAATATGGATTTAAATTTCTTGAGCCGCGGAAAACTCGTTTTATCGAAAAATTGAAAAACAAGTTTTTAATGCGATGGATGAGAAACCCAACTTTTTAAAACCTTGAATTTTTTCAACAATTTTTTCTTTTCATCTTACTTGTTTTTAATGCTGAACAAGAATATTTAATTGCTCTTTCAATAAAATTAATATTTGGCCTGAAAAATACACTTTTTACTTACCTAACCAAACACAATCTATCCTAATCGTGAATATACTCAACAAAAATTTATAATTTGCATTAACCCTATAATGGTCGGGCTGGGTCTTATAGACCCAGCCTGGTCCTCTTTGTTCTTTATTTATAATTTATAGTTGTTTGTTTTGTTTGAGCTGCAAAGTCCTAAAACAACATATAGAATGCGCTAGTGTTGCAATACCGGTTTCACTGCTTTATGTTGATAGTCTTTGTTGAAATAAAACATGGATCTGTGAGACCTGGCCTGACTGTTTGTGGAAGTTTATTGCGATTTTCTTTACCTAGTTTTTTGACTAAATTTCTTATTAGTAGTTTATTGATTAAGCTTTTAACTATGGAACTGGCAAAGTACGCTATAGCACACTTAAAACATGCCCTCAGTTATCTGTCGTTATAGTACTTATCTATTAAGCTACAACAACGTTTTTAGTATCTATGGAATCTACATTAGCTGCTAGTCTCAATAATATGAACACATCATCGATTATTTGACAGGACATGTAATGATTTTCAATAGGAGTTTGCCGTTGTCATATCGCTTATTGTATGTAAATATATGACCTTGGAAATTTATTTAATAATATCTGTAATTATATGCTTTAGACTGTTTATATGTTGATCAGTGTGTATTAGGGAGTGTATTTAGTGATATTATAATAATATAAAGTGTAATATCAGTGAAATATATAAGGTCAAAATAGCTCATCAAATATTTATACATGCCTTAACATGATAGGTTATTATTTTGTATATAGCTATTTTTATGGCTATAAATATTAAAATAACATTATGATTTATGTATCTATTTGACAGAGCATGTTTTTAGCTAAATATTAGTATAAAAATGAACTCTGTAGTGTTTATAATAGATTTGATTGGAAATTTTGTAATATGACTGTTTCCATGGCAACAAATTTTCAGCTGATTTATTGTTAGTGATTATAACATTTTATTACATTTATTTTTGCGCAGTTTATGTGATGTACGTATTTTCTGAAACTACATTACCATTTAAAATATTTTGGCTATTTCAAATTTTTTATTTTACTTTCCCAAAATTGTTTATAAGGGGTACCCTACCCTTGTCATGATTTATGACAGAAAATTTACATAGATGTTACATACAACGAAAAAAGAAAGATTTTTTGGAAGGCCTATGTTTCATAATTTGAATAACAGCCTACATATTTATGAACATATTGATACCTAATATAAGGAGATTTATGGTAACTAACTATTTATTATGAATTTTATATTAAACGTCTGCACAATTAAAATTGAAACACAATGATTGGAAAAGTATATTGAAAGATTATGTAACATTTTAGAAAATTGAACAAGTATAAAGGTAAATTAACTTTTTTTAAAGATAGAGATTTTAGTTCCATTAATAATCATTACAGTGTCTGAAACTAAAAGTTTATGAAAAATATTGTGTGAAATATGGCAAAAATTATCAAATATACAACTAGACACGTTATACAAAAGGTCAAATAAAGATTGTGTGAAAGATGACAAAAATTAAATGACTTTAATAAATAAAATGTTACTTTAAAAGTACATATTTCCTTGAATGTATGAACAGAGATACTAATAAGTTTGATTAAAACGTATCAAAGTTTGTCTGGAACTACAAACGTTATGACAAATTAAATTAAAATTGATACTTTTAAAACAAAAGAACTATACAACATTATGAAAATAGACAACTAAAATAAAAAACTAAATTTTACTTTTATTAATGACGTTACTCTCAATTATGTAAAGAGCTATAGAAATTCAAGGTCAGATAAGTGGATGATTACCTGGACCTTGTCGTTGTCATTCTTACGAAGCAGAATTTTTTCGCCTCTGATCCAGAGATATTTGTAGTCCTTCTTGGTCTTGGCTACCCGCACGTGAAACAGAAGTCGGCGCCTCGCTGGACTCAAGCTCTAGTTGATCCACACAGGGTTGTCGCTAGGTAGATTCAAGTGTCGGGTAGACAAGTACTTCTTCTCCCTCTCTTCTGCAACAGAGCTTCAGCGTCCATGCATCGTACCATCTTCACTATTATCCTGGCAGGTTTACGTCCACTAGATCTCTTCTTCAAACGATGACAGACCTTCGCCTCTTCAATGGGGTGCCCCATAGCTTCTCCCACCTTCCTCACCAAATACATAGTTTCCGCTGGAGTCTCCCAGTTGCTCACCTCAGGAATGCCATGAATTTCAGTACAATTCCTCCTGCTGTATTGTTCCATATTGTCTACTGTTTCTTCCAAAAAAGTTAATCTTTTCTTAAAATTTTGGTTTTCTTCCATCAGTCTTTAAATTGTTGTTTTCAAGACAGAGATTGCCTCATTACATTTCTTGAAAGGTCAATATTTTCCCTCACCTCTGCATGACAGGACTCAATAGACGTACCTAAGCTCTTCTCTACTCTTAAGAATTCATCTTTTATCTCCTGAAACTTCTCCAACATATCCTCATAAGTTACAGAGCTCGTGGCAGATTCCATCACCATACTTTTGCGACGCACTTTGCCACAAGGTTGACACCTCCACACTTCTTTCTCGCTCATAATGATGTTAATATCTTCCGGAGAAAGATTAACACATTTCCCATGAAATCCTACTTTACAGTCTATACAAGCAAGTTTAGATTTAACATTTTTCAGAGATTTTGCACACACACCACAATCCACCATTTTTTTCCTGAGATAGCAGACTAAAAACAAATAAAGAAAATATATTAGCCACAAATAAATTTCGAAAGCTTGAAAATTAAACTGTGTAAGTTACTAACAGTAAATCACTGTATGAACATGTAGAACTTCTTATCTATACGCAAACACAGCCAGCACAATACGTCCGATAAGCTCGAGCTCTGAGCTATGAATGCAATATGTTGTAAATAAGCCATTTTTGTTTATATGTACTGTTTCTGTTTAACTTACTTGCCAAATTTACTAACTTAGTTTTCATAAACTTACATTTTTAAATTTCTATTTTATTTTGATTTTTCTTTTATCAAATTTCCAAACTTCAGAAAATTTATTGCTTTTAAAAATACAATTTTATAAGGTAGACCTAATTATTTGATGAAATTGAATAAATCTAAATAAACCTAAACGGGTTTCCCAGAGTAATTTTTTTAATTACAGTAATAATAGTCTTACCTTTTAATTGACCTTGAGGAAATCTTTCAAAGCCTCTCAAACCTCTGGCACTACCTGTGATATTGTAGATTTTGATATTTTAAACAAGCGACTCAAGGTGATGTAAGAGTCTCAATCACTAGCCAAAAACCTCAAAGTTACAGCAAGTCTTTTCTGTTGGTAGTGTCTTTTTTTATAATTTTATTTCCAATATTAGCAATCAAATACTCAAAATCACTGCTGGACATTCTAAGAAATGTTGTTGTACAACCATCACACCTCATTTCTTCAAACAAAGGATTGGTATCATGTCTATTTATATCTTTAAATAGGTCAGTACCACTGTAATTTTCTCTTGCTTTTAACGAAGGTGTGGCCTAGTACCTCCCCAGTCTACGATGGTATGACAAAATCATAAATGCTGTCACAGCAAACACAACTTCCGCAACACTCGCCATTCCTGAAGACTGAGTTGTTGTAGATAAAATTTAATGTAGGCACTTAAGCTATGTTGCTAACGTTGGTTGCCAATACTCCTCTGTAACCGTGGTCTACAGCATCAATGGTTTGCTGTACCATTTTTTTCTAATCAGTTTTTTTTGCCATTCTTCGGTGCCCATTCTTGCTATTTTCTCTTTGCCTAGGGATTGTTCAACAGAAAAGCATGGTGCTTTTCCTGTTGGCAATATGACCTTGATGTCAGCCCATATTTCAATAGGTTTCTGGTTAGGGTGGTAAGGATGTAAACGCAAAACATCCTGGTTTTCTCTGCACAGCTGCTTCATTGAGAATATAGCAAACTTGTTTTGTATTATGTAATTTAATGAGCTTGTAGACTTCTGGAACACACATATCCTCATTAAAGGGAGTGTGTTTTTTAAGAGCTAGTCTTTTATTAAGTCTGAAGAAGGCACTTGTCTAGTATGGTGCATTGTGAAGAACAATCACGCTCCTCGGTTCTAGGTTTGGGAGGAGCTTTTCTGTTATCGGTATCCATTTTATAAATATAGCTTTATTAATGTCATGATTGTCGTCCTTATGACTAGTTGCTTTGCACTTTGTCAGTGCATTTGGAATAAATCCATTCTCACCTCCAGCATGAATTTGTTAAAGTAAAAGATATGTTTAAAACACTAAACAAAACTTATTAACAAAAGTTGACATCTGTTTATTCTCATAATAAATTACATCTTCTTTGTTACAACAATAATTCTCCTAAAATATATTAAAATAAAACATCAGCTGGTTGAAAATAATAATTAAATTGAGTTTCAACATTTACTAAATGATATGATATTTCATATATCTTAAAACTTTCCCTCATTTTGAAATGTTATCTTGAAACCTTAGGCCAATAGCATCACACAGTATTTTAAGTCTAGGTTTGGGTAAAGGTTTTGTAAAACAATCCGCTAACTGAAACTCCGTTGGAATATGTTTCATGCTGACTTCGCCTTCAGAAACCAACTCTCTTATGAAGAAGTGCCTTGTCTTTATGTGCTTCGTTCTTCTGTGGTTTTCCGGATTTTCTGCCAAGTGTGTGGCTGCAATGTTGTCTATATTCAAGATGGGCTTCTTCTTGAGTGTAGTGATTTCATTCAGCAGTCTTGTTAACCATACAATTTCTCTAGATGCTTCGCTAGCTGCTACAACCTCTGCCTCCGTACTTGAGATTGTGACTGAAGTTTGTTTGATGCTGAACCAGCTGATAGCACCACCACTGTACATAATAACAGCCCCTGAAGTTGAATGGCCTGTCGAGTTGTCTCCTGCATGATCTGCATCACTGTAACATTCGAGTATTCCTGATTCATGTTTGAACTTGTACTCTAAAGTGTAATTTACAGTATCTTTTAAGTATCTTAGAATTCTTTTGACTTTTATCCAGTCTTGATTCGTAGGATTCTCCAGTGAACGTGATGCTTTCCCTACTGCTTATGCGATGATGTCTGGTCAAGTTCCTGTCATAAGGTACAATAAACCTCCAACACATTCTCTGTAAGGAAATATCTTTTCTTCTGTGTCAGAACACTTCTCATTCTCTGATTGTCATCTTTTATGATAGGAGTTGGTGCTGGCTTGCATTCATCCATTCCAAATTTATTGAGTAGTTTCTTTGTGTATGCTTCTTGGCTAACTGTTATGGAACCGTCTTCCTTTTGCTTGATTTCAAAACATAAAAAGTAAGTTGTTTCTTTTCCTGAAATTTTGAATTCTCTTTTCAAGCGTCCCATAAAGCTGTCCAACATCTCATAATCTGTCGATGCAACAAGGCCATTGTTCACATACAGTTCGACTAGAAGTTTCTTAGCTCCTTCCTTTTTGAAAAAGAAACAAGGATCTGCTTCACTCCTCACTAGGCCGAGATAAATCAGAAAACTGCCAAACCTCTTGTTCCAACAACGTAGAACTTGCTTAAGTCCATATAAGCTTTTGTTTAAGTGGTATACTCTTCCTGATCCATCGTCATATCCTTCGTGTAAACAGTTTCCTCTAGCTGGCCATAAAGAAAAGCTGTTGACACATCAAACTGCCTCAAATTTATTTTCTCATTCGCTGCAACGCTTAACAACGCTCTTATTGTTCCTAGGCTCACAACGAGACTGAACGACTCAAAGAAGTCTTCTCCTTTCTTCTGTGAGTACCCTTTTATCACAAGTCTTGCTTTGAATCTATCAATCTGATTTGTCTCATGTGATATTTTATTTTATTTTATTTATTAATAAGACGCCGATCTTCAAGATATGGGCGAATATGGATTTCGAATGAGTGTGATGAGTGTAGATGAGCGAATGTAGTATTTGTTACAAACTAAGGCCGACTATTCCTTAGAAAGTGTCATTAATTAATAGCCCAATGACAAATGAACAGCCGGTGATTATCAGCTGATCCTTCTCAAAATGTGTTACGACTCTGATTGGGATCGAACTAAGAACCTATAGCACATGAAGCTGGGATTGAACCAACTACGCTACTGACCAATTAATATCATTTTATCATACATGACCTTCTTCCATTCTTCTTGATAATCTCAGCTTATGGCTTCTTTGAAATATTCCGGTTCTTTAATATCATTTAAACTCGACTCTGCGAGCATTACGCATCGCAATCTTCTGGGATTGCGAAGATAGTCATCCAATCTTCTGGATTTTTTCACGTCTCCACGGTTTCTAAAGTTGTACTTTGATTCTTGTCTTTCAGTTTCTGGTTCCATATCGGTTTTACTTTCAGAGTCTCCCTCATCGACGATTTCTTCATTTTCTTGAGGTTTGTTCGTATCTCAAAGCTTTGGTGCAAGAGGAATTAGTTTTTCCTAGTGTGATGGTTTTTCTTCAAAAACAACATCTCTGGACCTGACTAAAGTATTATTTTCTTTACATCATATCCTGTAGCCATCATTGCTATCGTAGCCTATAAGTGTTTCAAGGTAGGTTTCCTACCTGTCCAAAGCTCAAACGGGGATTAATCTTGTTTACTAGATGGGCCTGTTCTATTTAGAATGTATGCAGCTGAATTTATCATTTCAGCCTATAACCCCTGAGGAATATTCTCGTGAGCAAGCATCATAGCACGTGTATTCTCTACAATGGTCTGGTTGTCACGCTCACTACACCCATTTTGCTCTGGTGTGTAAGGCATGGTTAACCTTTGCTTGATCCATATTTCTGTAAAATTTGTCTCACAGAATTATTATCGAACTCCCCTCCGTTGTCGCTTAACATCTCCTTGGTTACTTTGCCTGCTGTATGGCTCTCAGCTAAAAACACTTTCAACTTCTCTGCAACTTCAGATTTCTGTTTCATAAAGTAAATTTCACATCTGGAAAAATCATCTTTGAACAACACAAAGTATCAACATTGAGTACATGAATGGACAACAGACGTCTGTATGAATCAACTCACCAGATTAAGTTGTTCGATCTCGTGTACCAAACTTCAACCTATGGCTTTTACCATAAATGAAGCCTTCACACAACTCACTATCCAATTTCAGATCAACTCCAAACTCTCGTTTGACCAAAGTCTTCACATGTCGCTTATTTTGGTGTCCTAGCCGTTCATGATAAATCTGTAACAAGTTTTCATCAGAAGTAAGACTATTAACATGAATGAGATTATCAGGTTGTACATATATCACATCAAGCCTGTAAAGTCCTCCCTTCCTTGTATGTGATCCTATTAGTTTCACTTCACCGTTCACTTTCAAGACACATGTCTCTGCGGTTGAAACACTCACTCTTTGGAAGAAGATCTTGTGTGGCTAGTACAGAAAACAAGTGTTTCTTCATTTTAGAAATATACCAAACATCATTTAAAGTTATCTTTCCATTTCTCCCGATTACTGTAGCTTCCATCTCAATCGTACCTTTTCCTTGTACACAAACGTGTCTCCGTTTGCAGTAGTTACTGAGTGTTTCACCAAAAACAGTTCAGAAGTCTGAAACAAGTCATCTCAGACATCTGAATTGGTTGCTCCATTGTCAACACACCAACAATCATCTACCTGATCATTATCAGTTGTACTATTCACATGAGATACTGACATAAGATTCATACTCGACCCTGATTCTTTGTTATTAGTCTTTACATGATTACTTGGTTTTGCCGGTATACCATCCAACCTCCACTTAAAGCATTGTTTGACCTTGTGCCCTGAAAGTTTGCAATAGTGACAAACAACTGATTTGACATTGTTACTTTCGCCTGATGGCCTCTGACCTAACCCTGAATTTTTACTTACTTGATTCAATTTTGATTTAGCTGCCTTTATTTTGACCTCACCTTTATTTTGTACATTTCTACTGTTTAAAGCCTTTTCATATGCACAAAGTTGAGTTGTAAGACTTTCAATAGTTCTCTCAGAATTCGCCATTAACATCCAGCCACTTTTAAACGAGAAATACTCTTCAGGTAAAATGCCTAGAATCTTACAGATCAGAAACAGTTCAGGTAAGTTAGCATTACTCTTAGCGTCTTTCCTAACTTCCAACTTTAAACTATTCCACAAGTTTTTCAATTTAGACATATGGCTAGAAATATCATCATTAGGGTCTTTATCATAGCTTAAGAACTCCAAGCATAAGTTATAGGCCTTATCTTGTGAAACTCCATCGTATAGCCTATGTAATTCCAACCAAATGTCCCTACCATTTGAGAATCTCATAACTTTTTCAAGTGTTTCTTCTGTCATATTCGTGGTAATAATTAAAAGTGCATTACTGTCAGCCTTGTTATAACTAGCTAAATCTCATACTTAGCTTTGGTTTCCTTGTCTGCATCTGAATTTGGCTCACTCGGCTTCTGTAGATTTCCTTCTCCCACCTCGTATGCTCCAGATAGGCTTCTTAGTAATATGCAAACTTTGTATTTCCAAGTGGACCAGTTTTTACCATCAAAAAGTCCTATTTGTATTTTGGTCAACTCCATTGTTTACGTTTATTAATAAATGGGCTTTAGTTACCAAATAAACAATCTAGGCCCAACTTTTGATTTAATAGAAACTCTTTTTAAACATTAATTAAAACATTTGACCACGCTCTGCTACCATGTTAAAGTAAAATATAGGTTTAAAACACAAACAAAAGTTATTAACAAAAGTTGACATATCTGTTTATTCTCATAATAAATTACATCTTCTTTGTTACAACAATTCTCCTAAAATATATTGAAATAAAACATCAGCTGGTTGAAAATAATAATTAAATTATCACTCACTGTAACCCAAATTGAGTTGAAGTGTATAGAATAACATTTAATAAATGATATGATATCTCATATATCTTAACAGAATTATGACCAAATGATCCCCTTTTGATATTGGAAAATGGACTACAAGTTGGACGAGTGAGACCACGATTTATTTTAAAACCTTTCCTGATTGAAGAAGCTTTATACTCCGTTTTAGAATATGTTATGAATTAAACTTACAGTTAAATTATTTACTATCTTTAGTTTTACGTAAGATAGAGACAAACCAGTATATACATTTGAATAAAAGTATTTAAATTGAATATGAATAGTTTTCCCCAGTAAATAAATATATGTTACACTATATTAAGTTACATTGGCATTCCATCTGTTGGTGACGCCCTCTGCGGCACTAGTATCTTAACTCCTCTCAATGGGTTAAATAAATTGTTTAAAACTTATTCTATAATGGCGTTTCTTGCCAAATTACTAACCTAACAAATATCAGTTTCAGATATCAGGAAATGAAGAAATTACAGAACTCTTGGAGCAACACTTCATGAGTGAAGAAGACTACTTAAAAGAAGTAAAAACTGCATTGACAACTCATGGTGGTGCTGACAATTTTGTATATTCAATAGAGGGTGAAAATTTTACTTGGAAAAAATATGTATTGAACAATATGGCTGTAAAGTTTGGATGTGTTACAATTTCCCTGGTAAAACCTAACCATTGCTTCTATGAAATTATTTGTACATAGCTGTTATATATGAGCTTCAATTATCTAAATACAAAAATTACAAAACAAATTTATGTTCAGCAAGAACTATGTGCATAATTGCAATTCGATGTACTATGTTGTGTAATATTTTATTTATACAGGGTGTCACAGAATGGACTTCCACATTTCATTAGACAAGTACAAGTTTAGTGGGAGACAAAGTGTGGTAAGAAGTGTGCCATCTGTTCCCATGTTGGTGTTTGTTAGTCGGAACTATGGCTTGATCTGGTGAGAAATGTAGATACGTTATTGAATTATTGTTAAAAAAATGTGAATCGGTGATTCAAATAACTTTTTTAATACTCCATCATTTGCGTTCCAATGCAGCTGTTAAAACTGGGAAACAATTTTATAATGGGTTGAAAATTTAAGAGTAACTGGATCAGCATTGCCAAGAAAACCATTTGGCGAACCAGGAGCATTAGGACACCTGAAAAATATTGTTGTCGTAGAACTTTATTCTTCGAATTATTTTGTCAGGAAACACACTTTAGCACTCAGGATGTCTGATAAGTCTGTAAGGCAAATCATACACGCTGAATTACATTTTTTGTTGGCGCTGATGTGCGGTGTATTGGAAATTAGAATGACTATTGAGATTGAAAATGAAACGAGATGAAAAAACACTTGTACATTAATCACAAATAATATTTATTAATTCGAAAATAGTGGACTGTATAACATGATGAAATTGAACTATGAACGTAAAAACAATACAATGACCATGCTATATTTCTAACTTCTCAAACAAGACAATTACGTAGTGACCAAAATTATAAAAATATAGAACATATGTTAAATAACATTTAAATATAAACATTAAACTAATACACAGAGGTATTAAATAAAAACATCTGTGATATGGATAAACATTCAACCCAACATATACCCCCCCTGGGAAGTGTACTTCCAAGCAAAAATGAACAGAAACAACTTAAATTAATATTCATCTATTATAACTTAAATGTAACTAAACAATATTGATAAGCTGCATTACATTCATGGATCAAAATAATGACAATTTTACAAACATATAAAAGGCAAGCAAAACCTTTTTGCATTACAACTCTAATAACATTTGACAGCATTGAGATAAAATTAAACAATTTGACTAATACTACAGAGAAAACATGAAACTTTACTTTGCAATAAAACATATAACTTTGTATATAAACAAAACATATATACAAAATAACCCAAGAATGAATTCATAATCATAATTAAATAGAATTGAGCACAAATAATTAAAATTCACTTTAGCCACAAATTAGACACTTGTAGTTTAACACTTTGACTGCTGGTCTTGAATACAGAAGCTTTCTGAATAATGATGGCCATTTTTGGTACATTTTAAACATTCATAGATTTAAAACCATTAAACATAGAAAAGTTCTACTTACATGTCTGGATTTTATATTTATTTTTATCACTATACAATTAAAAATTAAACCAAGGGCAATTGAGCGTACAAAATAATGTTGCCCTATTCATATAAAACTAAGTAAAATAAGTATTAATAAAATACTTTTTTTTATTTACAAGCTCCATTTCCACTTTTAAATAGAGTCCACTCACTAAACAATGGTTCTGAAACATGCAGACAATAGCAGTGCAGTCTAACGGCTACAACTCAATAGTCCTTGCAAGACAAGTACAGTGTGCACATTCTAGCGGTGAAACAGCTCTTTAACATCACGAGAGACCATTTAAAGTACTAGACTCCGTATTAATACACAATAGGCTACCTAACAAAATTAAAACAACTCCCGTAAAACTGCAGGAGCCGCATTCTTCGGAAGTTATGCTACTCAGTAAAAATACACAATCCACAGTCAAAGTGTTAAGAGTTATACAATAGAAAATTGCATGACATTAAGTTTTCACTAAGCTGTGACAAGTTTAATATTTAAGCTGAGTTAATCATTTGACAAAATAATTATGTGGATATACTCTATGAATAAAGTAAACATTTAACATTTCAAAACATAACAAAATATCAATGAACAAAGAATACAGCAAATGGCAAACAACAATATAAACTAGTTTTGGATACATTACATACATTTTTTTATGGCAGCACTGCATATGACTAACCATTAGTACACACTCGCATTACTTCCCATCAGCTGAAGAGTCGCCTATTGGTAAGACGCAGAGTCTGTTGGTCGCTCTCTTATAGGTTCCAGATGAAGTCCTGATGGTTGCTACTAAAACTCTGCCATCTGCTCCAGGATGTACTGCAGTGACCCGTGCTGCAATCTATCACAGAGGTGGTATGTTGTTCTCCTTGACGACTACTAGTTGTTCAACATGAATGTTGGTCTCGTCCTTTTTCCACTTGGGACGTTGTTGCAATGAAGATAGGTATTCTTTAGACCACCTGGCCCAGAAATGTTAAATTAGATCGTTGCCAGTGGGACAGTCTATTAATTGGAAGATGATCAAGGCTTGGCTCAGGAATGGCTGTCAACGAAATTTCAGTAAGAAATAGTCCAGGAGTCAATGGATTGAGGTTGTTTGGGTCAGGTAGCTCAATAACTTCGTTTGGTTCTGAAGAAGGCCACGTTTCTGGTTCATTGCTTAGCCAACCAGGACCGTGACACCAAATACTATTGCTACCAAGTAGCTGTGAGGGACCATCTTGAAATCAGGTCCGCTGAATTGTGCTCTGTTCGCACATGCTTCCACTCACATTTTCCTTCAGTGAGTTTTTTTAATTTGGTTTACCCTGTTTCTCACAAAAATCTTTAAATTGGTTGAATTTGACATGATCCAAGCTAAAACAATGGTTGAATCTGACCACAATGTGCACAGGTCGAAAGGAATCCCTAATGATAGGACTTTGTTGAATAAGTTGGCTAATAGAAGAGCGCCACATAATTCTAAGCGAGGCATGATTATTGATATCAGCAGTGCTACCCTAGACTTGGAGCAAAGCAATTTCTCAATTACTTCTCCATCTTTTGTTGTTGTGCTACGTATGTAGATGCAGGCTCCGTATGCTTTCTAAGAAGCATCATAGAAACCTAAAAGTTCTAATTTGATTGAATCAATGCCCTTGATCAGTCTTATGTTCAAATCTTTCAGTGCTGCTAATTGTTGTCTGTAGTCTTGCCACCAACTGTGATGTTCGGCTAACAGAGGCTCATCCCACAAATCTTTAGTTGCCAAAGTCTGTAAGAAGATTTTGGCTTTGAATGGCACCAGGCCTAGAAGTCCCAAGGGATCAAATAGGCTTGCTATCTCAGCCAAGACTGTTCCTCTTATTATTCTAGTCGCTTTTGTTGTATTTTTTATAGTGTACTGAAATGTGTTCGTTTCTGCGCACCATAACATACCTAGAACCTTGACTGATTGCTTGTTCTAATGAGATTATTTAATGATTATCTAATGAGCTTGCTCTGTGTTTAGGAGGAATACAATAGTATTAAGATATTAAGAATATCTGGAGAATTGGTGTTCCACTTCCTCAGGTTGAAGCAGCCTGCTTTGAGCAGGTTTGAGAGCTGTACCTTTTGCGACACTTAAGCTGTCAGCTCCAGTCAAAAGGTCATTTACATAGAAATAATTCTTGATTATTTCAGGGTATGATTTCCTTTCATCTTCTGCTATTTGATTTGGGGATCAAACAGCAAAAAAACGGTGTGGATGCTGTGCCATGGGTTACAGTCTTGAGTCTGTAAATCTTGAAAGGATCGTTGATGTTGCTTCTCCACAGAATGCGATGAAGATCTTGATCTTGCTGATGTACTTCAATTCGTCTGTACATCTTTTCTGTGTCGGCCGTTAGCATACATTGATGAAGCCTAAATTTACTAATGATGAAAAATAAGTCATTTTGAATTGTAGGCCCTACCATTAGTGTGTCGTTCAAAGAAAGGCCTGAGGATGTTTATGCCGATGCATCAAAGACAACCCTTAGCTTGGTCATAGAGCTGTCTCTCAGAGTACGCCTAGGTGAGGGATGAAATACAATGGACATATTGTCGCTTCTATTAGTTTAACTTCCTCCATATGTCCCAGCTACTCGTACTTCTTCATAAATGCTGAATATGATTTTTGAAGTTCAGCATCATGATGCAATTTCTTTTCTAATTGGAGAAAGCAGCCCTCTGCAACGTTGAATGACTCTCTAAGGTCCTTGATGTTGGGTTTGAGAGGAAGGTACACACAGTACCTCCCAGTAACCAGGTCCCGGGTGGTTTGTTCAACATAGTGCTACTCTCAAAAATCATCCTGTGTCTTGATGTTCTTTCCTGGAGATGAGCAGTCTTCAAGTTCCCAAAATCTCTTTAGTAGGTGTTTAGCAAGCTATCGGTTGATAATAACAAGTATTTGGCTTGATTGTGTGTTGCTAATGCTGTTACTAGGCTATCCAACCTAGACCTAGGGCCTGATTTGTGAGGTTTGAAGTGCTTTACAGAAACAATTTTGAAAAATAGCTCTGCGCCAACTAGTATATTAATTTCACCTGGTTAAAAAAAGATGGATCAGCCAAAGTGATGTAGCTTGACATTTTCCAACCTTATATATCAACTGGGAGTGTGTGGAGTGATAGGCAAACCAAACACTGAATGGTAGTTTGGTATGAATTGAACCTGGAATGATTGTACACTCCTCAGTGTTTGTCACATTCGACTGACATTGGCCTATCCCTATGATAGGAGTGTTAGATACTATTGTTTTTCTACTATACTTTATAACATTATATGGGTTATAAAGTTTGACTGTGATCCTGAGTCCATTAGAACCCTACATGGATTTGTTTTGCCGTGTATGTCATTAACTAGGGCTGTTGATAATAAAACTTGGTTGTGTGTGGTGGCTGCTAATGTGGTAGTTGAAGATTCAGGTTCAGGTGATTTTTCTTTTTTGTCAGAGTTTTTGAAATGAGGAGAGAATTGTGTTTTACAAATTTTGCATTTGCTTGCAGTACAGTATTTGACAAAGTGGTCTTTTGAGAGACAGTTTAAACACAATCTTAGTTTTCTGATAGTTTGATTTCGTTCGTTAATTGGTAATTTATTGAATTGTGGACAATGATAGATCCTGTGATTGTTTTTTCATAGATTACAAGTTAAAGTGATACTAATTACAGATGAAGTGAAGGTTTTTTTACATTTTTTACACGCTGAATTACATTTTTTGTTGGCACTGGTGCACAGTGTATTGGAAATTGGAATGACTATTGAGATTGAAAACGAAACGAGATGAAACAAAAACTTGTACATTAATTACTAGTAATGTTTATTAATTCGAAAATAGTGGACTGTATAACATGATGAAATTGAACTATGAACATAAAAATAATACAATGACCATGCTATATTTCTAACTTCTCAAACAAGACAATAATTACCTAGCAACAAAAATTATAAAAATATAGGACATATGTTAAATAGCATTTAACCCTGGAATGGTAAGCAGTCATAAATTTTATGACTCACTTTAAATAATTTTCGATAATGACGTCATTTATGCGTTGGCAACCCTGTCCGTCCAGGAGATCTCCTCCCTACGCCTGCCAAGGTCAGTGTCGTCTTGACAGCCGCCCCCTGCACATCGTTTGTGATATATTGAGGGTCAGTCGTAAGATATACGAGTGCTTACCAACAAAGTTACTTTATACGTGTTGTTTCAAATATTGTTTTACGTTTGTTTATGTGTTAAATATCATTATTTTAAGCTAATTTTGCGTTATTGTTTTGTTTAAATAGTTATAGATGTTGTACATGTGTAAATAGTTAATATTCTTTATGTGTAAGTGTGTAAATATTTGTAAATTTTGAAAATGGCTTTGAGGCCTTCTGAAATAGATCGAATTATTGACATTCCAAGCGATAAGTGACTGTTCACTAAATAATGGATTAAGTGGTAGTGAATTGGATAATGGCATATTGTCTTATTCAGGTTCAGATAGTTATGAACCATCAAGTACAGACTCTCCAGAAGAGGAGGATTACGAAAACCAATCTAAACGTAAAAGAGTTGCCACAGTAGGACATAAGAAGAGTACAACGGAGCTTTTGCAGTCTATGGAGACTTCAAATTCTCCAGCCCATGTGTCAAATTCTCCATTACAGGGGCCAGACAACTTGATGCAAGTTCCTGAATCATCCCACCGACCAACTCCTAGTACTTCATGACTAGTGAACTGCAATGCAGCTCTGGCACTTCGGAGCGAGACATTTCTACTTCTGCAGAGGACATTGGAATTCTATCACAAGCATCAGGTACTGATACTCATATAACTACTCCTAGATACCATTGAGTTATCAAGGGAAAAAATGGATACGCTTGGACCAAGGAACCTAGGACCTCAGCATCAAGGACTAATGTAAGAAACATAGTATACATTGCTCCTAAAGTAAAGGGAATTGCTAAAAATGCCACAACTCCATCAGAAAGTTTTCTTTCTTTTATTTCAGAAGAAGATATAGGAAATATAGTAAAATTTACAAATCATGAAATTACTAGAAAGCAAACCAACTATAAGGAAATAACAGCAACATTCGAACACACAGATGCTCTTGAGATAAAAGCCTTTATAGGTATATTGCTGTTTTCTGCTGTACATAAAGATAATCATTTAAATTTAGAAGTAATGTTTGATACAGAATATAGTGGTAATCTCTATAGAGCCACTTTTAGTGAAAAGAGGTTTAAATTCCTGCTTGATTGTTTGAGATTTGATGATAAGGAAACAAGAGAAGAAAGAAGAGTAACAGACAAGTTTGCTGCAAATAGAGATTTTTGGAATTCATTTATAAACAAGTGTATTGAAAATTAAGAGCCTGGCCCCTACCTCACTATAGATGTACAACTTCTAGCTTTTCGAGGTAGGTGTCCTTTTAAAATGTATATGCCACAAAAGCCAAGTAAATACGGCATTAAGATTGTCATGATCTGCGATGTAGGGACGAAATATATGCTAAATGCCGAACCTTATTTGGGCAAAGGTACAACAGGTAGAGACGAGCCTGTTAGTCATTATGTTAAAAATCTCTCAGCACCATACCACGGTTCAAACTGTAATTCAACTATGGATAACTGGTTTTCAAGCATTCCCCTTACCCTAGAGTTACTAAGAGACCCAATAAATTTGACAGTCATTGGTACTATAAGAAAAAATAAACGAGAGTTACCTGAATGTATGACTACTACAAAAAATAGACTGGTAGGTGACGTTCAGTATCTTTATGATGGTAAAATCATTCTCGTCTCACAAAAAGTAAAAACTAATAAAGTAGTTTGCCTTATTTCGTATTTTTTTAGGCTTCTAAACATGGCTGGAATTAACTCATGGGTCACTTATAATCTGTATCTCAGAAGTAAAAATGGCACAAAAATCTCCAGGTGTTCGTTTCTAGGTGAAGTACACAAGGACCTTGTGACTCCCCATTTAGAAAGGAGACTCATGCTACCTACCATTCAGAGATCACTGAAATCTATGATCTCTGAAATCTTAAAAAAAAGACTCTTCCAGATCATCCACACATCAACAATACAAGAACAACTTGTAAAATATGTCCCACTAAGAAGAGGAGGATGACAACCAATTATTGCATTCACTGTCGTCAAGCTTACTGCAATGAGCACAGAGGAAATGTTTGCTGTAAATGCACTGATCATGACTAAAATTATGGCATTGAGATCTCAGACAATATAATAATGTTGGATATATAATATTTTTTTCAATATCTCTCTACTATAGCCTTTTGATTTTTAAAGTTAATTGTTTTAAATATCATCTCAATTTAAGGAAACATTTTTTTTTCTTTTTAAGTCGTAAAAGTGTATGTTCTTATTTTTTCAATAATTTCATATTATTAAAATAAAAATTATTCAAAATAAGCATTGTAAAACTGTTTTTCATTATAATAAATAGTTAAAACAATTTTTTTGTAGTTGTTTATTATTTGACTTCCTTACATAAAAAATGTTTTCAAAAACATCGTAAAATTTACGAATGCTTACCAATAGTGTGATTTTAAATAAGCTTACCATTCTAGGGTTAAATACTCACTTACTTACTCTCATGGCCATTTATACCCTAGATGGTATTTGGCCTCGCCAATTGTCTGCCTGCAATTCTTCCGATCTTCTGTATCCTTCTCGCTAACTCTCATTCTTCTCATATCAATGATCACCTCATCCTTCAATCTCTTTTTCGGTCGTCCCGGAGGTCATCTTCCATCTGGGTTTTCTGTCCAAACTTTTTTAATAGTGTATTGTTTTTGTCTTATGATGTGCCCTCCTTATCGTAATCTTCGACTCTTGCCTTCAACCACAACGTCTGGTGAGTTAAAAAGATCCCGTATTTCTCTATTATGTTTTATTCTCCAAATTCCATTTTGTCTTGTGAATCCAAATAGTTTCCTTAATACTTTATTTTTGAAAATAATTAGTTTCTTTTCCGTACTTTTGTCAATAACCTATGATTCAGCTCCGTAGAGAAGGATTGGTCTTATTATGGTTTATAATTGTTGAGTTTGGTTTTGTGAGATAAAACTGTTGATGTTAACAGTTTATTTAGGGCAAACATAGTTCTATTGGCTGAATTTATTCTGCTTTGTATTTCATGTGATTCACTATTGCTTGAGTCGGCACTGGTGGCGCAGTGCTGTAACTCAGCTACTTGGGGACAAAGTGTTTGGGAGATTGTAGGCGATAGGTTGGATGCTCGGTCCTCTTGATACCGACATGGCGTCCGCTCAGTGGTTGCTATCGGCGTGGACACTACTAGAGAAGTCTGGGGTGTCCATGTTGGGTGGTAGTCATTGTGCGGATGTTGTGTGGGGGAGATAACTGAGTATCAAACTTGTCAATTAGCTGAAAATCAGACCAGCACTACGTGGTTCGGATTCCACGTAAAGCTGTAGGTCCCTTAGTTGCCCTGGCTGTTGGGCTATTAATAAATTGCCCTTTCTGAGGAACAGTTGAACTCAGTTAGTAACCAGACTACACTCATCCACACTCATCCTACACTCATATAACCATTCATATTCACCTTAAAATACCAACAACGTTGTGTCGGCGTCTCATATGTAAGAATTGTAAGAATTGAATTGATTATAGTACCAAGGTATTTTCAACTATAAAATTTCCTGCATTATCAAGGTTTCAACCAAAGGACATAAATTTGGTTTTATCATCACTGATTTTCAGTTCTACTTCTTTAGTTTCTTTTATCAGAATTTCTGTAATGCTTTTTAAGTTTTAATATCATTTAAATATAAACATTAAACTATATACACAGAGGTATTAAATAAAACATCTGTGATATGGATAAACATTCAACCCAACAATTTTAATCCTTACAAAATGATGATCACATGAACTTAATGTACAGGACATCAAAAGATGCAGAAATCTGTGTTATCAGAAGGAATTGAAGCTCCTGGTGAAGCTGATTTTCACACTTCTGGAACTGTAAACAAACAAAACTCTGTCATTACTAGTACACAGAAAACACTAAAGAACTTCTTCAGAAATCCTCTCCATAGTCTTAAAGTTACAGTGTGGTGCGTCATTTCCCATTTCAGCGTAATTGCTGGACCTAAATTTTTTTTTTAAGAGAATGGTGTCATAATAACTGTGACTGCTGATTGATACTGTTACATGTTACAACATTTTTTCCGCACTCAACTTGTTAACTTTAAAGACGAACACAACTTGGAAGATCTTTAATTTCAGCAGGATGGGCCTACATCCTTTATTACACGTAGGCCTTGTGAAATCCTACAAGAAATGTTACCAGTGAAATCCTTAATTTCTCTGAGGAGGTGACATTAACTGGCCAACTCGTTCACCGAACGTAAGCCCCTGCAATTTTTTTTCTTTTGATTGCAGTTCATTCTGCCACACCCTGAATAATAATGGTTTATGTCAAAGGAACAATTTTAACTTAAAAATATTATTTTGATAATAATCAGTCATTGTACAAGTCAGTGTCAGTCAGGAAAAATTATTTAATGATCAAAAAAATATATTTAAAGTCATATTTTGGAATTTGCATCTGTTAAATACTACAAGCTTTTTGTTTTACTCATATTTTAAAGCAGAGTAATTTTCATTTTTTTTAATTTTTCCAGTCAAATAATTACTTTAATGTCATGCACGATTATGATTTCTTATGAGCTAAAATTCTAATCTCTTGTGTAATCCAATGAGTTTTTATTACTTTTTAGTTATTGCTAAGACACTGATTGTCAAGTTATGGGCGAATACTGGTTGTGAATTGAGTTACTGAGTGTAGACCAATAAGTCAATTCATTGTTAATAACTAAGGTGACTGACTATTCATTTAGAAAGGGCCCAAATAGCCAGGACATCTGAGTCCCAAAATATAACTGTAATCCGATTTTCGTTTAACTGACAAATCTGATACTTCATTCTCTCCTCTAAGACACCATCTGAACCTTAGTTACCAATGACATGGACACCCAAGACTTCTCTAGTAGTGTTCACGGTAATGGCTACCATTGAGGAGACACTATTCTGATATGATGAGAACTGAGAACAGAACCTATTGCCTACAATCTCCTAACACCTTGCCTCCAAACACCTGGATTACAGCACTACACTAAGTGTGTGCAAATGTAGTTTAACTTAGTTTCTTAATTCTTTTCCATGAGACGTCCTTAGTTTCTTAATTCTTTTCGATGAGACATCCTTAGTTTGTTAATTCTTTTCAATGAGACGTCCTTAGTTTCTTAACTCTTTTTGATGAGACGTCCTTAGTTTGTTAATTCTTTTCAATGAGACGTCCTTAGTTTGTTAATTCTTTTCGATGAGATGTCCATTATTTTTTAGTATGGACAATTTCATAGCATATACTTCATTCATGCACTAAAATACCAAGGGTAAGATAAAAAATAGGAACATAATTGATAATACTTAACTTGTCTTCAAGTAAGGGCAAACATTCATTCAATTAACTGTCATAGAAGAATATGTAAATTGAAAGACATAAAATAAAATTCCAAAAATTTTATTTTATTTAAAAATGTCTCCATTTACAACCTAACAAATTCCAACAAGAATATACAGCAGAAAATAGAAGAATATTTTTTCTAATGTTTTCTTGTTTTTTTTTTTTTTTTAATGTGATGACTGTTAAGGTATAATGAATACAGTTTGAATGGTGTCACAATATTTATAGATGAACTTTATAAAATGGATAAGTATGTAATAAAAAAATGCAACCAATATTTTTAACAAGTTACTAGACCTATACATAATAAATGTGAACTAGAGGAGATCAGACAAATAAAAATAATAGGTTCTACCTAGTAAACATCTACTTCCCCAGATGGATTCCAAGTACTGTGATGATGACAGTGTTACTTCTTTTGGCAAATTAATATGAATAACTTAGGCAATAATTATTATTTATGTTTTATCTTTTTTTCATTTTTAAAACTCAATGAACGTTTTTTCAAACTTTTAAAAAGTAATTTACTATAATTTTATCTCTTGGAATTCTATAACTGGAAGCCACTATTAAATTCATTGAGTCAATTTCATTAAAGGATCCTTCAAACTAATGGTCGTCGTTATAACAATTCAAATCAGATCTTACTAATAATGATTTCTATACAGAAAACAACTATGTCAGTAACAAGACAGCAGGCCCTTTTGACTTAAATATAATAGTACTTATCAGTAGTAGTTACAGTGTTGCCATACTGATACCCGAAGAAGAGTCTTCTAGTCGGGTATCCCTCCATATAAGACTCATTCCTGCAAATTGCGACAAATTAAACCTAACAAACTCCAAATTCAGTGGTATGAGTTGAAACTATGTTTTTGTCACTTCGGTACAAGAGTTTTCATTTAAACTCAGTCAAATTCAGAATTAAGTACTGCATGTGCATGTTTTGGATTCTGTTGCAACTATATTACACAAGGTTGATGTGCAACTAGGAGTGACTCTAGAGCAATATTTTCTCCTCATAACTAAACTATATTATATTCTTTTACAACCCTGCTTTCATTGAAAAATAAAGTAGATTATGTGATAATTAATTTTAGGGAGTTTCTTGATCAGTGAACTATTGATGGGTAGGTTTCCATACTATGGAAGAGTTACATTTGGAGGTAAGGATTTTACTAAATTGATAGTACAAAATTGGTTAAAATTATATAATTGGTAGATGGTAGTGTGCACGCGAGCGGCTGAATTAACGCTGATAGCCTCCAACAGCTGCTCTCTGCCACAACAATCAACAGATAGTTTACTTTCTCCATCGAATGGAGAAATACGTAACTAAATGCATGGTTAAAATAATTAAATCATGCTTATTTTACCCCTTAATATACAAACTCATCACTGTTTGGCACTGGAATGGCAAAAAAAAGAAAAAAACTGGTAAAAAATACCATGTGTGTTTGCGGCCAATTTGATGCTCTTAAAAAATATCTAGGATTGGTTTCTGTAAATTTGGATAAAAGTACAGGATTAGAGTTGAGAAACTACAGTAAGCCTATCTTTTAGGCCTGTTATTACATGTTGTCCATGACCATTTATGCTTGTTATAAGGCCATTGGTGGGATATGCCTTTAAAATTGGGTTGTTTTCGTTAGTGGCCGTTGATCTTGAATGTTTGTTGATATTTTAGCTCGTGTTAGTTGTAGAAAGGATGTTAATTTCATAGGTTTTACTCTTGCTTTTTCTGAAGTGAAAAGAACCGAAGAATAGTTTTGTAGTATAAAAGTGTTACATTTTTAAACTATGAATATTTGTTGATATTTGAGCTCTTGTTAGTTTTAGAAAGGATGTAGATTTCATAGGTTTTGCTCTTGCATTTTCTGAAGTAAAAAGAACTGAAGAATAGTCTTGTAGTGTAAAAAGTATGACATTTCAAAACTATGGTAATTTTTTTGAAAATTCCAAAAATATCTTATATGTTACAATCCAATAACTATTCTCAGAATGATGAGGTTCAAGTTCAGTATCTATAAATTAGGAATTAAAGTACACAGGGAGAAGGTCTGCTGCTTGCCCAAAACAAAATGGAACAAAACGTTGAACTAGACTAAATAAATATAACTTGTCTGAATTGTTAAAATAAATTGCTTCTCATATCGTTTTATTATATCCCTTCAAATGATGTCCTAATTGTGAACAAAATAACTTAGAGTAGAAACAGTCATTATTATAAAATAAATGTTACTTCTGATATTTTAAATTTCATAGATTGTTTACAATGCTTATGTGTGTTAGATTGTATGAAGTTGCCTATTGATACATTTTAAACACATTTTAATGCTGCTTTTTCTAATTCTAATAAATTAAATATGTTAATGTAACCTAAAATATTAGTATGTTTCAGCTGCCATTGTGTGACGTTTTTGAAAAAATAATAGACAACATTCTTCAGTCACGTATAGAAATGTCTAATAAATTAGATAGTGTTATTAAAGAAAAAGAGATGTTGGAAAAAGGTAATTGGGATAATTTATAGTTGTTAGTCTAATATTGAGATAGCTTCACATACATTATTGTATTTTCCATTGCTTATTAGAGGTTATGCCAAAATTATTCTAAAGCCATTTAATAAGCTGTTTAATCAGTTTTTAGCTGAACTACTGGTAGGTACCAATACAAACCTTTTTTATCGCTATCTGTTTTAAAAGGTATTAATTCATTTTATTTTGTTTGGAAAATGTGAAAAAAAAGATTTTCCATATAATATTGCATAACCAATATTTAATTTAATTGGATTTAACCAACTAAGCTACCGACCAATTGACTAGGCTTCTCAATCCAGTCCTATTCCCCCACAGTTCCTCTTCTGCCACCATCTGCAAACTTACTCCTCTAGTCCTCTACTCTCCACATTCCTCTTCACACCATCAGTCCACCCCCTTCTAGGTCTCGCTCTGGGTCTTATCCCATGAACCACCAGTGACTCCATTCTTCTATTAAAAATGAACCCAGTTCTTAAAAATCTCATTTCTTCAGCTTATATTTACTCCACTCACTCTCCTGTATATTCCACATTTCCACCCATTACACATTGGAAATGTCCTGTAAAATTTATTTTTTATTATCAATACAGACAACTATAAAAGTGTCAAATACTTCCTAAAACATCACTGAACTGTACAGTATGAATGAAATAATATCTATTTTGCATTATACTAAGAGCTTCTTATATAGTTTGTTTTCCACTGGTTTAATTATTAAAAATAATAATCTGTCAAATGTTTCCATTTATATTGCAACATCAATTTACTGTAGTTTGAGAATTTTTCCTCTTTATTTTTCTTTAGATCTTGTTATATTTTTTCAGAAAATAATACTTTAAAAACAAAACTTAATCACCTGGTGAATGAAAAGAGTGAATTAGAAACAACACTTTACTGTAAGTTTTTAAGCTTGCTAAATGAGAAGAAAAAAATGATTGATAAGCTTAAACTGAAGTTGGAACCTTCTCAACGTCATATAAATAATTCAGGTAAAATATATTTCTGTCATAAAATATTGGGGAACTTATGTTACTTGAAAATTGAGCAATTTGATTTACTCAAAAACAAATCCAGTTGTTTAAAGTCATATTGTAATTATACATATATTCAAAGTTGTTTATTCATAGAGCCATACTGCAAAGAGAACTTCTCTAAGGTATCAACACTTAAGGTATTTACCATGTTCCCCACCCACATACTGTCAGAGGAGGAGCGGGAGCATACTCTCACTGCGGTGTGGTGGGGCAGTTTCTATCAGCGGCTTCGTCCAGGCCAGTGGCTAACGAACAATAAAACATGTTTACTATTTAGAAAGCAAAATATTTCCCGTCGCCAAAATATGTTGTTAAGTTATACTTCTGTTTCATGAAGATTGAATAATAGAAGTATTTAGAAGATTGATAGAAATTCAGTACAGCTTTTTTTAGATTCTATGGTATATCAAATCAATATATGTAACATGTACATCAAGAAAGTAAACTGTGATATATTCAGGGTGATTTTTTAAGTATGCCACCATTGGGATCTTTTAAACCTGCAGAGATTCAACAACCTTTAAATGGGGAATTTTGACTACTTTTTCTCATTAACCCTCTTAGGACCGAACCCTAAAATGGGTGTTGCCCAAAACTGCAGTACCTATTTTGTGGACTTCCCCCAAAACTGCACTGTTTCCAATCATTCTGTTTTAAAATGGTTCAAGAAAAAAATCTTAAAAAATGTAATTGTTGTTGTCATGGCTCTGTGTAGTAGATGATGATTGATTTAATAATAATGATTATTACACATTATTAATTATTGATACTAACAAGTTGATGAAAAATAAAACGTTGCACAGTAAAAGAAAGGAACAATTGTTGATTACACGATTATAAATTATAAAGTAGGACAACTAAAAACATATGTTTACAAATTGTCAACAGCGGTTTAACACTAAAACATTATAATGTAGTCTTTTAGAAAAATCTACAATTCTCCCATGCTTACTAAGAAAGATATAAGAGAAAAAAAAATGGTTTGAAATTACAAAAGAAGGTGAGTTGAATATGTACAGTTAATGAGTGATGTAATCATTCAAGTATCCAGGCTGACGATGAGTTCTGGTCGATCGGCGTAGTTCTGGTGAATTTTCATTCCCTGTCTCATGTTGAGATTGTTCAAAAATAAAATAAAAATTGTTAAAAAAAAGCAGCAAACCCCAGTCTTGTTGTTGCTGCTGGTGTTGCGAAGGGATTGTTGTCATATCATCAAGTGGTAGGTGTTGTCTAGGCATTTCTTCAGAATTGATGTCTTTTTCTTGTACATTACTTAGGATTGAAGGTTACAGTCTTTGCTAAAATTTCGTTGAGTCTCATCTGGTCGATATGTCTTTTGAAAATATATCCAGTCCATACTTTCTTATAATTGTTCCTGTTTTCCAAATATGTTTATTTTTGTATAGTATCGGGCTTGGACTCTGTCTCCAACTTTGAGTTGCCTGGATTTTGTATTCAGTATAGAGGACTTTTGGATATGGGGTGGTTTTAAAGCATCCAACTTTATTCTGATTTGACGATTTAGAAATATTTCTGAAGATGTCTTTCCGCTTGCTAAAAGCGTAGCTCAATATCTGAAGAGTATTTCCTGTACTTTCTGTTTCATGACGTAAAGCTCTTCAATCATTGTTGCAAGTCGATGTTTCAGCGTTTGGACATTTCTTTCACCTAATCCGTTGGTCGCTGGATAACCTGGTGCTATGAATTTTTTGAATATTCCTCCTTTGCAGAACTGCTGGAACACTTCGCTGGTGAAGATTGATGCGTTATTTGACACCATAACTTCTGTGAATCCGTAGCGAGAGTACATTCTGGAGCATTTCTGTTGAAGATGATGTTGGCACTGCTGTATAAACCTCAATTTCTGTCATTTAGATTTAGAATCTATTATAACTAGAAAGTTTTGGTTCTGGAACCGCCCGGTACATTCGATGTGAATCCGTTGCCAGTTGTGTTCTGGTTCCTCCCAAGGGTGTAAAGGAGCTTTGGGTGGGCTGTTCCTTGTTGAAGCACATGCTACATACCCTTGAACAACTCTCTCATTGTCTTTGTCGATACATTTCCAGTATACGTAACGACGGGCAAGTTGTTTCATTTTTATCGATCCGATGTGCTTGTGATGATAATCTTGAAGGACAGAGTTTTGAAGACTTGCTGGTATGACAACTCGTGAACCTTTGAATATGATGATACCAGAAATGGTAAATTCTGAGTTTTCTATATTTCCTTAAAGCAACTCTTCCAATAAGTTTGATAAATTTGGATCTTTTCTGGTTTCTTCTCGAATGGCTTTGTATGTAAGATCAATTGTTGAAATTACTTCAACAGTTGAATCGCAGATTTGATTTAGTTCGATGTTGATGCCATTTTCAGCATTGGGTGTTGATTCAATGCCGATAGGCAATTGATCTTGATAGGCAATGATAGCTCTTGATAGGCAATCCACATTAGTGTTCTGATCCCTTTTTGTAAACAACTTCATAATTAAAACCTGATAGAAATGTGGCGTATCTCTGAAGTCGAGCTGATGTCATTTGTGGTATTTTGGCATTCTGGTGAAAAATTCTTACAAGTGGTCGATTGTCAGTTATTAGTTTGAAAGTTCTGGCAAACACATATTGATGAAAATGTCCTACTGCGAAGACTATGGCTAATGCCTCCCTGTCCAACTGTGAATAATATTGTTCAGCTTGAGTTAGAGATCTAGACGCAAAAGCAATTGGACGTTCTTGCCTATTGATGATGTGTGGAAGTATCCCCGCAACACCATGAGGGCTAGCATCGCAAGCAAGTTGGATGGGCAAGGTAGGGTCAAATGGTGTAAGCAATCGTTCACTAGCAATTTCCCGCTTGAGTTGATCAAAAGCTTGATTTCATTATGTATTCCAATAGAATGTTGCATTCTTGGCTAGAAGTTGTTGCAGAGGTGCTGTTAGAAAGATGAAAGGTTAGGAATAAATCGTGAATAATAAGTTACAACCCTAGAAATCTTCTGACTTTTTCGATTGATGAAGAATTGCGTTTTCAGGATTGCGTTGACCTTCTCTTGTGATTTTTGTTGTGTTCAACTACATGACCAAGGAACTCTACCGCTCTTTGAAAAATGAACATTTTTCTAGATTTAAATGAAGATCAAATTTTGTAGTTGATTGATGCAGGCATAGAGATTTGATCTGCACCCTTCCATTGTTGAGCCGTGGACTACGATGTCGTTAAAGTAGTATTCGGTCTTGGGTATGTCTCGTAGAATTTGGTCGATAATATGGTTGAACTCTGCAGGAGTAGTTTTGATGCCAAAGGATAGTCTATTCATCCTGTATGTTCCTTGGTGGGTTGTTATAGTCTGTATATCACTTGATGGTTCATCAACTAGGATATGTAAATATGCCTTATTCAAATCCAAACGGCAGAAATATTGGGAGTTTCGCAGGCTATTTAATAGATCTTCAGTTTTCTTGATTGGATAGTGAGAGTTTATCAGTCTTTCGTTTGTAGTCAACGTAGAGGCGTACTCCTCCATCTGCTTTAAGAATGATGACAAGAGGAGAACCCCAGTCACTAGTGTCTATCTTTGTGATGATCCCCTCAGCTTCAAGAGAATCTAACTCGTGGTTGACCTTCTCTCGAAGTGCATTTGGAACGTTACGTTCTCGATTATACACAGGCTTGGCACCATCACAGAGCTTGAGTGTAACTTTGTATTTTGATACACAGCCTATTTTTTGTTCAAAGATTACTGGGAAAGCTGATACCACATCGTTTTCATCGATAGTATTGATAGGATGAGAAGTAACTTGTTGAGTGTCAACTTCAGATAAGTCGATTTTAAGATTTCGAATCCACACTTGTCCTAATATGGGTGAGTAGTTGTCTGGTACGATGTAAATCTCGCCCTTGAAGGCAATGGACTTATAACTTACATTAACTTCCACTTTGCCAAAAGGAGTAAAAACATTCTATGTGTAAGATTTAAAAGCAATGTTTATAGGCTGAAGGTTAAGATTGAGATTTAATATGTTGAACATGTGTTGGGGTAGAAATGTGTATCCTGAGCCAGAATCTACTTCAAATTTGACAAGTGTATTTTCAATGATAACATATACATAAAACCTCTCTGTTACTTTTGATGGTTTAGTTTGAAATATGTCAAAGATGTTTTGGATACCGTACTGATACTCATGCGTATTAGCTATTTGATTAGTTGATTGTTTGTTTGGCTTATACATTTTTGTTAAAAGTGTACTAATGCAAACTTTGCTAACATGCCCTAGTTTAGAACATTAAGAACATTTGAGCTTGTTTTTGTCTGTACGACAATCCCTGGACAAATGGTTGCCTTTCCCTGGTTACGTTGGCTTTCCGCAACGTAAACTTAATCAGTTGATTCCCATTTCATAATAATTTATTCGAGACTTTGAAGCAGGTCTTGATTTTTGTTTATTGGAATTGTGATGTTGAGATGAGGAATTCATTTGTTTATTGTAACTAGACCTAGATGCGTAGGAATAAGAAACTTTGTTGATATCTGGTAAGCTTATTGATGATGATGGTGGTGAATGTTTTGGGCAATTAACTTGGAGTCTAGCTTAGATGTTTCAAAGGCTATAGCTTTAGCTACACTATCTTTATATTCTAATACATCAGATTGTAATAAATGCTCACGTATAGAATTATCTTTAATTCCACGTATGAACTGAGTCCTGAGAAAAATATCAGCTATTTACGTTTTGCATTCACAGAGAGATACAAATTCACAATTTATTATGTTATTTCTTATGCTAGTTACAAACTCTGAAATTGATTGTTGATCTGTTTGATAAATTGATAGAAACTGATGATGAGAGACTAAAACATTATTTTAGTCTCAAGTGGATCATCTAAAAGTTTGATTAATTCATTGTAAGATAGTTCATTAGGCATTGGCATATTTGTTTATATTATGTAGATATAGTTTGTATGTATGTAGATTATTATGTAGATATAGATATAGATAGATAGATATAGATAGATAAAAATTATGTAGATATAGATATTGTTTTTCTTTTATATATTTAGTGTTACGTTGACATCAGTCTTGGCAAGTACAGTGTTCGAACTTGGACAGTTCTTCTTTTTAGTTATTTTTGTATACTTGGTGAATTTTGTTTAATAATGAATGTTATTTTGTAGCAAATTGAGAAAATAAATTCATTTATTATTTATTATTATCATTTTAGATGCAAAAAGTGAAGAAACTATATTGAAATTACTTGGCCTAATTGAGTTTAATTATAGCTTAGCACAATATTTTTAATTTGATTCAACATTTTTCATTTGGATATAATTTTTAAAACGTTGTTTGTAGTTTGAAAATCATTCCTTTTTAGAATTAAAATTGTCGAAATTTGGAATATAAGTTACATTAGCTTTTGATTTAGAATCATAATTTTGATTTGTCTCGTGAGGTGTTGTAGAACTTGAAAGCTTACTTACCAAAGAAGTGATCATAGCTTGTTGCATTTCTAAAAATCACTTAAATTGATCTGGAGCCATATTTGCTTGATACCTATGTTGTTGAATATTTGATGAACCAAGGCCTTTCTAATTTGGGTTTGGACTGTTGTTTCTATTTACCTAGTTGCCAATCAACTTGTCGTAGCTCTGTGTAGTGGATGATGATTGATTTAACACTGTTCATTTCCACAAATAGTTTATTACACATTATTAATTATTGATACTAATAAGTTGATGAAAAATAAAACGTTGCACAGTAAAAGAAAGGAACAATTGTTGATTACACGAATATAAATTATAAAGTAGGACAACTAAAAACATATGTTTACAAATTGTCAACAGCTGGTTTACACTAAAACATAATAATGTAGGCTTTTAGAAAAAACTATTGTTTTCCTATGATTATGTATTTGGTATCAAAACCTTCATTATAAATCTGTTTAAACTATTTGCAATAAAAAAGTTATACCATGTAAACTTTCCTTTTTGCATTTATAAAATATAAAAACAAAAATGAACATTTTATTTATTTTTTTAATTTTTAGCTTTGTAGGATAAAAAAGCAGTTTTTAACTAGGGAAACCATTTTATTTTGTACATTTATATCAAATTTTAACTTTAAACTACATTAACAAAGTTATATAAATTTTTTATGTAACAACTGCAAAATCAATAAAATAATGTAATTAGAAATAATCAACAGGGTGTCATAAAAACTACTAAAATAATTGAAGTTAACATATGATTACCTTATTTTGCAATGTAGCCTATTGAAGATCAAAAGAAGTTAATATAAGTTACTTTTTATTATACCATACAATATATACACAATTTTCACTTAATGACTATTTACACACATGTTTACCAAAGTTTTCATATGCCAATACTATAGAATCACAATTCAGTCACAAATTACAGCATAAAAGCGACAAAAGGCAAGCATAACCACAGCGCATTCACTAACTTACTAAACAACAAATAAAACAGATCGACAGAATGTAGACAGCTAGCGTCGGGTGGACAGCAGCGAGTCAACGACCCAGTCACCACGCAACCATCAGCTGACAGCTCCAATTATAAATTTTTGTAGTCAATTACAAACAATTGTTTTGGTTGCATGAATACCTCTAATTAATTTTATATGAGTTAACGTATGTTTTAAAAAAATGTATTTGGTTTCCGTATTTGAAATGGAAACATCATTACACTTTTCTTTAAAACTAAAAGAATTTCGGTGTCCAGGAATCGACCGTTTGGTCTTTTCAGCATACTTGTCAGGTGTCCAAAAATGGACCACTTGGGTTCCATATGGGTAATAAAAATATGCATTTAGTGATTAAAAAAAAAAAACCACCCACTTTCCAAAATGGCAGACAACATAATTTTGCCTCATAGAACACTATGAATTTAATGATCTTTTCTGATATAAAATGTAATTTTAAAACGTTTTTGTTTCTTACATTTTTCCCGTGAAATTAGCCATTTCAAATCTATGAACACTTGTCACCTACCAAGTAATAGTGGAAGCTAAGTCACTCTTTCCTTACTCACCTGATGAAAGTGTCAGTGGCACTGAAAATCTTTGTGTTTTCTACTGCAAGATGGTAGTGGACTTATTGTCTTTCGTAACTTTGCTGATGCTCTATCCCTCCTAATATAGGTCTACTAATTCCTGGCTTAATGCCCTTTAACCTAACCTATAATTTTATAACCTATTTCTACATTAACTTTATGCTTTAATTTTCAGATTCAGAAAACAGTGATAACGACCACTTTGGATATGAAACAGAAATAGATTCTGAAGAAGAAGCACACATACCAGCCAGAGTGGATAATGTGGAAGATGATGACAGTCCGGAGATTGGAGAGAGAAATACATTAGTTCCTCCAAAAATGTCAAAACAATCAATTAAAAATGTAGCTATAGCAGGTCCCAGTGGAATACATAATCCGTCAGGACAAAGAAATTTTAAAAATGTAGTAGGTTCTCTAAATGCATCAGTTGTAAGAAAATCTAAAAGGAATGGATGTTCACTAAATATGGCAAATGAAAATAAAGGAAATAGTGATCTAGAAGATGCTTTTATATTTCCAAAGCGATCAAAAAGTATCAACGTTTCTAAAAAAACCCAGTCAGTTGGCAAAATATGCTATGCCACTGACGATGAATTGAACTTACCTAGTATTAAAAAATTGGAACCAGAATCTGATTGTTCTCCAAATCACATATTTGTAAATGAAAGTAACTTGTCTCAAAAAACTAATCACAACATAGAAAAAGATGAAATAAAGAGTGAGTGTAAAAATAAGGAACAATGTAAGATTAGCACTAAATCAGAGTTAAACAAAAAGGATAAAAAAACTCACAAAGAATTTTCCAGTTCTACTTTAAATATGTTGAACAAATTGCTGTGATAAAATACAGTCCAACCTCATTTAAATTAATTGTACCCAGAAGTAATACAGATTGAACAACAATAACACTTAAATACATAGTAAGAATGTAGATTGTATTACATTTTTGCAAAAACAACCAAAATAAGTGAGTGATCTTACAGCTGTTTGAGAATTATAATTTCTGCTGACTTAGTGTGCCAATGATTTTATTTTTACATTCCAATGACAAACAGTCAGTACAAAGAATCAAACATGATGGCAAAAAATTGTATAAATAAACGTACTAAAATAATAATTGAATTTATATAATACTAAACAACAACGATTAATAAAGCTCAATCATCCTTCTAGAAAACATCAACGATAAATAAAAAAAAATATCAACAACAATTAATTATTTCATCAAAAATCAACAGAATATAGATGATATGAAGTGGAAAATTAATACTACACCAAATTACTGCCAACAACATCATAGAATATCAACAAAGAGTACACAGTAACTGGTATTCACATGATCTACTAAAGATGAGAGACATACTGTTTTTTCTTCATAGTATTAAAAAAAACAACAATAATGAGGCTATCAGTCAGAGTCTTGCTACTCTAAAAAAACAAAAGGAAAGCCATTAAGGATGCTAAAATTTCACACAATATAGAATACATCGAAAGTAGCAAAAATAGCTTGGAACGTAATCAAGCAATCAGGGGGCAGTAAAACATGATCAGATATCTTTTTCATATAATGATTTTATGACTTCTGTGTTGAGTCTGTTTTCGAAATAAAAAACAAAATACATAATTCAAAGTCTAGTGGTGGCAGCTGTAGTGTTTTTTTAAACAGCTCTGAGGTAACTCCGGCCACTTTTAATTGGACCACAATAACAATGGTGGTTCTTGCAGCTTGTAAAAGACTGAGTAATTCTGAAAGTTGTGATATATATTGCATGTCAAATAATCTCATAAAATTCATTCTCCCAAGCTTTATCAATCCCCTCACATACTGTTTACATTTATGTTTAAAGGAAGGTGTTTTTCCTGATACATTAAAATTATGTAGAGTGTGTCCTGTATATAAAAAAGGGCCAAAAGACAGGTTAGAAAGCTGTCGACCGATCTCAATATTCCAGTCTTGTCTAAATTAATTGAAATTATAGTTTTTGATCAGATTAATGAATTTTTTGAAACAAATAAATTCTTTAGTACTTCACAATTCAGATTTAGGAAAGGTAAATGTACATCACATGCCATTGATAATCTTATTAGAACCATAATTCATACTTTCGAAAATAAAGATCTTGCTCAGGCCACTTTCTGTGACCTCAGCAGGGCATTTTACTGTGTGAACCATAGTACCTTTTTAGTAAATTATCTTATTATGGCATAAACGGAGTACCGCTAAATTTCTTTAAATCATACCTCATAAACTTCAAACAACAAACTGTTATCAATGGTGTATGGTCGAATGAAGTTACTATAAAATGTGGTGTTCCCCAGGGATCCGTTCTTGTATGTATTTTGTATTTTTAGTATGTATGAACGACCTTCCTCATTGTTTATCTGTTTCTACTATATTGTACGCTGATGACACTACATTTGTTAGCATTGGTAAAGATATTATTAGCGCAAAACATTATTGAAGATGCGTCCAAATGGTTTCAAGCTAATGGCTTTCTTTAGAATAATGAAAAAACCAAAAATATACTATTTAACATAAGATCTAGTACTGCAGACAATAATAACATCAATGAGTTTTCATCTTGCGTGAAGTTTTGGGCGTTTACATTTATGAAAATTTAAGTTGGAACCAACATATAGAGCATATCTCCGGTAGGCTATCAAGGATAATTTTCCTTTTAAGACATTTAACATCTTGTGTTAGTATCATAGTATATAAAAACAGCATATTACACTTATTTTCAGTTCACTTAGATATGGTCTAATTTTTTGGGGTAATTCTAAATGGGTTCAGGAAATGCTAAATATACAAAAGAAAGCGATCAGAATAATCTCAGAATCAAGTTCACTTGAACATTGCAAACCTATTGTAAACTTGTATTTATACGATCTCATTGCCTATGTTCTTCAAAATCCGCAACTACTTAATCTACTTAATTTTAATTACAATAATCATTCCCACAACACCAGACGTAAATGCAACACATCAATACAGTTTTATAGATTATCCAAGTCCCTTAATAGCCATATTGTCTTTTGTTTAAAGGTATACAACTTTCGTGCTCGTCTTATTGATAAGTATAGTCAAAAAATTATTTTAACGAAGTTTTACACGTGGCTTTTGGAAACCCCATTTTATTCAGTAGATGTATTTTTAAATTTTGTTAACATTAAATTTTAACCTCATGCATTGTGTCCTTGTATAATGATGTACTATCATTTATTTATTTATTCAAAATGAAATTTTACATTTATATGAATGTTTAGGTTTAGTTATATTATTTATTTCATTTCTTGTAAAAATATTTTGACATTAACAATGGTTGTAAATAATCCGAAGGCAAATAAATTATTTATTATTATTAGTAACAATAACCAAATAATGATTATCCTGCATTACAGTAAGTACAATGTTAGTATACTGCCCAAACTTCAATGTAACATTTTAAAGTAGTTTTTACTGTAGTTCATTTAGAAATTGTGTTAGGTAGACTCAAAACTAGTAATAGTTACTGCTCAGACTTTATCTGTTAGTGAATTTGTTGAAGCTGCACCTTTTTATTGTTTTAAATCATCAACAGATCGATCCAGATTAAGCATACATCTGGTTCAAAGAGGGCTGTATAAAAGAGTTTGGTATGTCTAAACTTCAATGAACCTGTTATTCATGATTACCACAATTGCAAACAAAGCAAAGTATGTTTTCTCTCATGTTAAGTCAATATGATTTTGTTATAAGCAATTATATCTCAGTTATTTTAATCACAGAGACATTTTTTAACTTTATTACATTTATGATTCTGTATGAGTAACTAGATTGTGTTTCAAAATTGAAAGCTGAAAAAATAACAGGTTTTTTATTAATCCTCAGACCTCACACTGGGGTCAGACAGACCCCAACATAAATATTTTTGTATATAACTTTTTTAACGCAAGTAATACGAACGTGGGAAATTAGGTATTCTAAGTTGGTATTACTGTTTGTCTGGTAACAGTGCAGTCACAGTCAGTTTCCTTCAAGCAGTGGTGTAGTGATCAAGTAAAGTTTGTTCGGGGTCAAATTGACCCCAGTGTGAGGTTCAAGTTAGTTTTTTGTGACTTAAGTATTTAATAGTTTTATAGTTTTTGTATGTTTATATAGGTAGTAATTAACTTTATTTAGGTGTTTAACGGTTGTAAGGATTTTGTACATTAGTGAAACAGCAAAATGGCTTTGTCTCGCCTTGCTACTGAAGACCAAATAAGGAATGCACTATTGGAATCATTGGATGACACAGATCATCAAAACGATATAGGAAATGAACTGGGAGGCAGTGATTCTGTGTTGATGCTTTCAACTCATCACTACTCTCTAAGGCTATTGACGAAACAACAAAAAAACCAGAAGTTATAATAACTTACAATGAAACAAAAGGAGGTACAGACACATTTGATCAGCTTTGTCATTCATTCACAACAGCGGAGCAACAAGGCCTATGAGGGTCTTTCTTGGGGTCTTAGATGGCTCTAGTATCAATGCATACATCATTTTCAAACATGCTAATACCAATTTTAGCACACCCAGAAGAAAGTTTCTACAAGAACTATCTTGGAGTTTACTGGAACCTTACCTCCAACAACGGGTAGGAAACCCTCAAGTTCGTAGAGGTATTAGACTGATCCTGGAAGAGATGTTGGGAACATCACACAACATCCCACAACGTGCTGAGCTACCAAACCCAAATAAAAGAGTCAGATGTGGTATTTGTCCAAGAGAAAAAGACAAAAACCAAATTCTACTGCGAGAGGTGCCATCCTTGATTATATACGCACCTAGATGAGCAACGAGATACGGCTTTGCGTGATCATACTGCTCTAGCGGAACGTGTTGGGACTATGGCAGAATTGGTCTATGCGCAGTACTGCTTCGAGTAGACAACAGCTGAAATTGGCTGTACTCGGGGGAATATGATCGACTGTTTGAAGTCAAGGAAAAGTAATGGTTGATTTACGTCACGCGTTGTAATCGTTTTTATTTATTACGCTTCATCCGTGATATTTGATTACTTGTTACAATAAAATACACATGAATAGACAAGTATTATGAATAGTAACATATATATCATAGATATAAAATTGGTTTTGAAATTTACCTATTTTATACAGTGTAGTATTTTAACTGTAAACATTTTTATTTTAAAATAGGTGCAATATTTATAGAGTCTGTTTGGTTACTGCCAAAAACATACGATATATTCACTGTGAAATGATAAAAGTTTTATGTAACTTAAATAAACAAAGCAAAGCTAAATAATTCAGCAAATAATACTTAGAATTGTATTATAATGTAAAAAGAATTTCCTCGATTTTATATTTACAGACCTGAACATTAAATCATTTAATTAATTACTACAAATCATCCTTCTAAGATACATTGGTGAATTAGTCTCAGTACTGTATTAATAAATTACTAACTTTTTAGCCCCTTGCCTTGACAGTGAACGTCAATATACCCACGTAAGCGAGCGCATAGCAAAAATATGGACGTTTATAACACTCAGAATCCTATAAAAGGCAATAATTGATTTAGAATACTCTTCGTTTTCATGGAATATGGCCGTAAATTATAATACCCCTACCCCTGAGTTCTAATTTATTGCTCGGTATGAAAGTAATTATCGATTCTAATTAGTTGGTCTACCCACACAAAACAAAACAATATAATTGACTTACTTGTTTACATATAAGTAATTTATTTACATTTCCATAGTGTGACGAAAAAATGGAAATTCATTTGTTGCTTTCAAATGTAAATATTACGTCGTAGAAATTATTATTTATTTGTAAGGATAGTATATTTTGACAATCTGATCACGTGATGTAAGATAAGGAAAGTCGACGCCCTGGTAATTTGTTATTTCCGTCCCAGGATAGGAAGTTTTTGATTAGCCTCGGTATTTCTGTATCATATTGTTTTGACTCTTTATGTATTCTAGTTAATTTTCTGTGAATAATGTAAAAACATTGCGTTACAATTACGTTTGTAAAAATCGGTAAATCATAATTTTTCTGCTTTATATGTTTTTTTATTTAATCAACAGTTCTTTGTTTTGTGAAAAAATCACTGTATTGTAATTACGTTCATACATTTGTTATTTAGCATTATATATCTTAAAACATTTATTTTTACCATCATATACTAAGTCAAATGTTTTGTGTAGGCCTAATGTGTGGTGTATTTACTAATAATATGTGTGCGATTCGCGCTAGTTGTAAGCATCAATTCGATATTTTTTAATATATTTTAATTTCAACCAAATTATAAATGGTTCATTTAATTGATCTTCTTCTTGTTAGGTTTACATTATTCTTTCTAGTTAATTTTGTAATTTATGTTTACAGTATCATTAGAATTTGACCCCGTACACATAGTGTGTGGAAAAAGTATTGTCTCCCTATTTTTCTTTCATTTATTTGTAATATATCTACTATGGGTTTCTTTGGTTTTCAAGCAAACATTAAAAACTTAGGACAATACTGTTAAGTTGTAATAGTAGTTTTAAAAAATGTCGATAGTTTTACATATCAATGCCTACCATACTTAAATTTTCCGCCCAATTCATTTTAAGGATGACCAGTTAAATTCACATTATTACCTAAAACCCCTAAAAATGTTTATGCCCTTACGTATTTTTTGTAAAATTAAACTTTTATGTTAATTAAATTTGGAATAAAAATTATATTTTCCATTTTTTAACTAATAAATGTATTGTTTACTTTCACAATTGTGTAGTGTTTCAACCAAGGCACAGTGTGTAAGACTTACTCAATGGAAATGTTACGAAGTCACAGGCAATAAGCAATGAGATAAATTATTTACTGACAAATAAAATACGTATATTACTAGCCTTATGTTTGTTGTAACTACTTTCTTCACATACCTTCACCATAATATAATCAAAGCTACAATCTTGTTCGTATATTTCATAATCTCTTATAAAAATAGTAATCTTCATTACATCGTACATTTACAAACTACTTATTTATACCATGTTATGACAACGATTTTATCCAGTACACATGACAATTATTTTTGAACACAGCTGACTTTTTAGTACTACTAACAAACATTTCAGCTTACTTTTATTTACTAGTTTTTATATTTTTGTGCACTTTTTAAAGTGAAATAAATGTTAGTGATAAACCTATTTAGTGATAAAAAAGGTAATTTTTTACGAATTTTGTGATGATTTATTAAAATTTGCTGTCTTAGAGGTTTAGAAGGTTAAGTTTAAAATCTATCAATTTAAATTGAACCTTATTGGAGTTAAGGCAAATTAAATTACCGGTACTAAACAAGTAATTTATATTCATTCGAAATACATAATAGGTGAACAAATTGCACATACTGAGGCCCTTAGATATTTAATTTAATGTGACAAATAATTAGGTTTACAAAGTGGAGAAAAATAAATTTTAATATGCAATCATCGAGTATAAGATGATTTGCACATTACTTATACAAAGTCTAGAAACTGACTTTATTACTTAAATTTATAATAATTATCAGTGTCAACTTTACACTTCGGTTGACGACAGTGAGTTTGAGAGGAAATGTATAATGTGACAGGCGTGGCAAGGGGCTTTGATACTAAAACCACGAAAACTACTGACGACGTAACAATTAATTTGATTTACTGAAATACGAATGTCTACTGAAGGAACACGGCGCGCGACCGTGCAGCCATCTAGGGGCGACGCATAGTACTTCTCAGGAGTGCTGCCAACCAGAGCTCCTAGCGGCGCGTTAATATACTACGTCGGCATTCGATATGGTTTTCAATCACACAAAAATGCCACGGTAACTAGAATAATTATTCTAAATATTATTCTAGTTACCGTGCAAAAATGCATTGGGTTGCTCATCTAGGTGCGTATATAATCAAAGGTGCCATGTACCTGTTTGCGAAGAGCACCGCGGACGCCTATGTTGCAACTGCTAGGACACAGACAAATATGTACTAAAGTTAACAATAATTATATTTTTTATGTTGACAATGTTATTTACTTTATATATATTGCTATACTCAAGCTGAGAGAAAATTCCTTTTAAATATAATATCTAAAAATTGTTTGTTTGCAATTTTCAATACAAAATTAAAAGTGTATCAAAGAAAAAATTTTTTAAATTTATTTTTATTATAATTCTTAAAAACTAGCGTTTAAGTTCCATTTAATAGTACATTGTGATGTATAAAAACTACAAAATAACATTAGTTGTAAAAATATCATATTTTTTATTGTTTTAGTTTTGGGGTCTTATTGACCCCAGTGTGAGGAGGAAAGGTATTATTCACCAGTGTGAGGTATGTGGGTTAAGAACATCATTTTTAGGATGTGTTAACTTCTGCTAAGAGTGTCAAGGAAGATTAGTCAACTGGTAAATTTTTAGGAGCTGAAACAAAGTGAATCTGTAAATAGTACTAAAATTTCTCTAAGGAAATTCTCACATAAAGTAAATTACGCACCTCTTGCTAAAATCCAAAGATTATATGTAGTGTAATAATTTCTGAATTCTTCTTGTAAACTTACCATGTCTAGTATGCAGTTCAAAAGCAAACTATCAGCTTGTATCATCGTGCTCAACTTGTGGTATTGCCAATGTCTATTGTTAACCTATGTGCTTGGTTATGAGTTCTTATCGCAGGATGATTTGATGAAGCTAGATAATGTAAAGTACAATAATTTTAATAAAATGCTCTTTATTAATCTTGATAGTGATCTCTTTTGACAATTTATTATGAAAATGATTTTTTTTAATAGCCTTAACTGTTGCAAAAACCGGTTATGATTTTTATAAATATGTGACACCATACTTAATTAAATTTGGAAGCTGGTAAATTTAATTAAAAGTCTTAATTTATTAAAGCTAGTTAAACTAGTTAGAAATATTCGTAATGACTCTAACTAATCAGTTTTTATAATCAAAGTATACTACTCTTAACTGGATCGCACACTCCGTTCTGCAAATGCGAGCCGGCTCACCGCTCTACCCCCACCACAATAAGGGAGCCCAGCGCTACTCAGCTGACTTATCTTCAACCCAACGCTGGAACTATTTCAACATCTAAGTTGAAACTATTTTGCCAATATAGCTAAGTCAGTATTAAGCGTGCAGTTTAAGTAACCTCTCAGGACAGTTTTATGGTCCATAAACAATTAATTATACAGCCCAAAAGAAGGAATTGCATAATAAAGCCTACTGCGATTGTAGCAACATAAAGCTCTCTGAAACTGTTACTGAAAATTAAATTCGTTAGTCTTGTGAAATATCTTTAAATTGCACAATTAAATAAATGTTTAATATATTACTTGTACTTCAAAGAACAATAATGTCTGAGGGTTTTAATCCATCATACATTACTGTTCTTTGGAATACAATAATTATTGCTATAGTCCGGATTTTGTGGAAATATGGAAAATCGATCAATGTAATTCAATTTGTAACCGTACAATGAAATGATTTCAATACATATTTTTTTCACTAATAGACTTGTGAAAATTACTAATTCACAAGTAATAATTCACCAATTAATTCAATCCTTCCTAATGAGCTGTTAGTAAAAATCTAAAACTAACATGATTAGGAACACAAATACTTGGATAGAGTTTTAAATTTTTGGATATGCTACTATAACTCTAAGAATTTTTTGTAACTCATAAATAAAATACTACATTATTAACTAAATTCTGAAAAGACATGCTTTGCAATGTTCCAAAAGAGAACCCCTCGGAAAACTATTTGTATTAAGTGTTCAATATGGTCTTAATACAAATTTAATGCTTCAGGTTAAGTTTATACACAACTAGTTATTTACTCATACTTTGCTATGGAATAATCATAAACAGTAATTTACAAATTTTGCTAAAATAAACGTTATATTAGGGGACTTCCTGCACTATTCGCATCCAACCCTTGTAAATCAGACATTTCAACAGAACTTTACATAAAATCAATGTTTACAACATCATAAATACGATCAGCTGATGTGTGTATTAGTAAAAACTATGTAATGTTGTTGTTGAGTACATCGTAATTTATATCCTAAAAGAATAACACATAATAGACATTTATTATTCTTTAGATCATAATAATTTAAACAATTAATTTACAGATTAAAGTGTGAGTACAGAACCTATTTATTTTGAATGCAGAACAATGACAATGCTGACATTTAAGAGTTACGTTGTAATCGTTTCTCACTTTTTAATTATTACATAAACATTTTATTATTTGAATCTGCAAGCTAAAGGCTAAGTATACTACTGAAAATACTGTATGTTGGTAATTAACACATCATTCCTAGAAAAATTAATATGGTAGTGAATATCATTAAACAATAGTATGATGTTCAGTTCTTGTGAAATTGTTGCCTAGATATAAAAGAATTGTTGGTTTTAATTAAAATTTTTTTGTCAAATGAGATTCTTTTTCATGAACTCCATAAAAGTGAATAACTATACTTAACATAAAATCGAATTCACCCACTTATATCTAAAACAAACCCATTGGCCTAATTAATTAAAACATTTTATTACAACTAACTGTGTCAACAAAAATAAACCCAACAGCCTTAATATTTCTGTTGATTCTATTTTTAAATAATTAATTATAAAAGCTCTCAATAAAATTGACTGAGATGTTCTGTAAATTGTTTTAAGAATGCTTTGGTTTAACTCCGCATAAATCAAAATAGTTTCTCATTCCACCATAACCACACAATACGAAGGCATGCATATTCGTTAACTATTTTGTGGACTCATAAGTTATAAATCAAATTATTCATAAAACTATGACGAAAAAAGAAGAGATGTCTATATGAATGCCATGCAAAACAGTGCCGCGCGGTGCCTGTTTCCACTGGACTGCGGTGGAGGAACCTTCCCCTTATCCCTGAGACCATTCTGCGCTGTTTCACCCACTGCGTAAGCGATCAACTTAAAGTAGTATACATAATTTTTTTTATATGTTCTACTTTTATTTCTAATCTGGAAATTAGTAGACAAAGGCAAATTTAAACTTGCAGTACTATTTTAAAATGTGCTTACTCTTGAGTGGAATTAAGTAAGCTAAATGATGCTCTCCATCTCGCCAGCCAAGGACATTGCTCACGTCGGTTTGGAGATAATCATCTACTATATACCCCTTTCCACTCGCCTGTTGTCACAACCTCCTACATTCTGTTTAACAAGGATTGAATTTTTTTAAATATATTGGGTTCAATTTGATTTTGATGTTACGGTCCAGTGTTAATTATTTTGGACAACACTGTTTCCAGCCAATATGTTTGTCTGGCCTTCACTTGTGCCCTCCATTCGCAACAATACATTAATACTGTATAGTCATCATCTCATAGACTGCCTCACCCTCCAACATTTTAGGCATCCTTCTGATTCTTCATCATCACTTCCATCTCGTAGCTGTTTGATGTTGTCAATAGGTTTTGAGCAGACCATGAATGTTGTTGGGAGACTAGCTTGAACGAAAACTATATTTGATTAATTAGGTCAAAGCATTTCAAAACAATAAAAACTACCTTTAAAAAACAGTTTCTCCATTAAACACTCAAAATTGGGGGAAAAGTCTGCAGTCAGTATGGCAGATGTAAGATAACACCACTTTTAAGGGCTAAAAAAGAGTAATGGCTGCTTACAAAGATCTCATGATCCTTAAAAAATGTTTGAATCAAAATATACTCCCCTTAAATATTACTAAAACTAAATTTTTGCCAATTTTTATAAGCAACAGTGCAGACAATAGTTTATATGATCTAGTGCTACATACTTGTAATTACTATTGAAATAACAATTATTGTATATATTAAATTTCAAGAAAGTTGACTCATATAAATAGTTAAGAGTTATTTGTGACTAATATCCAGAAATTAGTCAAATATTGCTTATGATTAGTAATTTGCTCATGATTATTAAAGTAAAAACCAGGTCAGGAAATGTACACTTACGATCAGACAAATTAATGGAAATAGCACTGTTAAAGAAAAAAATGGCTTATTTTGCATGTATACAATCTTTATTTTATTTCAGAATTGTAGTAGGGGGTGTTATTATAACAGAATTCTCGAGCCTCTGAATGTAACTCAAAAGACAATGTTGAAAGTACGTTTTTGGGAACACAGCGATACCTGACTGATTCTCTATTTAAAGAAAAATGTTTGACAGTTGTATATTAAATACATATTAATCAATATTTATATATATATATATAAATTACTACAATATTTTTCAAGAAATTTCTTTTTCCCGTAATATCAGATGTTATTTTAGATTTTGAATTTCTACTTTACCATTCAGGTACTTTTTCTTAACCCTTTGGGGACCGAATGACTGACTATATTTCGTCATTTATTTAAACCACTTAGCAAGTATGTTTTTAAAAGCAGGTACACTAAGTTGCCCAACACAGAGAGGTAATTTAATCTATATTTATAAAAGAGAATGTTTGTGTATATATATATATGTTTGAAGTTTATGCGCTGCCAAACCATCCAACCGATCGCCATGAAACTTTAGGATGTTGTCCTGTATACTCCCGAGATGGTTTCTGTGAAGTTTGATGCAGATCCGTCCACAGGGTCCCGCCCTACGGGCTCCTAAAGATCCCATGTTATTCAAATGGAGAATTTGAATTGTTTACAAAAAACATATGACTGTGTGGTTTAATGTAGTTTCACATGCCATAAGCAGACTGAAGTTCTCATAACAACAGTACTGTATATGTTTTGATTTATTGTAGTTCTACATTTCACCTTGAGAGTGTAGCACACACTACTTTTACTTGATCAGGAGATCTGTATTTGGTGTTAACCTTTTTTCCTCGGTAATTAAAACATGTGGTGAAACATGAAAATAAAAAATAAATAATTATTTGTTTTGCAGTTTACTTTTTATGACATGCCTCCTACAAAATCTAATATTGGTAGAAGAAGCAAAAATGCTCGAATTCTTTCAGCTATTAGGTTCTAAATCAAACTCAATATTATGACCGGCGAAGCGGGCGGCTACAGCTAGTTTATTATAAAAATAAACTGCTGATACCCGTGGCTGCGTAATGATTTACTATTGAAAGGGTGTACAATATTATGTTTATTCCTTTTCACCCATGTAACGTCATAGAAGATGCGTGTGATACCTACCTTCTTTTTTCCTAGGGGTACCGTGACCACAACGTACTTTTGCATTGTACAGGTGCCAGTACAGTAGCCACGGAATATCTTGAGCTGTCGAAACCGTTATTTTTCAAATGCTTGCTTGGTGGTTAGGGGAGGGGTACGGCATACGCACGCGTGGCTTTGTACTTGCCTGACATGCAGACGTTGATACCGCTGCTGATCAGCTGATTGGAGAGTACGCTGCCTTCTGTTTGTACCAAAAGCGTTTGTTATTCCAAATATTAAGTGCATTAGTTTTGTTTTTATTATTAGTTGTTATGCATTTAATAACTTAGCCACAGATATGTTATAATTTAAATATTAATTTAATTAGAAAAGCTGTCAATCTTTAAAGAGATTAAATAATTTAATATTGTTCACAAAGTTATTTACAAGTATGTATTTTCTAGTATACAATTAAATTGCGGACTACTTACAATAAAAACTTGAACAGTACTTATTTACTAACATAACCTACATTATTTAAATTCACTAGTGTTTAATTATTTGGTATTCCATATGATTTTATTTTATTTTTCTCATTAAATACTAGACAAAGATAATAGTATTATAATTATAATATAAAAACACATTATAATAGCAAGTAATATGATTATAAATATAAAATATCAGTGATTATTCGGATGAGAGTTGTGTTATGAAAAAAAGTTAACTAGTGGGCGTGGTGACTTGATGATTACAGCAATGCTAGTAGTACGCTGGCTAAACGCTGTTCATTGGTAGAGATCCCCCTCCCTCGGCACTAACAGTGACGTAAGCCACAGCTCAAGATATTCCGTGGCCATTGTAGGTAGATATTTTGTATTACTGAATGCAATAAGCACAATATAAATCAACGTAAACCCCGTAAGAAGGACGAGTAAGTGTGCTAGTTGTTGTATAAAATTGTCATTATATGCAACTTTTTCCATAGTTACAGTATACTTTATGTTTAAAGATCGAAAAATCCACTCTAACAAAATATAAGTTTCATTTTGGAGTATAGCTTACTATTGCTGTTGTTTGTGGTACAGTAACATGAACTAAATGCTTCTTTTGCTTCTTATACATGTATATTCATTGATAATAGCCATACAATTAATTGCACGCGTTTTTTTAAATAAATTACCATTATATGCCTGATTTGTAACTTTTTGTAAAAAGGATTAAAAAATAAGTGTTTAATTTTGAATCCTTTTTATGACTTAAACGAGTTAGGTGTTAGAAGCTGACATTAAAATTAAGATTTATTTATTAATAAGTTTAGTTATTATTAATAATATGATAAATCTGCACGTGAAAAAAATAATGCTGCATATACTATACATCGATAATTATATTTGAGAATCTATACTCCATGTAAAAAGGTCAAAGGCAATAAATCTCTTGATTCTTCGTCAAAGCAAGCCCAAACGCATTAAAAATGTTGATATATGTTATTGTTAATGTTTAGTCATTGACCTTCTATTATACCAAATATAAATATGTACAAGAGAAGGTCTATGCTAAGACTATCAAGGTATACTCCATGATTCTCAACTCCAGCTTATTTCAAGTTCCGCCACCTTGGTTCCACTTTCTGAAACCATGGATGATAGTCTGTCTGTCTGTATCCGGCTACTTTCCAAGATGAATCCGTATCAATCCTCTCACCTTTGACAGTTAGGCATATTCAAATATTAATTATGCGAGTATTATTTGATATATCTATAATATACTTAGGGAATGAGGTCGTATATTACAGTTAGTTGACAACTAAAACCAAGTTTCAGCTGCAACTGGGGGTTTCCCGCAACCGTTGTCTCTGCAACCATTTCGCGAAATTTTGACCATCTCTAGCGAGCGAACCATATACATTAAAGATGGAAATTGTAATAGTTTCCCGGCAACGTGTTGTAGCGTTTTTCAGCCAGCCGACAACAGGTTGCGGCAACCTGTTATTTTGGCAACTGTTGTCGGTCGACTGCCAGTTTTCAATTATTTCGACTGGGTTGTGTTATTCAACCTTCCACTATTGGTTGCCTGTTATTTTGAAATTGAGTTAGTGTTGACTATTAATTGACTACTGTTTAACAGATTGAAATTAAATTAAAAGTCAGTGCATAAACAGTTATCTAATTAATGTAATTACGTTATTATACAATACTCATTGCATAAATTACTATTGTCAATATTGTTTGGAATAAATAAATAATGTGTTATTAAATTAACATGGTTATGCAAATATAATTCATTTCAATTACAAAAATTATTAATTAGACAGATGATTAAATCGTCGTATAAAAGTCATAACGACGTATCTGCATTTTTGCAGTTTTTCAGGAGAGCAGTTTAAAGGTTTTCATGTTTAAGTTTAGCATCATAACATTAAAAGTACGATTTGTGTGTCAATGAATATTTAGATATACATTGCCAGAGAGTTGTCCTTAAAGATGTTATAATTGAATTAACTGTAGCTACTTCCGGTTTCCCCCCACCCTCTTTTAAAGTAGATACGTCATTATGTCCTGGCATCACAACACAAAAATTGTAAGTTACGTCACCGTAATATTTAATTAATAATTAGTTTTTCTTTTATATTAAGTAAAATTATCCCTGTGAGGCTTTAGTTTTAACAGTATAAAATATTCAAGAGATATATAGTAAAATAAAAAACACATTTTATAAAATGAGCTTTTAATAAAAACCAAAAAACACTGAATTTAATAAAAAAAAAAACGGCGGCAGTTTAAAAATAAAAATTTAAAGATAAACCTTGATTTTGTGAGTAATTACTTATAGATACAGTAACATAATTTGTAAAAATGATGTAATAAAAGTGAAAGGTAATAAAATAATTAACTATTATTTCAGATATAAAAAACATATACTCTAAGTAATTAGATATTAACTAAAAACCTCTACAGAAAAAAAAACTATTTTACGATTGTTAAAGCGTTAACATTAACAATATTATATGTATACTAAATGTATAAAACATAAAACTGTCATAAAAATCTCCTATAGGCTATAATATTGTAGTGTCATAGATAAATATAGAAAAGTAATAATAATAATGTTAAAGGAAAGTACATGTGTATAAAGTTTTGACTAAAACTACATCGTGAGATCGTTATGATCACAGTCAAGATCGGAGGATTGTCTTTGAAAATTCATAATACTACAGTAGTAAATTACTACAATGTATAAAGTTTAAACTAAAACTACATCGTGAGATCTGAATGATCGCAGTCAAGAACATGAGGTTGTCTTTGGTCCCTTTCTTCAGTTGTGCGGCAAACTTTTATAAAAAGTTACATGCTCTGCACTTCTGACGATTGGTGTGGGTCCAGAACATAGAGATATTAAGTCCTCAAACTTCTCCTTGGATAACACAGCTTTCTTCTTTGGTAAGGAGTTTAGACGTTTTGGCTTTGTCTTTGGGTTGTCAGCTGCTGTCCGTGGAAGAGTGATACTCTTGTACAAGTCGGAGAGATGGCTGGTTTTGAAAAATATTTTTTCCGGTTCTTTTTTAAGTACCATGTACTCAACCATACTTGGCCAGTTAACGCTGTTTCCATCATCCTCCTCCCTCACTTTTAGAACTCTGAGTTGTTTGGCTTTCCCCATAAAATCTAAAAAGTCATTGGATTCAAGGCAATGAACATTGTAAGGTTTTTTCATACGAGCGAGACGAATGATCGACGCAATCTGTGATGGAACATAGATGTTGCCAGCAGCTTTCAAAGCAGTGTTAACTGCACTGTGGACAGAATCCCCTTCATTCTGGCCATGGTAGGGCTCAAAGAAGTTCAAAAATACTTTAGCAACATGTTTTGAGATAGAAACAAAATGCAAAAGCATAGTTGCTATTCCTGAGTTTTTGTTTTGGCCACTGCAGCCATCGGAGAATAAAAAAACTTCCTCTACTTCTTTTTTGTCTAGTTCCAATAAGTATAAGTATAAGCAAGTTGAAATTTCTGATGCACCACGACGGCTTAAGCCCTCATGCCAGAGGTAGCAGTTGCACTCAGTTGAAGATAGATTGTATATAGTTAAGTTAAAGTTGGCAAGTCGTCTATGGTAGAAGAGTTGACTTTCGTTTGACACTGGTAGCAGAATAACCTGCTGTAAATCAAATGATGCACTGACAGTTTTGCTGTCTGAGAATAACTTGGCCTCATTTTTAAAACTTCTTACAGCATTCTTCTCTTTAATATGCTTCTGATATCGATCTTCCAATTCTTCTTTCTTTTTGATATCCCCACTTCTATAAACAACACATAAGCTGCATTGGTATTTTTTCAAGTGAAAAAACCCAAGGTTCAGTTGATTGAAAACATCACTGTAGGTTGTTCGACTGCAAGTTATTCCTTTCGGTTTGTGCTCTTCAAGGAACATAGAATGCATCTTATTTAGCGTCAGATCAGGATGCAGGTATTCTTTCGTTGATGAAGCTCGGCAATAATGTGACTCCATCTTAGAAAATCTGTTTATGTGAGCTAAGATTGCTTCACGAACCTTCAAATCTTTATCTTTTAATTTCTCTGAACGGCCACCTCTCTTTTCTTCTTCTAATACCCCAGTGTCTTTCTTTTTTTCCAACGCAGTACGGACATTCCTTTCGGTAATTGCTAATGTATTTAAAAACATCTTTTTACAAACCGACTTTTCATCGTTCCCTTTTGGTAAATAGTAATTTAGAGTATATTTCCTCCTGGATGATTCTTTTAAACTAGTCTTTCGTTTGGTTTCAGTTTTTTTCACATATCTAGCAATGTACTCCCTTTTAACTTGTAGATTCAGTGTTGAATAGTAATTGTAAGAGAAAATTACTTACTTATTCCGTCGTACAGCTCCTGTGTGAATAGTATAAAATTCAGAACATGTTTCACCGTAAGTACGGCATCCTCAGCTGGTCATCGAGTGAAGATAAATCCACCTAATAGGTTTAGTCACAAGATAAAATTACACAAACACAAAGTACATATACATAATTAATACACTTAAACTCGCACGGACGAACACTAACGACGGGCCAGTCATGACTGTATGGTACGCATCACTTTGTCTGCAGTACTGGACGAGACAAGTCGTTGTGCTAACCAGGCGTGTTCTTGTTGTTATCAGTTTGGCAGAGAACAGCTGATCTGTGGTGACTTGAGTTAAATCCATTAATGAGGCCATTGAAGATTACATTTGAATTAAATTGTAGCTTATCATTTATGATGAATTCGTTAATATTGTTATTTTTAAATGCTTTGTAAATCTCGAATTCTTCAAGCGTGTCCATCTTTCTTCCTTTACTGCATACATGTAAGATATCCAAACTATTGTCCATTGCCTCAAGCGAATGATTGTGATCAAATAAATGTTGTCCAAATGTCGATTTTTGTTTATCTAATTTAGGGTTGGGTAGGTGTTCCTTGAATCTGGTAATAAATCTTCGTCCGGTTTGGCCAATATAAATACTTGAATAGTAATCATCTAAAATATTTTTCCTTTCAATTTCTGTAAATTCAAAACACTGGTGGGCAAACTTTTTACAAATTTCACCATTGCATGCTTCTCCCAAACGTTTTCTAGCTGACACTAATTTTTTTGTTGCATAGCTGACATATTCTTCTCCTTTGTTTCTTTGCTCTTTGGCAATTTTTCTTTTGTTAATTTTTCTTTTTTTTAGAGTTTCGGGATTGAGAGTTCCATCTTCCCTCTGGTTACCTTCTACCAAAAAATCCTCAGGAACTAATTCGTTATCAATAACAGTGCTGGTCTTGTTCTCTTTTTCTTCAAAATTCTTGAGACGTTTCTTCCCTTTCTTAACCTTACTATTGAGTCCCTCTGTAGTAGCGGTTAGGTTTATGTCTTGATCAAATTCATGATCATTCACACATTGACTGTTGTCTAAATGGTTGAAACATAGATAGCGAAAGCAAAGAGGACAAGCAGCAAAAACTTCACCTTTGCATTCACCAATCTCACATGTATTTTCCTGGTTTCTTATGTTTATAGTGGATATAGTTTTTCCTATTTCTAAAATGTCTTTCTCATGGCCACTAGAGCAGCTATACTTAGAATGATCTTCACAAATTGGCATATTACATTCTTCACAAATGGAAAATAAATATTTTTTGCACTTTCCAACTTCACAAGAAGGAAAATAATCAGGGTCCAAAAAAGAATCATCAAAGTCACTTTCAATTTCTGCAGAGTTCATAGATTTATCTGAGTTTTTACACATTTTCAAAGAAGCCAAAGGCTGTTCATCATCACTTGTAAAGTCCATTTCTAATTTATGTTTCAGCAAATCACATCAAACCTAAAACAAACCATAAACATTACTATTGATAATATTTTATTGTTTTTAAAAATCAACTTTGGGGTGCAAAGGTTTGTTAGAAATAAAACACCACTTTAAAAAAGGAATAAATGAGTTATTTTATTTTTTACAGTTCATAAAGTGTAATACGCCTAATATTATAACTTGTAAAATCACCTGTAACCGTTGAGACATAGTGGCGTATCTTCACTTACGTCGTTATGTTTTGTAGAAATGGGCTAAATTGAAAAAAATATCACAAAACATAACGACGTACGTTAAGATACGCCGTTATGTTGTTTTATACAGTCAAAATATTTCAGTTACGCCACCTTCATAAAAGTTGATATCTTTGTAATGGTTGTAGATACAGATACGCCGAAAGGACTCGTGGATAGAGCTCGTCAAGTTTGATATGAAGGCGTTGATAACTCAAAATGCCTAATTTTTCAGATACGTCGTTATGTCGTTTACACGACGAAATACTACGTCATTTTCCGGCAACGACCGGATAGATATACTAAACTCCTTGGGTTGGGGTACACTAAGTGGGCAGACGATGTGTGGTGAACTGACGTACAGTGTAAGTTTAATTATATTTTCCAAAAACCTTTGCTTGACCTGAGTCTCCAGTGAAATATTACACTTTCTTAATTTTTGATTTTGAATGTCTTGAACTCTCAAATTTTGTTTTGCATGTGCAACTTTAATCAAAAACAACAATTTTAAATTCACCACGTTTTCTAACCTCATTACGCCAACATACGTGTAGTCTGATTACAAGTGACAAAACACTAGAAGATCCACGTTCCTTGCCCGATTCGCCACAGCCTTCTGTATTAGTCACATATTAGCACGTTTTATCAATACTATATTGCATGACCCACTGATAATATTTATTTATTTGCATGTGAGCGCCTTGTATATTTGCTTATTATATTTGCACGAGTGACTTGATAGTGTCTAATGTTTGTTTATTGCTATCATAATTTTTATAATATAGTGCGATTGTTGTAGTATTTACTTACCATAGTCAAAGATTGTATACAAGTAGTTTTCGTTGTGATCATTAGGTGAATTGGTATTCCAGCAACTATTTTTCACCAGTCCCTAAGCTTCTTGGTTCCAACAATTATTTTCATGAACGATACAACTTATCTTTTAGCAAGCACTAAATAATATATTTTTACCACAAGCTAGGCTATACAGTGTGGCAAACAAAACAGAATATGGCAAACAGATCAAAAACTTCCAAGTATGGAGTATGCTTCAAGGCTGTGAAGGATGACTGTGATGCTATACAGTGTGAGCTGGAATGTGAATTTTGGTACCACATACAGTGTGTAGGAATAGGAGAGAGAGAATATGATAGGCTCTCAGCATCTGATGAGGAATGGGCCTGTGATAAGTGCTCTTTAATTATATCAAACACCATGTTAAAAGGTGAAGTTGGAACCTGAATGAGATTATAATAGCTCTCCAAGGTGACCTACAAGACTTACAAAGACAGTTAGAGGAGGAGAGAAGGCGGAATACAAATCTATCTGAGAGGTGTCTATTAAAAGAAGAATTTATTGTAAAGCTTGGTAATAAAACTTCAGGTAATTTGAATTCGTCAACTGTGCTCTCTTGTACTCAACCTCGTACTGATCTAAACCGCAGTTTGCCAGTACGTTCATGTGGCATTAGAGACTTCCCTCCGTTAGTGACGCAAAATCGTTTTGCATGCCTCGGCGTGGACTATGAAGCGTTTGAGGAGACTAAATTGGCCTACAAATCTACGCCTGCTACCAACATTGGGAGAAGAAGAAGAAACCAGAGTCACCATAAGATATTGCCTCCAGAACATAATAAACAAGTACCATCATCAACCTGTCGCAATGGAAGAAAATTAAAGGTTCAAGGATAAATAAAGGTACATTTCTTTGTGGATAGCCAGGGAAGAGATGTATCCAAAGAATTAATTAATAGATTTGACATTAACACTATGTCTGTGGTGAAACCTGGGGCTAAATTTTGTAACTTAATGCCAGAAAAGACTGAATGCCTTGGTAAAGATGATTTCTTGGTATTGCAAGGTGGTTCTAATGATGTCAGCAAGAATAAAGGGAAGGACATCTTAATGACTCTCAAGGGGAGGATTGGAGCATTTAGTTGCACCAATGTCATTGTGTTCTCGATTCCTCATCGGTTCGATTTGGCAGAATGGTCTTGTGTCAATAACTTGATAAAGAAAACTAATAGTGACATTCAAAAGGTGTGTAACTTGTATCCAAATTGTAGTTTTATTGATATAAGTAATATAGGGAAGCAATATCACACAACCCATGGCCTACACCTAAATCGACTGGGTAAAAGGTATGTTAGTGAAAAGATTTTTGAGTGCATATCAAGTAATTTTTCAGAATCTATATTATCCTTGCCTGCACCACTAAATGGTTCTTTTTTAGAGTAAGAAAGTCTGAATCTGGGCCTAACCCAGCAAAGTCTCATGATGTGCCTCTATATAGTATTAACTTAACACCTATTGATGACCAGACTGGGCTAAATTTTAATTTGAATAGAGAATATTATTCCAGGGGTTTAACATCTTTAGTAAGTTCCTTTGATAACAAATGCCATCAAGTAAGTAACAGCAATTCTTTTAAATCAAATAATAATTTCCATCATTCCAACATAAATTTTCTTCAAGTAAATGTTCAGTGTATTAGAAATATGATTATTGATTTAGAATATCTGTCTCATAGTTTAATATTGGATATATTATGTGTTAGTGAGCATTGGTTAACTACATGTGAAATGGATATATATTGTCCTAAAGGTTTTCTAGTGGGAGATGCAATGTGTAGAATTTTACATAAAAATGGTGGTACTGCCATATTTGTAAGAATGAAGGGATACAATCCAAGGGATACAATTCCATTAAATTTGAGAAAGTGAATATGGCGGAATTCAGCTCAGAATTAGACTTTGAATGTAGCTGTATTAAGTTAACAGAGCATAATGTAATTGTAATGAGCATATATAGATCACCAAATGGTGATGTTCAAAATATTTTTCAACTTTTTGAAACGGCCGTGAGGAAGGTTACTAGGAATAGGGTGCGGGTGGTTGTGTGTGGTGACTTTAATATTGAAATGGCTAACATTAACAATCGTGCAAGTGTAGATTTTCTTAATATTTTAAGATCTTTAAACCTGACTTGCACAAATAAGAGTCCTACTCGCATAGATTCCTGTATAGACAACATCTTGGTTAACTTTTCTCATTTAATGTGTGAAATCAAGTTACTACCTGGTTGTATTGCGGATCATGAGCCAATATTTCTCAAATTAAAAGTTTTGCCTATAAATGCAAATTTTGTAAATAAACGAGTCACACATAAAATTTATTTTCGGAAACAAACCGAAGCAATAATTTTGAACTTTGCTGATATTTTGGCTGAGCAAGTTTGGGATGTCTTTTCTGAGTATGAGTTTGGCCATATCAGCTTAGAGAACTTATGTCAGGAGTTCTTTATGAAAATTGTTTACCTATGGCATTTTTGCTCACCTGTTATTGCTAAGTCAAACAAGCTGAATCTAATATGTTAAGGAAAAAACTAAGTGTAAATTGGTATAGTGACAGTTTAAGGCAAGATAAAAATACAATGATGGCCTATTATGATGTTTATAAAAATCTAAAATTGGTTCAGTCAGAGCATACTCAGGTTGCATATAGAGTGTATATTGGCTTTATATAAAAATTTACAGAGACAATCTTAGTAAGGCAAAAAAAGAGACGTACGAACACTACATCATCAACTCAGTTAATCAGTGCAAAGCTGCCTGGGACATCATTAAGCATGAATAAACTGGTTTTCAGTTAAATGAATTAAAACTTTACCCAGAAGATCTTAATTCATACTTTTTGAACTCTGTACATGAATTGGTGAATCAATTTGATCATAATTCCGATGAAAAAAGTACTGCAATTAACCTCATGAATCTAGATTTACAGAAAACAGGCAACTTTAAATGGTCTAAAATCTTACCAAAGGATGTTATTCAGGTGGTTTCTAAGTTGTCGAATTCAAAATCTATGGATTATTTATGGCTCTTAAATAATATTATTAAAAAGGTTATTCACAGGATTTGTGAACCTCTAACCTATATATTCAATGAATGTTTAGACAAAGGTTATTTTCCTCAGTATTTAAAAGTTTCTAAAGTTATTGGGGCTCTGGCAGGTCTCGGTGGTCGTACTGGCTAGGGACAATGCCAAGGGTGATCCAAGCCAACCTGCACCACAGTAGGGCTGCCTCGGCAGCCCTCTGTCAGTCCATGACTGCACACAACATCGACCTGGCCCTGATTCAAGAACCTTGGTTACACAAGGGCAGAATCGCAGGACTGGCCGATGCAAAAGGTAAGATAATTTCCTCTTGTTCCACCAATAATGCTAGGACATGTATCTTGGTACGCAATGGTATGGAAGTATTTCCCCTGTTTGATTTCTGTTCCAGGGACATCACGACAGTGAGAACGACACTGAGCACTGAGGAAGGGCACGGGGAGTTCACCGTCAGCTCTGTGTACCTTCCCTATGATGCTCAGGATCCACCCCCTTCCAGGGAACTAGAAGCCCTGGTAGAGAAACAATCCATTGTGGGGCGGCACCTTCTGGTCAGCTGCGACGCCAATGCCCATTATGAAGCATGGGGATCAACCGACTCCAACAGGAGGGGTGAGTACCTATTAAACTTCATTGTTGCTAACGATCTATTCATTCTAAATCGGGGCAATGAACCCACGTTTAGGAATAGGGTTAGAGCCGAAGTCATAGACATGACCCTTTGCAATGCGGTCACTCTAGGCCTAATTGACAACTGGCGGGTCTCTGACGAACCTTCTCTTTCTGATCATCTGTACATTCGTTTTGATATCAAAGCTAAAATGTCAGCCTTTTCCTCTCCTCACCGAAATCCTATGCGGACGGACTGGGAGTCCTATGCTGCGGAACTTTCGGCCATTGCGGGCTTGGGTCCCGAGGGGGGGTATAGTACGTATAAGGTCTGTCGTGGAACTGGAGCAGGCGGCATCCTGTTTACAGGATGCGATCCTTGAAAGTTTCCACGACAACTGTCCAATTTCAAACACACCGCCTAGATCAAAAATTGGGTGGTGGTCAAAATCCCTGGAAGCTAAGAAAAGGCGCGTTAGAATGCTTTTTAATCGCTCTAAGGTGGCCAATTGTCGCGAAGAGTATCGTTTAGCTCTTAACGACTACAATTCATCCATTCGTGATGCCAAGAAGGCTTCATGGCAAACCTTTTGTAGGGGCATTGACTCCATCAAAGAGGCAGCCAGAATCCAGAAAATCTTGGCTAGCGAACCTATCAACCCCATGGGCAGTCTTAGAACCAGCTCAGGGGAATTGACAACTTTACCTGGCGAAACGCTCAAGCTCCTTCTGGAGTGTCACTTCCCAGGGAATCTCGTTGACGATGCTCTGGAAGTCTCTGGCCCTCGAGAGATTAGCCCTATACCTAGGGCAACTCGAGAGGACTGGAGGCAAGCTAGACGCATAGTCACCGTTTCCAAAGTTAAATGGGCAATCGACAAGTTCAGCCCATTTAAATCCCCAGGAGGCGATGGTGTCTTTCCTGCACTGTTGCAGAAGGGCCCACCGAACCTCCACTTTCTACTTTGCGAAATCTTCAGGGCGAGCCTTGCCTTCGGGTATATTCCTCAGTCCTGGAGAGTTAGCAAAGTAGTTTTTATTCCTAAGCGGGGTCGTGGCGACTACACAAACGCCAAATCCTTTAGGCCAATTAGTCTTTCCTCGTTTCTGGTGAAGACCATGGAGAGACTCGTAGAATTTCACATTCGAGAAGGGGCGCTTAAAGACTCCCCTTTACATCGAAATCAACATGCGTATCTCCCGGGGAAGTCTTGTGAGTCTGCCCTCCATTGTTTGGTCAGTCACCTTGAACATTCCCTGGAGAACAAAGAAATTGCTCTAGGAGCCTTTTTGGATATTGAGGGGGCATTCAACAACACCTCATATCAGTCGATTATTCGTGCGCTGGGACAACGTGGTGTAGAGCCCACCATCTGTAGGTGGGTCGACCACATGTTACGGGGCAGAAGAATTCAATCAACCCTTCTAAGTGAGGTGGTGGAGATTTCTGCAAGCCGAGGATGCCTGCAGGGGGGAGTTCTATCACCCCTCCTGTAAAGGTCACAACGATGAGGTACTCTCAATGAAGTCTGACTTCATTGGGACTAAGTATCTTTTCACCAGACCCTATACTGTGGATTTCAGGTCGAGGGAGTACTGGGACGGTGTTAGTAGCCCGGTTTTTTCTCACGACCTAATTGTATGGTTCACAGACGGGTCAAGAATGGGCAACAAAGCTGGATTTGGGGTCTATACTGGCGACCCTAGGACCAACGCTAGCGTGAGCCTGGGAGCGTATGGCACCGTTTTCCAAGCTGAAGTCGCCGCAATCCTTCACTGTGCCGCCCAGGCGGTCGAGAGAGGGGTTTGCGGGAAACATATCCACATCCTCTCAGACAGTCAGGCGGCCTTAGGGGCTCTTGACTCCTGGAAGGTTTCGTCTGGTCTAGTCTGGGAATGTGTGGAGTCCCTCAGCATCCTGGGTTCAAGAAATCAGGTCTTGCTGGAATGGATCCCAGGACATAGGAGATTAGAAGGCAACGAGCAGGCCGATGCCTTGGCTAGGGAGGGTGCTCTTAAGCCCTTCATTGGTCCTGAGCCGGCCTGCGGCGTTTCGACTGCAGCTGTCAAAACAGCCATCAAAAACTGGGTCAGCGCCAGACATCTGGAAATATGGCGGCGGTTCCCAGGGCAAAGACTCGGCAATGTTCTTGTCAGCAAGCCCTCCCAGAAGTTAACAATGTCACTTCTTGGGTTGAGTAAACCGCACGTTAAGCTGGTGGTGGGACTCATCACCGGTCACGGAAAATTCCGGAGGCATCTAAGAACGGTGGGACTCTTTACGGAGGATCCCATCTGTCGCCTCTGTGGGGAGGACGAAGAGTCGGCAGAACACATTGTCCTGGAGTGTGAGGCCCTTGGTGCCAGGAGAAGAGCACTTTTTGAAGGCTCACCTCTGGGACAGTTGAAATTACTAATCTAGTGAAGAAGCTCCTTGACCTGGTCAAGGATTGCCAGCTTTACGACGATTAGGCACCGGGATAGGCACAAAAAGCCTTAGGCTTCGTTGCAAGGGTTGGCTGGACCAACTGTACATCCCCTTTCAATCTAAATCTATTCCTATTTTCAAAAAAGGTGATAAGAATTTGCCATATAATTATCGTCCGGTTGCAATTGTTCCTATTTTTTCAAAAATATTTGATTCTTTAATTCTTAATCAGGTTAATGCATTTTTTGAATCCCACAATCTACTAACTGATTGTCAGTTTGGATTCAGGAGGAATAGATCCACTACTCAAGCTGTGCAACGGGTTGTGGAGGGTGCATTGATGGCTTTTGAGAGAGGGGCGTCTGTCTCAGTGCTCATGTTTGATCTATCCAAGGCGTTTGATTGTATACCATTTGATATTTTGATTAGCAAACTTGAGTTTTATGGTATCTTAGGTAAACAGTTGGACGTTTTTAAGTCATACCTAACTAATAGACAACAATTTGTTAACATTAAAGGTGAGTGTTCTTCACTTAGAGAAGTCAAGACAGGTGTACCACAGGGTTCTGTCCTTGGTCCTTTCCTGTTTGTCATTGCAGTTAATGACTTGCCATATAATATCCCAGTGCGTTCGGTCTTTTATATGCAGATGATACAACAATATTTAGCTCAGATAAAGACTTGGTACGATTGAAGAGTGTTATGGATACTGCTCAAGATTCTGTTCTTAATTGGTTTAAGTCAAATATATTGGTTTGTAACGAAGAAAAAACTCAAAATTTATTTATTAGTTTAAATATTGATTGTCATAATAAATCAGTGAAACTGCTTGGTCTTCATTTGGATACAAAACTAAATTGGAATGTCCACATTACGGAGATTTGTAAGAAACTGTCCAGAGTTGTTTATCTGTTTTGGAAGCTTAAACCCTTGATTGATCCTGATTTTTGCGTAAAGCTTACTTTGGTATTTTCCAGTCCCACTTGCAATATGGATTAATTCTCTGGGGCCATTCTTCTGATGTAGACAGCATTCTTTTATTGCAGAAAAAAGTTGTTAGAATTCTGGCAGGTAAAAGTCCTAGGGATCACTGCAAACCACTTTTCATTCAACATAGAATACTTACAATCACTAACCTTTACATACTTACTGTGTTGCTTTATACAAAAAATAACCTACATGATTTTCTAACTAGGAACAACATACATGGACATCTAACGAGACAAAACACACTCCTGGACATACCTCAGCACAGATTGGCAAAATTTGGTATGTGTTTCAAAATTTACAGTATAAAAATTTTTAAAAAGCTGTCTGAGCCTGCTCGTACAGCTGATTTCTTTAGTTTTATAATTTCTATTTTCAATTGGCTAATCAATAACCCTTTCTATAGCATTAGGGAATTTTTGGAAACCCCTGTGAATATAGAATTTAAGTAATCATTAGGCTAGTGAAAGACCGAATTGATCATGACTACATATTTTGGTATGTTATTTATATTTTTAATTATTTACTTGTAGTTTTAACACCTATGTACTTAACCTAATATAACATATTATGCATGTAACTCTCTTAGTTTTAACATAAAAATTGACTATGCCTAATTCATGTGACTATGATCTCTGGCATTAAAGTTCTTGATTCTTGAACAGACGAATACCGTTGTATGTTGCAAGGCTGTTGTCAAAATAACAGGGAGTTTCCAGTAACGCGTTGCGGGGATAACTGTTGTCACTTGACAACGCTGTTATTTACCCTGTTATGTTATATAACGTCCATCTCTACGCCACACGTGGCCGTATGTTGAGTTCCGCAGAGGGGCCTGTAGCAAAGTGTCCTGGCGAGGCCGTAGGCCGAGCTCTCTCATGAAGCCGCAGGCCGAGTTTCACAAATGGGCTAAAGGTAAACGCGGAAGACCTCCGAAACGAAATTTATTAATAACCTGCAAAGCAGAGCAACAACAAACGATTCTCTGGGAGATATGAGTGTCTTTAGTTTGCAAAATTCAGCTGATTGAAGCTCGGTATCCTGGTATTTGATACATAATGAGGGCCATCAAACTTCTCGTAAGACAGGATTTGTAGAAATTCTTTATAACTCAGTGGTGTTCACTAAAGAGGTCTATCGAGACGCACTCAAGTAACGAAATACAGTTCTTTAAAAATTGTATGTATTTTTTAATAAACCATAAACTTTTTGTAAATAAGTATTAAAAAGTCAGAGATTATATAATAAGTAATAAATAATAAGTACAACTCAATAAATTTATATTTCTAAAAAAAATTACTTCTATTACCGGCTATCATAGGCTAAAGGTGAACTGTTACGGAATAACAAAATGTATTTGTAAAATAGTACAACATTTAACCCTCCAGGTGCTGGGTTGAACTTTCTTAAGTGCTAGGCGTTTTTCATCATGTTTGCAACTGTATATAAAATATTTTTTTAAATACTGTAAACCTAATGAAAATGGTACATATTACATATCATTATTTTCAGAAAAAACCATAGAATAAGAAAATATACTTATACAGGACTTATCTTTTCATGGTAAACTATTGCTGGATGTTATTCTTTACAAAGAAGAAAAATTTTTTTCAATTTTTTTAATTTGAGTTCATGTATCAGTTCACAAAAGACATAAAATGAAAATCCAAGATAGACATATTGTAGAAAACTTAATAATAAACACAAATATATATACATGTTATAGGTTATCTTCTTGGACACATTCAGTTAGAGTAAAAAATGGAAAATTGTCCTATGTAAAAAATCACTAATACATGACAAGTTACACATTTCATTGTAACATGTAGTGTTATTTCACTTTTACAACTCAAAATGTTTTCAGCTCACAAAATATTACAATGACAATCAATAAAAAACTAAAATAATTAATTAAAAAATATATCTTATGTACAAAAATTTACATTCTGGAGCAATGACAAGATGATTTACTCAGAGTCAACTTCACTTTCAATGTCTGATTGTTCATTTAGTTCGTCTAACACATTTATTATTGCAATAGACCTACTTAATTCACTCATTTTTTAAGATAAAACACAATAAAACACAAAATAAAACAATAATAATAGATTACAATAACAAACTTACAATGTAAACAAACACCAAGCGGCAATACACTGAGCATCTGATTTGGGTGTGTTGAAAACAAAACATACGCTCCTAAACAATTGTTGTATATCGGCTGTTTTGATGCAGACGTATTCCATAGAGTATAATATGTTCCGCGTTTCTTCTACTTCAATACTATATAACATACTTTGTAATATTCAGTCGTTTAAAGCCGCTAGTGCGTTTTAAATAGATCGCGTACCTAACATCGCGCTAAGCGATGTCAGCACTACAACGGCGAGCGCTGACATCGCGCTACGCGATGTCAGCACCTGGAGGGTTAAACATGAAAATTAAAAAAAACCCTGTTTTTATATTTTTTGAAGAAGGGTAGGGTACATACACTTGAGGCGCGGCTGGTTATACCCCGGTTTTGGTTTTATCTTCCTTAAGTGGATATATCCTCCTGAGACCTGGGAAAAAAGGTTGTTTTTGTCAATTAGGGCCTAATGTGCTGTTTTTAGCACATAACCATGCACTCAAGTGAGTCCTGGATAAAAAACTCAATTTTATGTAACAAACGCCTAATGTGCTGTTTTTAGCACACATCAGTAAAAAAAAAGTTAAAGGAAATTTAGCTCTGTTTCGAGGCAGAGATTGGTACTACTGTCAAGCCGGTTTCCCGCCAATCTGGATGACGCGTCTTCAAGCCAGTCAAGCCTCAGTTATATGAGTCACCGGCACCTGAAATCATGGCTGCACGTCGTAACTCTGCAGACCTTCATTTAAATCTAGGTAAGAAGCACAAATAACTATAGAAATGTTGATTTAGCTATTAAATATATTTAAACTAATAATGAACTTTATGTAATGCATATAAAGAAATCATAATAATGAAGTTTCAATGAATTTTTTTGTGATTATTTATTAATGTCCTAAAAAAAGCACATTCGGTCTCTATTAAGTTTTATCCATTTTACACATGTGCTAATAATGGCACATTCGGTCTCAAATACTATGTATAACAATTTCAGTTATTTCCTTAAAAAAAGCACATGCATTGTTTAGTTTGTTATTCAAAATAATTATTTACAAGTAATTTAATTCTTTTTACAGTACCTGTTGAAATCGTGATTAGTAACAAAATAAATATTTTCCTGTTGTTTACAAAACCAAACAAAATAAAGAAATTATTAGGTAAAATACAAATTTATAATTTTTTGCAGTTGGCGATGAAGACATACTGAATGAGCTCAATTTAGATAATTCAGATTATGAAGATGGGAGGTCAGATGATGAACCTGAAATGCTACAAAGTCGAAATATGGAAATGTTGAAACACCTGCTCGATAGCGATGTAGATGATAGTGATGAAGATCCTACCTATGAACCTGAAATGGATCAGAATTCTGACAGTGCAAGTGGCGAAGAAGAACAGCCCACAACATCTCAGAAAAGAAAAAAGGTACCAAGATTACTTAAACTAAAATTAATAGTCCAATTAAACTTAATGAATGAAAACCATGTATTTTATTATAGTTTCAGTTTTAAAGTTTGTCCAAAACCCCTTTGCACTAAAATTACTTTCCATTAAACTAATAATTTTTGTTATTGTTTCAGCAAATACCGATACCAAAAGCAAAGCGTAAGTCAGAGAAGAAAAAACCTGAAGGCCCAAAATGGAGGAAAGGAAACAAATTTGAGCCTGAACCAATCCACCTCAACAAACCAGCTTACATGCCTGAAAGCTGTAATGCAACTTGGGATGATGACGACTTTATTGCTCAATACATTGATGACGACTTTCTAAAGATAATGGTAGAAAAAACTAATCAAACTTATGTCCACTCCACTGGTAAGACTTTAGGATTAAGTTTAGAAGAACTTAAAGTTTGGATCGGTATCAATTGTGTAATGTCAGCTCTCCAGTTCCCAAAAATACGAATGTTTTGGGAGAAAGATTATAAAATTCCCATAATTAGTAATTCTATGACGAGAGATCGCTTCTTTTCTATTAGAAAATCAATAAAGGTAGTGTTTGACAATGATATTTCCAATGAAGCAAGACAAAGTGACCGTGTTTGGAAAATACGTCCTTTAGTTAACAGAGTTTTACAGGGATGCATGGATCAACCTCGAGAACAACATATCTGCATAGATGAAATGATGATACCTTTCTCTGGCACTTGTAGTCTAAAACAGTATGTCCCCAACAAACCAAATCCTGTAGGGCTCAAAGTTTTTGTTTTGGCTAACTCTAATGGTATAATATGTGACTTTAGGATCTATCAAGGCAAAACCACATTTCCTTTAGAGGTCAATCAGGGCTTTTCTCTTGGTGAAGCAGCGGTGCTTTATCTGTCACGATCATTAGTTCCTGGCCATGTGATTTATATGGATAGATACTTTCTTACTGTTAAGTTAGCAGATGAGCTTATTAGTAGGGGAATCAGGTGCTCAGGTACACTGATGAAAAATCAGGTGCCTAAAAACAATGATTTAATTGATGACAAGTTATTTAAAAAACAAAACAGAGGCACTACTAACGTTACTGTTAGGGAAGACAAGTTGATTGCATGCACCAAGTGGTTGGATAATAAACCAGTTGTTTTGCTTTCAACACATGAAAGTCAGGATCCAGAATGTACTGTTAAAAGATGGAATAAGAAAGAAAAGAGGTATGTTGAAATCAAACAACCAAAGGTTATAGACTCATATAACAAAAATATGGGAGGTGTAGACCTGGCAGATAGGATGTTGTCGTACTGTCCTTCCCGGTCTAGAACAAAAAAGTGGACAGTAAGGTGCATTTTGCATTTTGTTGATTTAGCCATAGTAAATGCCTGGCTACAGATGAGAAAACACAAGAAAGAACGGGGATTTGCAAACAGGGATATTCCTCAACTTAGGACATTCAAGTTGATGTTTGGGGAACGCCTTATCAACAAGAATTGTGAGCCCAATGAAACGTTTGTTGAAGACGATTCGGAAGAAGATGTTATCGTTTTTGAGGATGGGAGAAAAAAGTCCCTACCTTCGTCAGTTGTGCGCACAAAGGGTGCAAAGCACCTACCTAAGGTTCATGAAGGGCAACAACAAAGATGCAGAATGCCAAAATGCAAGCTGAAGAGCACTATTTATTGCGCAAAATGCAATGTTTTCCTTTGCTTAAAAAAAAATAAAAACTGCTTCTTTCAGTTCCATCAAAAATAAACCAGTAACTATACATACAGAAGTAAAAGATTGTTTATAATTGAGAAATAAAATAGTTCATAACATGTAACATGTAGATTCATTCACTTTCCACCTTAACCATATTAGGACCGGATGTGCTTTTTATAGGACATAAATAATTGTACTTTATAATATATCGAAAATTTTTTGAGTATTTTTTCGTGTTTAAATAAGTTGTTGTTAATGTGGTTTGTGACAAATAAACCAGAAATAAAACAAAAAAAAATTCAGGTCTCAGCTGATTTAAAATATATGTCCTAAATATAGTACATTCGGTCTTATCTACTTTAAAGCCATATATTTTTCTAGGACTCAATACAGTTTATGTACACGTCCTAAAAATAGCACACTGGGTCTCAGGAGGTTAAGACCATGGTCACAGTACTTATAATATAAAATTAGCAGTTATTATTCCTGAAAATATTATTGTAAAACTTCTACTGGTGGTAAAATAGGTATCAACTATAATACATTTAAAAACTACACGTCGTTACTTTTGATCCTCGATGCTTACTTGTTTGTAAAACTCCTTGTTCGAAAAAAATAAATACAACAACAATACAATCTCAAATAAAAAGGAAAACAAACAAGAAACAACAAACATCCAAAATGGCTGATGATCGGTAATTCGTGGTATGGTGCGTCTTGCTGTGATTGTGAACATTCTTACTCTCACGGTTTAAATAAAGCTCAATTCGCTTAGTTGAATTAACTATGTGTATATCTCTTTACTCTACAATTGAAGTATTTATGTATATGTACTAGGTTTACATTAATGAAACTTGGGTATAGTGGGAATGTTGTTCTTATTTGTTGCCTAACCTAGAATTGGTTTTCTTTATATATGCCTACATGAATGTGTATTTAAATAATGAATTTTATGTATGTTAGGGTCTGAAAACTGTGAAATTAAAGAAACAATTCGTCCTTAAATAGTTCCAAAGATACTAATTCTTCAATGAACTCTGAGTTGAAACAAAGGTAAGGATTTATTTATTAACATTTACCTATCATAAGTTATAGATATGAAATCTCTTCAATTAGGCCTAGTTTAAATAAGTTAATTATGTGTGCTAAATGTCAACTAGTCTATTAAAAGTTGGTTGTGCCACAACCCATCTAATCATTTCTTATAATTTATACTCTGGTAATTATGCGCTTTCTAGACACCTCTGATAATGCGATTTCTTGTTGAAAAAGTGGTATGAATTTATAATTCCTGAGGAGGTTGATTTTAACCACAGAAAACTCGTTTTTTTTTTTTTTTTACCGAAAAATCGAAAAACTAGGTAGGCTATTTATGTGTTAATGAAAAAACATCTTTTTTAAGAATTGGAATTTGTTAACAATTTTTTTTATCAATTTATTTGTTTTTTAACCCTAGATTGTGAGGAACAACATAATTTATGTGACTCACAAAATCCCTTCTATAAGCGAGGAACGGCCTAATTTATTCTGTTTTATTTATTTATTTCCTACAGTTACATCATTTTGTTTAAATCAACATCAAGATGGCAACAATGAGCTATTACAGAGTATACAAAAAAATGCACACAAAAAACATTTACACAAAGCCGATTTCTAATACTAATATGCTATGCTACAATATAATACTAAAATATCCAATATAACACAATCACAGATCTAAGGCTATAAAATACTGCTAAACAGCTCATGAAAGACAAAAATTATAACAATAAAAAATTAAATTAAGCAACAACAATACTTTAGAATATTTAGTAATGCCCACGGATTGGCAATACAATCAATAGCAACTGTTTGATCTACCAACACGCCAGGGCAATGTTTCCAAAAATAGCATAGGAGACATTTGTTGTGGGGAAATCCCTCATTATGCTCCCCACCCTTCCTTTCTCAAGATAAAGCGCTGGGACACCAAGCTACCTGTGCCGGTTATCAGGGTTTCTGAATCTCACATGGCCAGATATGCCAGGTTTTACTGTATTTATCAGAATGGTTACAATATTAACTAATTACCAACAAAACATATTCTTACAATAGTAAAGAGCAAATCACCTTTTGTCAATGCAAATTCTGGTGTCTGCCTCTTTAGTATAAAACATCCTTAGCATCCTTAGGTAATATAATACTATAGTTGCATCATGCTAACAAAAGACCTGGACTAAAATTGAACTCACCAAGCCAAGCAACTAAACTCGCTATCAACAAGGATAAAAAGAGATTCAATATCGACAAAGAGAATATCAATTATCAACTAGAAAAATGGTTTTGACAATTCTTTTAAACGAGGGAAGCTTCATGTCAAAAAAGTCAACTTCACTAGTTATGCTGTTGCATTAAAATCAATCAAATATGTGTGATCATCAAGGAATCACAACAAAGTTGGTACCAATCGACGCAGAATGTTCTGTTCTATACATTTCAGATATTAGATATTTTTTAATGCAATTTTATAACCGTAGGAAATAAAATTAGAACATGCAACTACAAACTCCCGTTCAATACCCGCCTGGCGGAGGTCTGGTGGGAGTGAAATTGCCGATGTTTGTCATATCACTGAAGAATAACCGGAAGATGGAATAAGGCGTACCAAATGTCAGTTTGTAGATAGTGAAATACTCTATCCAAGAAAACAATGTTCATTCTCTTATTTGCATTGGGTATTTTTCAAAAAATGTTTTTGTATACCCTTGTTTACATGATTTCCTAAAAGTGAAGTATGGCATAATTTATGCTGTTGATAAAAGTTTAGATAATAATTTATTGATATATAAATTTAAAAGAAAATTAGCTAGATAGACAGAGAGATGACAAGTTGATCGATGTCGCTTCGAGCGAATTTCGTGCAGTAGGTTGGCAATGGTCACGTGACAAGTTTTCACTTTAATGGAAGAAGCAGAGCCCACCAACTTTTTATGTCTGATTTTCTTTGTGAATGTTTTATTCGCTGTAAGTGTTATAAATTACTATTAGAATGAATAAAATCATGTGTTGTGTTTAGTGTAGTAAAATGTGTAATATAGTAGTTTTTAGTATCTAAAATAATCAGGAATAGTGAAATTGATACTTATGTAGGCACTAGCCTAAACATTAATATTTTTATCCGATTTCAGCAAACAATACATGTTTATGGATACAGTATTAGTGTAGCCTACTTATAATAATCTTAGACAAAAATTATAAAAGTAGTATGTATTTTTATTTCCATGCAATCTAAATAGATTGTTTATTTTATTTACGTGAAAACAATATGGCGTAGTATGCTATTTGTTTATTTTATTTACGTGACAACAATATGATGTAGTATGCTATTTTATAGCGCACAAACCTTATCTATGGCAACACTGTAATACATTTTTTATATTTCTATTCAGAAATATGTGTTGTAAGAAATTTCTATTCTATCAAGTGCTGCTGTTCTAAAAATTCCCAAAAATTATTTTATATTTGTTATAATGTTTACAATATGTACTATTTTTTAGTGTCGTTTACACATTTTGCGCACGCTAACTTATGGTGTTGTAAGTTTTATACTTTTTAGAATATTTTCATATATTTTACATTTCCTTGTAGCTAATAGATTGTACTATTACATTATATGTAGCAAAAACTTTACATACCCCTTATTTTTAGATTATTATATAATTTTTCATTTAAATTTTTCGTTTTCATGGTAACATTTTTATTTTTCCCAATAAAATTGTGTATGGGTTAGCCTATTATTTTTTCACAATAAAATTTAAAAATTTGTTTATGGGTACAATATGACTATTTTTCCTAAACAACTTTTTCTTGTCTACTCAATGGTGATTTTCTTGAATTTTTACATGTACTAACTATTTGATTATCTAAGGTGATCATACTGTTTCTTTGAACATTTTTCATATCTACGTTCTATGTAAACAAACACTTAAAAAAAACAACCTAGTAGTTTATCTAAAATGTAACAATATATTATTATAGTGCACTGAATAATAAACAATTTGGCCATCTTGGATTTATTTACAAACATGTTTTAGTGCTCCTAAGGAGGAGGGTTATAATTTACGTACAACATTTTAAAATGTTTTTCAATCTTTTCATGACAGTAATTATTTACTAATTCTTTTTGTAAGTTTTGATTGTAGTATCTGAAAGTACAGTTCTTGAGAAGAAAAACAAGTTTATAACATTTACATTTGGAGCATATTTAGTATTTTTTATGATTTTTACAAAATAGCTTGTGCAGCGCAAAAAAGGACCTACCATTTGGGAGCACACATTGGTTCACCTGATGCTCACGATCTACGGTTAATGCTGAATTAGAATATATAATTTATTTTTCGGCCCAAAAAATACACTCTACTTACCTTACCAAACATAACCTAACTTGTTCTAATGGTCTATTTACTCAACAAAAATTCATAATTTGCATTAAATGGTTCATGGTCACTCCGACAAGAATATGTGCGAATTTGTTTTTGGTGGCTAGTCATGCTCCTATTAACATTTTGCTTATGGGCACCATAGGTGATATGCCGCGAATGCATTTTTTCCGTGATATCTCGAGAAATAATTATCGCAGACCAAAATAGTTTTCAAATTTGTGTTTAGCTCATAAAACTACATCATTTTCTAAATAATCACTAAAAATAACGGAGATAAGTTTGGTTTTTTACCACGGTAGCATATAAAAAGCAGTCAATTTATTTTTCTGCAAAGAATAAGTTTTCCGCAGTTGAAATCATTCTCTTTTTAAGATACAGAAACTCATATTTCACCATTTCTCAACAAGAAATCGTATTTTCAGAGGTGGCAAGAAAGTGCACAATTAGACCCTATCATCGATGTGAAACTGGTCAGTATTTCCATCCAGGAAAAGGGAGAAAGTGAGTGAGAGATGGTTAATATTTAAGGGAATTATTGAAAATTGCTAAAAATGTCTAATATACGTTTGAATGAGCAAAAATGTTTCCTACACGTTAGGACAATATCAATTAAGTAAAATAAGCATGCATATCCTATATTACCCATTAGGAAGAATATTATGTCGAACCTCTTCAGGTGTGCAGACAACGATCATGACATGAAGTAGTTCTATTCAGTAAATGGGGAAAAGGAGAAAGTGAGGGTGAAAAGGATAACATTTAAGGGAATTTTGGGAAATTTTACGAAAATTGCTAAAAATTGGTCTAATTTAAGTTTGACTCAACAAACAACATTGTAATTAGACGTCGACCGCCATTTTAGGCAAGTTCGACAGCAAATTTCTCTATTACTGAATGTGTGGGCTCAGCAAGTGAACCAATGTACAAAAGGTACTACCCGTGGATATAACGTGCATTTAAATTTGTTGCTGGGACAATATTTGTTGGACGTAAAGCTCTTTAAAATCAGACATCGGCCGCCATTTGAGGGAAGTTGGACAGCGAATAACTCTATTACTGAACGTGTGTGCCAGCCAGTGTACTACGGTACAAAAGGTACTATTCGTGGGTATAACGTGGTGTATTCCAATTTTTGCTGGGACCGTATTTGTAGGATTTATAGCACTTTAAAATTAGACATCGACCGCCATTTGAGGAAAGTTCGACAGCGAATTTCTCTATAACTGAATGTGTTGGCCCAGCCAGTGGTGTACTACCTTTGGATATAACATGTTGTATTCAAAGTTTAGCTGGAACCATATTTGTAGGACTAGGACTTATAGCACTTTGAAATTAGACGTCAACCGCCATTTGAGGCAAGTTCGCCAGCGAATGTGGATTCAATGCCACTTTAAGAAAGTAACTATACTTGGATATAATTCATACAAATAAGGAGAGAAAAGAAAGGGTAGTGGACGAGAGTGCTTATCAAATCATTTTGGTGCTGATTTAACTCTTGAGTTGTATCTTCATTGTGTTCAATTTGCCTGACTGGTTTTTAGTTATGCCGTAAATACTACTCATTAACCCTAAAATGAAAGGTTAACTCTATATATTTTAGGATTTTATCAATAACCAGTGTTGATGTGACTAACATAACGTCGAAATGGAATACTTCGAACAAGAGGACATATTTTTGTGCCCAGTGATTAGCAAACCAGTCGTATGACTTTCTGCACCTTTTCTCAACAGACCCGTCAGACTAGTGGATAAGGCATTCTACCTGGCAAGTTGATATCTATTTTGAGATTTAGATCAAATCCTCTCTCAGACACAACTTTTACACAACTTCTTAGATAGGTTCTTGCAGTTTATTTCTCAATGGGCTAGTTATAATCTTGTAGTTGAAGTTGATTTTGATGTGACAAAAAATAAGAGGACTGTTAAAAATGTGTTTAATAATTTCAAACAACACAACCTGTACCACTTAAATAATAGTCCTACTAGAGGGAAAAACTGCCTTGACAATGTTTTTGTAAGTGAAAGGTCTGCCAACTTCTCTTTTGTAAAAATATTTAGTTTTCTATTCTCAGATCATGATGGTGTAATAGTTAACATGCAACCAATAATGCCTAACGTATTTACTAATATCATTCCTGAATTTTCTCATCTTCTGCCTTAGTTACTGGTATATCCGATCATCATGGGCAGATAGTGAAAGTCTCCTCATGCTCACAGTCCTCATTTCCAAAATTTACTTTTAAAATGCTGTTCTTGAGGAATAACTATCGTGTCTGTATGTTGCTTCTCAGAAATGAAATGTTGGTTCAGTTTTCTTAACTGAGGATGTGGATGAGAAGTTTAACTTGTTCATGTCTACATTAACTTCTTATTTGGATTTGACCTTTCCATTAAAAAAATTAAAGTTCATGAAAATGGTTATACTCTAGAATAAAATTTGATCAAAGATTGCTCAAATTAAATAAAACTCTCTTGTACATGTATTTACTTACAAAAAAAAACCTAGAGTCTTCTAACCCCTTACGAAGACAATATATTTGTATAAAGAAACAATTTAGAGAATAGGTTAGATCTGCTAAGGCTAGTTCAGTTTTGAAGCACATTGAAGGGGCAAAAAATAGATCAAAAGCAGTCTGGAATATTATAAATGATATTCCAGGGAAAACTAGTAATTAATTTTCTAGGATTTCTCTAAAAACATCAGATGATGTTAAATCATTGCTGGAATTCCCGTAATGTAACATTTAAAATACACACACGCGCACACATACACACACTCGCGCACACATACACACACTCGCACACACACACACACACTTGAAAAAATTCAGATGACTTGAAAATTACCCTTTCCTTATTTCCAACATATTGAATACACATTTTGAAAAAGTTGGTTTGCGAACAAGTTTTCTTGATGATGGTGTTGCTCAGCATACAGTTCCCATTCAAAAGAAACAGAATGTAAACTCTATTTTTAGCTCCTACAAATGAGAGGGAAATCATTGAAGTAATTCAGTCCCTCAGAAAAAGAAGTTCTGCAGGGATAGATGGTGTTTCATCATGTCTTCTAAAAGACTTTGCTGACCTCATTGCATCTCCTTTGGCTCATTGAAAATAGTAAATTTCCTTCTTCTTTAAAAATTTTAACTGTCAAGCCTTTATTTAAAAAGAGTGACATTCATGATCCGGAAAGCTACCGTCAAATATCCATTCTCTCAACTTTTTCTAAAATTATTGAAAAACTTTTCTATATTAGGCTATTGACTTTTCTCAAATCAAGAGATCTTCTTTTTAATAAGCAATAAGGTTTTAGGAAAAATCTATCCATACTAAATGCTATGTACAGTTTTATTTCAAATGTTGCATCGGTGTTAGATAAGAGACTGCATACTATTGGCCTTTTCTTTGATCTTACTAAGGCATTTGATGTAGTTAATCACAAACTTCTTTTAAAAAATTTAGATTTATTTGGAATAAGTGGTAAAGCTTTGGATTGGGTCTCATGTTACCTGATTGGACGGAAACAATTTGTTGGAATTCCTTTTGTTGATGAATTTGGGTGTCTAAGGAAGAAGGTTTCAAATGAAGTTATTGGTATATTAGAGAGATAGGACATCAGCAAACTTACCTTAAAAGACAAGTTCACTAACACCAAAATCATCTCTCTGTAAACACTAATAAAGCTAACTTCATTAAGTTTAAACTGCTCAATTCTAAACAGATACCTCTGATAATTTTAGCGTCCCAGGTGATTACTTTGAAACTTATCCTATTGAAGCTACTAATTTCTTGGGGTTAGTTATTGATTTTTCAAAACTATATCGATAAGATTTGCTCTAAACTAAACGGTAGAATCTTCATTTTACGTAGATTGTCACAATATTCAATTAAAGAAATGTTGTTATCAGCTTATTATGGGTGTTATCCTCATATTATTTATGGACTCCCCATTTGGGGTGCTGAATGTTGTAGGGTGAATTGTATTTTTCGAGTATAAAAAAATGCTGTTAGAACTATTTTTGGAATGTCCCGTGATCAATCATGTAAGGGATACTTTCGAGATAATAAACTCCTCACATTTCCTTCCTTTTATGTATTAGAAACTTTATTATTCACGAAGAAAAACTTCCACATTTTTTTTACTTAAAACTCATTTACTCAAGAATTCAAGAGATCTGATAATCCCCCAACATCACAGTACCTTTTATCAAAGGCATTCCAGTTATAACTGTATTAAGGTATACAATAAACTGCCAAATTTACTAAAGGCTAAAACAGATATTATAAATTTAGAAAATTACTAAAAGCTCTGTTGCTGAAAAAAGAATATTATTCGGTAACTAACTTTATGAATGATGACCTGGCTTGTCTTTGATTTTAGTTGATAATTGCTATTATAATTGTAAATACTACTATTTTATATACAGTATTAGTTTTGTATTGTCCCTGTAAATGGGACGATTGTCATGCAAGTCTTTTGTTTTATGACAATAAATTTGATTTGATTTGAATATACCACATTTAGAAAGTAATCCTCCTTGGATATAATTTAGTATACATACGATATTTTGATATATCAAAATTTTTCAATTTGCAGTACTTTATATTGTCTGTGCTAGCGTTATTTGTGTGAAGTTCTAAACCTAATGTATTGAAAACATATAATACCGGGCAAGCCAATTTAACATTCCAACAATCCTATTTATTCCTATTATTAAATGTATATTTCTTGGGTGCTAGGTAATGTATGCTACGATAATTTTGTAAGTTTTTTTTTCTCCTTAAAAAGTGTAAGTTACTAACATGATAGTGTTGACTAAAGTGAGTTTGATTGGACATTATCACTGAGGTTCCTCTAAAAAATACAGTTGCCCCCTGTCACTTTCTGAAGAGCTTCAGCAATGTCAAGCAGTTGAAAATGTGGGGAAAACAAGCATAAATAGCTCAAAAAGGAAGAGAAGGCGTCGGAAGAGGTTGAATAGGGTATCTATGAATATTACAGTGTCAATTTACAGTGAAAGCCACGGTAGAAACATGTCTCAAATGTTATCACGAGAGTTTGGACAAAAGTTGTGCCAGGTTAATCCTAGTTTAGTAAAACCTGGAGCGCCAATTAATGAGGTTGTTAGGGATGTGAAGAAAGACTCGCTTAGTTTTAAGAGTAATGATTTTGTTGTAGTTATTGGTGGGACAAATGACATTGGCACAAAAAAACGAAAATCACGTAGTGGATGTGTATTTAGATCTACTGGCCTCAATGCCCAGTACTAAATGCCTAATCTCAACTATTCCACCAAGGTATGACCTCAGCTCCTATTCAAACAAAAACAACTCCATCAGACATTTAAACAGTAGAATTAAGGAGCTAAGGAACGTTTTTACAAACTTCAACATTCTGGACTTGTGTTCTAAATCCTTTCAGATGTTTTCCAAAAAGGGGATACACTTTCATAACAAAGGGAAGTTGCAGATTTGTCAAGAGATTAGGAAAATAGTTGAAATGTGGGCTAAAGAGGGTCCCCTCATGGGTTTAGGTATTAGAGCTGTTGCCTTGAAACAATTGGTTTTTAATCCTAACATCCCTAGTACATCTTGAGACTCCAAATTGCCTTTGTCCTTGGCTCATCACTCTGATTTTGACCTCAGTTCTCCTCCTAGAACACCTAATGCATCTCATTCACCTATTTCAAATCCTATCCTCTCTCACAGCCTTTGTGGTGAGCACTATGACAATAGTTTTTTAGGGAGTATGGGAGTAATTTAGTTGCTGTAAATAGTGATCAAAGACTCCCTGTTGTAGCTCCTAATAGTACTAAAGTAAATAAATCAGTTTGTTATGAACATAACTTTTAAAATTTTCCATTAAATTGTCCGTAGTGTGAGAAGAAAGATTGGTCAGCTTGAGGCTGTGCTGCATGATGTGAATTTTAACTTTGTATGACTCACAGAACACTGGCTTACTAGCTATGAGGCAAGTGCGATAAATTAATGGCTATGTATTTATTTCTTCCTTTTGTAGAACCTCAATGATTCATGGTTCTATTTAGGAGATTCACTCATAGGAGATTTTAATATCAACATCCTCAAATCTTTCAACAAATCTTCACAGACCCTTATAAATAGTTTCAATCTGGCTACCACTATTCATGACTTCACCAGAAGAACCGATAATGGTGGTTCCTGCGTGGACAACATAATAACAAATATACCAGCACATTTAATCAGTTCAAACGTCGTATTCACTTGCCTCTCTGACCATGAAGGAAAGTCACTGAAGTGTTTCTTTTCTCTTAATAAACCGTTCTTCACTAATAAGGTAAAATATACCCAAAAATTCAAAAACAAAGATAATTTTCAAAAATTTCTTCAATACGAAACATGGCGGTCCGTATTCAAAAACCTTTCACACAACACAATATTTGCTACCTCTTCCAATATTCTCATTAAATACATAAATTCCTCTTTTCCATTGGTCAGAATGGTGGTAAATGGGCCAAGGAGACCCAAGTGGCTCATGAAGGAGGTTAGGGGGAGTAGGCGTAATGTGCAGGACGCATATATACTGCAGCTTGACGGAAACCCCATCCTTAAAACACACTACAACCATCTGAAGCAACGTTACCTGAATCTCATCAAAGCTTCAAAGTCCAGGCAGGCAGAATAATCCATCTTACAAAGTCGTGACCCGGTGAGAGCGACTTGGGAGGTGATCAACAGTTGTAGGCTATCAAGAAGAGCTGCCAACCATGGAATGTGTGAGTTGGAAAACGGAGGAGAGGTGGTTAGGGGTCATGAACGAATCGCCTCCATCCTTAATGAATCGTTTCTAAATGTTTCTGAGCGTTTACGTCAATCCTCTACGAACTCACCACACATCACAATTGTACCATCAACACCCAATTCTTTCTTTTTCCATAAAATTTAATTATGGAAACCTTCCAGGCTATTACATCATTAAATAATAGCTATTCCAAGGACATATTTGAGATTTCATCTCAATCAAAGAGTTCACTATGAAATTCACCCCTATACTGACTAAACTCTTCAACTTTTCATTGTCTGAGGGAGTCTTTCCTGGTGACCTTAAAATCACAAAACCCATCCCTTTATTAAAAACAAACTCTAAAAGAACAGTCCCCAATTCTTTCAAACCGATATCCATTACACCTATTTTTCAAAAATATTTGAAAAAATTGTACACAACAGACTTTTTAACTTCTTAGAAATAAACAATATTTTGTCTTCCTGTCAGTTTGGCTTTAGGCCCAACAAAAACACTGAATCTGCAACTGCTTTTGCTTTGAAGAAAATTCTTTCCTCTTTGAATTTCAGCGAGCACACTCTAGGTTTTGTGATATAAAAGCATTTGATGTGGTCGATCACCAGATCCTACTCAGCAAGCTTGAAAAATATGGAATTCGTGGTATAGCACTTAATTGGTTTCAGTCTTATCTTACTAGCCTTGTTCAGTGCGTCCAAATTCTCAATAATGAAAAGGTATACATGTCAAATTTTTCAACAGTCATGATGGGAGTATCGTAGGGACCTCTATTATTTTTGTATATTAATGATCTTCCTGATTTCCTTAGCAGTGAACAAAATAGACTTTCTCTTACTGTTTCACTTTTTGCTGATGATACTTGTTGGATTTTTAATCACAACAACCATCAAACCCTCTCTCAACAATTTCTTACAACATCAAATCAACTTCTGGAATGGTTCACTGCTAATAAATTAAATCTAAATATATCAAAATCAGAACTTATCAAATTTCAATCACAGAACAGACAACACAGAATGTCCCGAATCATTACATTCTCAATAATAATACTTTAAATAGCACATTATCTATAAAGTTTTTAGGTGTCCAAATAGATTCTAGTCTAAAATGGGACACTCAAATAAATTATCTTGTAAAACAGCTTAATTCAACAATATTCACCCTGAGGTGCCTCTCGTCATTTGTCTACCGGGAAACTCTCTCAAGCTGGGTTACGGTGGTTTGTTTGAGTCCAGGATGAGCTATGGAATTATCTTCTGGGGTTTCTGCAGTGCCCATTCTTTTGAAAGAATTTTCTGTTTCCAGAAGAGGGCTCTAAGGGTCGTCTGGGGATTGCAACAATCACAGAGCTGTAGGGAGGTCTTCCGATCAAGTGGTACTCTCACCTTAGCATGCCTTTTAATGTATCATTCAGCAGTTTTTATTTTTTTTAAATAAGAATGACTTTCCTGTCTTATAACACTCTTACAGCACAAGACACAAACATAATCTGGTTATCAATAAATTTAGATTGTCATTGTTTAAAAACTCTTTATTCTGCCTTGGACCAAAAATATTTATTTCTCTTTCTCAACATATAAAAACACAAATTTGCTTGAAATCATTTAAAATTCTTTTAAAAGACCACTTGATCGGGAGAGCTTATTAGTCTTCAAGAAGCTCTTGAGGGGGCCCCATTTTGAGGCCAGATGGGTCACAATATCATCATGATATAAAATAGTTTAATATTATTATTGTTATATTTTTCATGATTGTGATATTTAAATTTATTTTTTATGATTATGTATATTATGTATGTTTCTATCATATATATGAATTAATTGACATACACAGAAAACTGTAATATGTTCCATTGTGTCAATAAAGAAATTGAATTGAATTGACCCCTTCCTCTCCGCGTCAGATGTCCCATTGTTATCAACTTATCTAACAACGGAAAGCATCCTCGTAAAAGCAAAGGAGGACCAATGGTTTATCCTCTATTATTATGGTAAAAAAAAGTATTGTTGGTCATTTATAAACTAAGGAATAATGAAGAAAATGTGTGTAAAACATTTTTTGCTTGCTTATATTTTTGCAATTAGGCCTACTAAATTTATTTAGAAATAAGCCCTAACAAATTATATATCTACATATTTAGAAGGTGTCCTACAATAATGTATGTAGGGGAAAATTCAAAAAATTATTTTATATATGCGTTTGAACTTAGTATTTTTTTTCGAATAAAGTCTTCAAAATACATATTTCGCTTATAACTATAAAAAAAATATAATTTTCATTGTTTTTGTGATTTGAAACATGATTTGTGTTCATAATAACATTTTCAAGCAGAATTTATAGAGTTCAAAGTCATCAGATAACAATATTTAGTTATGAATTCTATATAATTTCAGGAATTTTACAAAATCTTTTCATGCGACGTTTCTTTTGTTCATGTGTATAAAAGTATTTTCATTTATTTCAAAGTAAAATACATATGCATTCTATACCAAATTCAATTTTCTACAAAACGCAAATTTTTCACAATTTTATTGCTCTTACTTGTGTCTGTAACATACCTAATGCATTAGTACTACAAATTTTTCAACTTTATTTATTTTCTTGCAAAAAAATACTACCAACTTTTTATTTATTTTTATTGGAAGTGTTATTACTGGATACTATTTGGCAACTAAATAGGTCTGTTTTGGGTATCTTGGAATTTTTCCTAAAAATGTTTTATACCATTTGTAAGGGTTGCAAGTTACGATAACACTATGCGCTTGAATTGCAATTGTTCGCTCTACTCAGGATATCAATTCTTTACAGTGTCGTTACCATGACTATATTTATTTATGTGAAAGTATGATTTATGAGAAGAAAAACTGTATGCAGTATTATAATGTATTGCTTTATTTACATTTTTTTTGAATTTACAAAAAAGGCTTACAGCGTGCTCTAAAACGGCCCGTCCGGTTGGTGAGTGCATAGGCCCGGATCTAGGGTTAAAAATGTGCTAGAAAGGCAAACGTTCTTTAAAGACACACGTTTAAAAATGTGGCAGAACTACAAACGTTAAGATATTTATAAATAGCTTTGTAAATTATCAGTAAGTGCAGATTTTTTCCAAATATATATATATATATATATATATATATATATATATATATATATATATATATGTGTGTGTGTGTGTGTGTAAGCTTTCGATAAACTGTTCTTTTGTTTAAAAGTGTATTTTATGTCATAAAAACATGTAAACATCATCATTATAAAGGTATAACAAATACTACGGTCACTGACGCCTGCGCATGATTTCGCACCATTAGCTGAGAATTTCCCCCCAACTGCTAGCTCATTCAGCTGTGTTCGTCTCTTGTCTGCATTGAATATTGAATGCGTTGTTAGTTGTGGTTATGTGAAAGGGAATCGTGTTTGTGAATTGTCTTTTTTAGATATATTACTTATATTTACCTATTATAAATACTAATTAAATTTGTTTGTTAGCTGATCCACATTTTTGTCCAATATTAAAATAATACAATATAAATAAATACCTTAAATCATTTGTCATTTTTTATGTACTTATTATCTTCTATATAGTTGTCAAAGCTAATTTCCTTTTATTCTTTTGTTTTGATATTGTTTAATTTATAATTGAAAAATTTATCAGTTTATGTAGCTAGAATGTAATTAAATTTTACTGTAGTAAATTTAATTTAAAGGAAGTTAATTTTTATATTTATATTGTAAAACTATGATTTCATTGTGTATTTATCATTCATTAATATGCCTGCTTGTCTCTTTTAGTACAATACTCTTGTTTCAAATGCACTCAGTCACAATTTTATTTATAGTAGGCCTACGCACCATGTCATTGCAAACCTGGCTGATTGAGCTGAAGACACTCCCCCTCTATCCCCTCGCCTAGCGGTGTTGCTATATCTACAATTTCACTAATTGACAATAGTAGCTACAGTCCTAAAGTTGTTCTGTTTAGGTAATTAATTGCTGTGTTGTTCTTTTGTGTTATAATTGGTGATGGGATTGTTGCTAACCTTAGTCTTCAGTCCTCCCTTGATTCGATGTCGACCAGGTATGGTCTGGAGAATGCAATTTTTCCCAACATGACATCTGGTACCATGAAAAACAATAGGCCTATGCATCAAAACCTCCTGCAAAAAATCTATTTTTTCTTGTGTCACAATGAAATGGAAGCAGTTTTATCAAGTCATCCTACCTGTTATGCTAAAACCATCTCCATTTTCTGTTACAACATTTCAACAAAACCCCCACTATGGATTTTGCTGAGCAGCAAGACTTATATTTGGGGCCATGTTTTGTTGACTGCTTGTGATTCCTAGATGTTCAGAATATCAGTCATTTTAGAATACTATAAAACTGAAATGTAGGGTTGAGGATAGCTGAGATAGATATTTGAGATAGATCAAAGGAAAATAATAGTACTCTGATGTACAGATGGGAGAGGTAATAGGATCCAGGAATTCTCGTTCCATGGCAGGCAGAAACTGGAATTTTCAAAATTAATTTTGAGTGGCTACCTCCCTGTACAAACCAACACCATTGGCTTATCCCAGGCCTTCTAAAGGGACTGAAGGCTTTTATCAGTTAGTGTTTGGCAATAATATGGTGAGTCAGTGAGGTTACCTACATAGCGGATATCATAATTATGCATGCAGTGGATATTTTCTGATCTGTGTTCAGATAGCTCCCTTTCTCAGAGAGCAGGTCATTCACTTATTTAATCACCCAAGAAGTCAAGTGCAGTGCTGTGAGCAGCAGGAAGTCTTACCTAACATATCATGTTAGCACCTAAGGACATGTTAATAGTGAATCCACAAACCAATTCAATTCAAAAATGGCTTCGTTGTCGCGAGGCCACTGGTGTTTAAATATTGATGTTGTCTTAGGTTTTAAAGTCACAAATTCAAAGAAAATGTTGATTGTTTCTAGAAAATAAAACCTTGTTTCTGTGTTAAATCAAAGTCTGATGGTTATAACACCTTTGGATATTATGATTCGTAGTCAGAGTGTCAGGTTTTGTCTTAGAAGTTGCAGCTGTTTGCTTTTTTTCAGAGAAACCTGTATTTGCAGGTAATGTTGAATAAGCTAGGATTATTAGTGATTTTCAAAAAAGTCTAGATCCCATACTAGTGTTAACCAAAAGAAATTTGCTCTGTTAACGATTTCTCGTATTTAATCCAAAAATCTGTAGTTGTGGTCATATTTCGGATTTGCACATTTGAATTGAATTGAATTTAAATTTACTCTAATCTAAATCGGTGGTTCAATGCTTGTATTTTGTTTATACATTTGAAAATTAATGCAGTGTAAATTTACTTAAATTCATGTGTGAACATGTAAACAAGCTACAGATCTAACGCCTCTATTATGCTAGGCCACGTGTTAGGAACATGTTTACAAGCTAGTTTTATTTATGGTATTACACAATATCACAGGTTGATTAGAGCCATTAACTTGTAGACAGCAATGCCCTAGCTGAGCCACTCACTTAACATTCGCCATTGGCTAACACTGAGTAGGATATTGTTGCTCATGAAACCTGTCACACTAGAACAAAGTGAAATGAAATGAAAAATGACTATTTTTAAGGCGAGGTTAGGACTAGACAGTCCTCTCTACCACCTAATCTTGTCAAAATTAACAAAATTAATCTTATAAATAACACAAAACATTACTATTAATACAATATAAACCAATTGCAACATATCAGTAATCAACAACAAAAAACAAAATTCAACATATCAAACATAAAAAATAACTATATAATCATAACTAACAAATAAATATTTATACAAAATAACACAATCATCCATCACTCATACATAATCATACATCTGCAAACCATGACCACCAAACGCACCTGCCCGCTCCATCCACAGGTTCCACAAAAATAGGTCGTCTATAATTTTGATATTGTCAGGAAGCATATTTCATAATTCATAAAGTGGTCAGGAGTATAACAGAGGCCCAAGGTAACTTGTAGCCAGCGATGTCCTAGCTTAGCCACTTAATTAATATTTGCCATTAGCTGACATTGGGTAGGGTATTGTCGCCCATGAGATCTGTCACACTAGAACAAAAGTGGTCAGGAGCTTTGACTCATGTGTTCTAGTGTAAAAGAGGCCCAATGTTTCATTCATTGTTGTACTATATTAGATGGAGAATGTTTAGATAAAGCATTCTGATAGTTAACTCTTATCTTCGTCTCTTATAGTTACATTTTGCGTAACTTGTGATTATTTATTTTTTCTCTATTTAGTTATTTTGTTTTATCAGTGACTGTTAAATTCTTTAATATGATATTCTTATTTTTTCTCTATTTAGTTATTTTGTTTTATCAGTGACTGTTAAATTCTTTAATATGATATTCTGTTGGCTTTTTCATAATAAGTTCCACAGATAAGCATGAGATTGAATGACTACGAAATATATATTAATATGTTTACATAATCTATTCAACACTATTAAGCCTGTATTAGTGTTTACCATCCTACCCACCCATCCTTTCAGTTTCAGCTGTAATGGGTTACCCATTGACATATAGTGGTAATATGGTGGTACCATACCTTACATATACAGGGTGTTTCGGGATAAGTGTAAACAACTTAACCAGGAGATTCCTTACATTGAAACAACAAAAAAATATAATATTAACATGGGTCCGTAAACCAGTCGTTCTCGAGTTACAGCCAAAAAATGATTTTTTTCTATTTTAAGTGTAGTTATTGCACTTTTGGGCCTCTAGATTGAAAATTTGTAAAGATAGTTTGTTATAATGTTCACAGTTAGATAGACTGTGAAATTTCAAAGAGATATCATTGATGTTTTGTACTGTAATGTTAAGTGTCGCTGAGAAAAAAATAGTTCAAAAATAAAATTTTTCCAAAAATTCAAGGCCTCAAAAATGATTTTTGTTTTTGATTAGCTATTATATCATAACCGTTTGAGTATTTGGGCTGCTACTTTCCCAAAAGCTGTATAATTTTATGGAGAACAAAATAATAACAATTTATGTATGCGTTAAAAAATAATATTTATGTAAAAACCCAAAATATTGTAAGATAACAAAATTTAGAAAGGAACACATCAATTATCCAGCCAGTCAATCAAATCCATAAAACCAAAGGAAATCTTTCAGCTGAAATTTTTTTTATAAAATCTTCAAAAAATTTTAAAATTTACAAGATCCTAAATCCTTTAACATTCCACCACAGGACCCCACTGAGGCAATGTTTAAAAAAAACGTCCTTTTCCTACACAGGATGGCTACACAAAAAAAACAACAATAACAAAAAAATAAACATTGTCAACTAACAGTTTGAAAACAAAAAATACCAAAATGTTATTATACGTTTTTTTTTTAACAAATACTGTAATCTTCTTAAGACATAAACTAATTTAGTACTTATCGGACGAATACACGAGAATTGGGTTTATTTTAATTTAACCTCATTCAATACTTATATCATCGTTCCGTCTTGTATGTTGTTGTTTTCATTGGTGAGTTGGCAGCACTGTTTTCGTAAGCCACATCTGTTTAATTTCATTGTTGAGAAATAATGTGGTTTCCTGTCCATTAAAATAAGTTTCCTCTCATTAAGTGCTGGTGGTTTTAACTCCAAAGTGAAAATGTATTCAAACAGTGAGTATACTGATATGCATTTTGTCTATGGATATTGCAATGGGAATGCAAAGGCAGCTTCGGCTGACTACAGGAGAAGATATCCAAACAGAAATATTCCAAACCCGAGAATTTTTACCGACCTGCACAACCGACTTAAAGAGACAGGATCGGTTAGTAGGAGAAAGTGAGAGGGATTCGATCAAGTTGATGTGCATACTGAAGAAAATATTATTGAAGCAGTGCAGCAAAGTCCAGGTACGAGTGTTAGGAGACTATCAAACCAACATTTAGTGTCTTCAACAAAGGTTTGGAGAGTTCTGAAGAAGGAAAAAATGCACCCCTATCACTTTCAAAAAGTGCAAGCCCTTCACCCTGGGGACAACGATGCTAGGCTGGCATTTTGCAATTGGGTAGTGGCTAACCGGAGGTTAGTTAAGTGCATTTTGTTTACTGATGAAGCTCAGTTCTCGAGAAATGGAATAAATAACTTAAGAAACCTACACAACTGGGCTACAGAAAATCCCCATAAATTAATAGAAAATCATTTCCAACAAAGGTTTTCTGTAAATTTGTGGTGTGGCCTTGTTAATGATAAGCTGATTGGACCTTTTATCATCGAGGGGAATCTAAACAGAGCCACTTATCATGCATTCCTGCTCAATGAGTTACAAAGACTCCTAGAGGAAGTCCCTCTTGGAACCATAGTAAATCTCTGGTTTCAACACGACGGTGCACCGCCTCACTCTTCAAGAGAAGTTGTAGAACTACTGCGTCAGAAATTTGGGCAAAGGGTAATAGCTAACAACGGTCCAGTACATTGGCCCGCAAGGTCTCCTGACCTTACACCCATGGACTATTTTTTATGGGGATGGATGAAATCACAAGTCTACACAACAAAGCCTAGAACAAGAGAAGAATTATTGCAAAGGATAATGAATGTAGCTGAGTCCATCAAGAACAACCCAGCAGTCATCCGAGCGGCAACAAACTCATTGATTTCACGAGCAAGATTGTGCAGGCAGAAAGATGGTGGTCACTTTGAAAATTTCTTGTAAGGTGCACCCATGGTACCCTCATTGTTTTGTAAATAACAGTATTATTTCACTCTAGATCTTTAATTTTTATGTGTATTTTCACAAAACATTGTGATTTGTAATTTGAAAATGATTTAAATTTTTGTTTAATAAATCTTTAAGTAAAATTTAATACTACCTTATTTTTACATTATAATTAGTGGCCTCTCTTCCACATTTATAAAAAAAGAAGATGAATTTTCTTTATCTTGAGATCAGCTTTATTATTTTATTATCTTTACAAATTTTCAATCTAGAGGTCCAAAAGTGCAATAACTACACTTAAAATTGAAAAAAATCAATTTTTGGCTGTAACTTGAGAACGACTGGTTTACGGACCCATGTTCATATAAGATTTTTTTCTGGTTTCGATGTAAGGAATCTCCTGGTTAAGTTGTTTACACTTATCCCGAAACACCCTGTATATGTTGGTATTATTAATTTCCTAATTTGAACCAAAACACGTATTAGTATTTTTTGTAAGATAAGTGGCACCCCTTATTAGTGGACTTATTAGTCCTTTTTTCTTTACTTATTACTTTTAGTGGTTATTATTGTATCGTTACTTTTATTATATGGTTATTATAGCTTTTATAAAGACATCACTATTTTCACACTTAATAATACTTACAGTGCAGTGACATAGGGTAAGAAAAAACAGAATAAAACATAATTTTGTTATTAATAATGATGAAGCGTGAAAATAATGAAATAGTAGAAAATATTACGAACATAACTAAACATTTAGAATTTAGAAAGAAACACATTGTTAGATATTTTTTTTACAACAGTCCCGTATTATTTTTCATACTTAAAATTAATTAATATACTATTTTTCTTTTTTTATATACCCTCTAAAAATGTTTGTCAATAGCATCCAGCCAGTTACTATGCCAGTAGCGCCAAAACGGACAATTAATGAAGCAGGAACAATAGTGCTAACTCCAGGAAATGAAGGGGAACCATCACAACTTGTGGTGGAAAGTCTTGCTGATGACCCACAAGATGAAATTCCCAGTAAAAAAAGAAAATCTCTGCGAGGGAAGAAATTCCGTTCTGAATGGATCGAGTTTGATATGTTTAAAGGATGGTTGAGAGCACATCCAAATCCTGAAAGAGCGATGTGCACAGCTTGCAACAGTGTGTTGAATGCGGGGAAAAGTGAGCTTGAAAAGCATGCCACTTCTATAAAGCATCAAAAAAAGATGCTTGCACTAACTAGAAATCAACAGAGATATGATTATGACGGTGAGATTCCTCATAACTTGATTTTGGTAGAAGCTCCAGCTGATGGAGAAGAAAGAGCTTCTTCCTCCTTCCATCAGAAAAATGGTGTGTATATATATATATATGTAAATGTTTTTTCACTCGAAGATCTCTAAGAGGCTTTTCCATATGTCCTTTTTTATTTTCTTAAGATGTATAGTTTTTCTATTAATATGAACTATAAAGTTTAAACATATATAAAACTTCTAAAAATAAGTTTTATTACTATAACATGTGAAAAAAACATTAACAATAATATTCATGTGGTGTGCTTTAATCTAGCAGTTAAAAAAACCAAATTTAAGTCATATTAAGCTAAGCTAGGCTGCTGCTCTGTGTCAGCAGATTTCACTGACAATATTACTGTAAGCCTACAAGAGGAACATTGTATAAAGTTCAAATTTTAATGGATCTTGGGTTACATATTTTTAATTTCATAAGTGTATACTTATCTGCTGTTATAGTAGTTTTTTATTTGTCATAAAACTAAATTATCTTTAGAATTAGCACAGTGGTTTTAAAGTTAGTTACATTTTATACTTTATACTAATTTTCTAAAAAAAAAAAAAACAGGATGTGTTCCAAAAGATGACAAAGTTAAAATTTTTTAGGCCTAAAATCAAATTATAAATGTTATATTCCATTTCTTTGTGTCAAAAACTATGTGCCAATTATGTACTTTAAAATGAATTAGCTTGGTTAAATGGCTGTTAAAAGAGCAATGTTTTATTAAGTCTAGATCACATGCTATTTTGAGGGAATCTTACAAATTTGAAACTCCCCAAAACGATCTCAATAGTTTTAAATGTGACTATTTCTTGGGTTGGCATCGTTAGATCTCATTAAAGAATAAATTTCCAAATTCTTAAACACTTGTAAATGGCAAACATTAATATTTGTGAGTGGTTGAACTCAATGGAGCTGTAAGGTATAGTAAGTAGGGAATACATGTCACCTTTTTTGTGCCAACCATCACTCTCTACGTTCATGCCCACATTAGCTTTATAGAGAGAACTCCATAGGTAGCCTCTGAGAAATCTCAGCCTTGAAGATGTGTGGGGTCATCCCCAGTTGGGCACTCTGCATGTGGTTTCACTGAGGATCTCCACCATCAGCCTTGCTGCCCAGGGGAGCTCAGCCTTGAAGATGTGTGGGGTCATCCCCAGTTGGGCACTCTGCATGTGGTTTCACTGAGGATCTCCACCATCAGCCTTGCTGCCCAGGGGAGCTCAGCCTTGAAGATGTGTGGGGTCATCCCCAGTTGGGCACTCTGCATGTGGTTTCACTGAGGATCTCCACCATCAGCCTTGCTGCCCAGGGGAGCTCAGCCTTAAGTCTCTTAAAGGTACTCTGAGGATCATGGACTACAGCCTCAACAGGAATTCAACATCGCTAGAAAACTGCATGTGACTTCATTTGAGGATCTCAGCCTTTTCTAAAAAATTGGTTGTATATTCGTATCAAAGAGGTTAACGTATCTAATTTAATGCCTATTGAGTACTTTTATACCATTGTCTAGATGCCAAAAATCATACCTTTTGGGTTTTGAGGCTGTAAGTACTAAATATTTTGTTTCCCCAAAAACTTGAAGATATATTTGGATTCATTTGAAGAGTAGCTTCAATTTCATGCCCAACTTGGGTTTGTTATGTAACTATTATGCTTTTTGGTTGTCAGTATAGTGGGTATATAACTTACCAGTTGACTTTTTCAAAATTTGATTGTGTACTTGTAAAAAAAAGATTTTTACGTTCGGAAGGAAAACTAGAATTAAGTGAATGAAATGTACGAATTAGTGTAGATTGAATTATCCTTAATACAAGTTACGAATTAGTGTACATTGAATCATCCTTAATAAGAGACATTTATTAATAGCTCAGGAGGACTAAATTAAATTCACTTCTTAGTAATGCTATTATATATTCTATTGAATGTAGACTAAAATATTTACAACAGTTTTACTATTTGTTAATATATGTTATGTAAAGACTTTTTAGTTTTGAAGAGTCACTTTGTAGCTACATTCAGTGTTAGCATGTGTCAAATTTTAGTGGATCAAGTTATTTTTCATAGATTGGTGTGTTCTGTCCCTAGTGCCATCCCACATAGTATGTTAGCCAAGGCGTTTAAGAATTAAATTTAGTTCTTTTGTTTTAGGCTTTGGTATTATGACTGTTAATACTTCTTAACCACTACTATCGACATTGGTTTTTTTTGCAAAATCAAAATGAAAAAATATTTGTAAATATTCTTTTGAATTTTAAATATATAAGCTGACGTAAAATTATCTGACCTAAAAATGGCACTATTAAGAAGAAAGTGATTAAAGTTTAGATGTACAAGTGATGCATTTCAATAATTGGATTAGTTAAGAATGACTGACAAAGTAGACACGGCAAATGAAGCCGATCTTGTAGTGATGCAAAATGAACAGGAAACTGATGAAAGTAATAAGAATAATTTGTCTGCGGTATATGCTACCCCTCCTAAAAAACGTAAATCTAGCATAAGGAAGCAACAAAAGTACAGAAAAGCTTGGGAATTCTACCCTGAATTTAAATATTGGTTGGAAAGTGTTGAAAATGAAGTTTATAAAGCAAGGTGTAAAATTTGTGGCAAGGTTTTGGTTGCTGATTTAAGTGTAATTCAGGCCCACTCTGGGGCAAAAAAACACATTAGAAACTGTGAGCAGTACTTCAGTGCAAAAGATGCTATAGAATCTCTAAAAGATTCTGGCCGATCAAGTGATCCTTTACCCAGAGGATTGTTCAAGAAAGTCACACCCTCAGAATCAGGATCAAAGGATGTTTCAGAGGATATCCACTTAGACTCTCTTGCAATAACAGGTTGGCCTTTTCACATTTTTGTAAAGACTCAGATTCTCAGAGTAATCATCAGCCATAACCTTGACTCAGATTTTTCACGTTAGAAATATTTAACTTATGATGACATTGTCAGTTAAACTAAGAAATGTTTTATGAAACCAAATTGATTTTTATGTAATGAAACAAAATAATTTCATATAATTGTGCTACTTGTTACAATAATGTTTGCAAACACTGTACAGCTATACAACACAGTTAAAAACCATATTATTACTACAATATTGTATATGTAGTCAACACTGATTGATTCTAGCAAAGCACCTTTACCGTGCTCATTAAAAAAGGGATATGAATGTTTAAAATATGGTATTATTTGCTATAATCAATCATCTTGTTGACAACTTATAGAATGTCAGTAATAATCTGTGTATTATGTTGCACCAGAAATGAAAAGCCTCTTAGGGAGTCTGGGTCTTTCTTAGTTTAAGTTAGAGTAGTGGAGAAATTTTATCTTATACTAATGTCATCCTTTATAATAAACCATCAGCATGGTTTTTTTCTGGTAAGCTCAGCTTTCCAGAGTATCTTAACAAAAATAGCTTGCCATTTTTTGTTGCCAGTAATCCAACTTACATACATGAAATTGTGCTTACAGGTTGTGTGAGTGTAAATAATAAATTACATTGTTGGCAACTAAACAATGTTCAGCTCTTTTTGCCAAATATTTTACACTATAGTAAAAATGTTTAATGGCTATGAAAATATGTTAACTATTTTACTATGTTATAAATGATTTAATGTAAATTAATTGTTTAGTCAAACTAATTTTGTAAACTGATATTTGTTTTGTTTATTGATTGTTTGTGTTCTTTGGCAACTAACTGATATTACATGATCCCTCTTGTAGTTAAAATTCAACACACTTAAAGAAAGTTATTTTAGTAACCAGTAATAATTGAAATTTTATTATTTTATTTGTATATTTTATATTAATAATGTTTTGCATTATTAAACAGATCAAGAAGGAGTGTTGTACACCTCTGACGGAAATTATTCAGATCAAACGCTGGCTGTAGATATGCCTCAAGTACAGCATTCAGCACTTAGCCGCAAGCCTCCAGAACCTGCTTCCTACACCAGTAAAGCAATCGGTAAGGTCATTTTCAAATAAAGGTTTAACATGTTGATACCGTAAGATTCAATATGTTAAAGGAGAATCCTGTGGACTCAAAAATGCAACAAAGAGCTGTGGCCAATATTAATAACATACAGCTTGATGAGTACGAATACTAAATGAATGTCCATAATCAACTGCTTTAGTAACAACGAAACCAAATTAAAGCTGATGCAGGAATAAGTTTGGCCGGCGCATCTGAAGAAGGTGTCAACGTTCTTAGAATTGCCTGAAGCTACATTTTGTATTTAGGAAATAAAATCAGATTGAATCTCCGGTTACTTTATCGCCTTGGTTCCCCACCTAAAAGTTAATGAAACTAATGATTTTTTTCATAAATTCTATGTAATTAACCCTTTTCACTCAAAATTAAACTACATACATTTTTTCTCAATGTGTGGCCACCACCATTTTCCTCTTTGGGTAGTCTTTTGTTTTTTTTAGTTACACCTCTCTGCGATTGGTAAGTAACAGTCGTCCTAACTCTTTTTCCAGTTTAGGTCCATAGGCCACACTCAGACCTACTGTAGGTCATACAATACAATATTTCCTTTATTTATAATCAGTACAATAAGAACAGAAATAGAGTCAATACTTAACAAATGGCAATAAGGAACAAATATAATAGAATAAAAACTATTCCAGTATAAAAGAACACCATTTTGATTTAAATATTGTTACATTAAAGATGAAAAATAAAACAATATTTTACTTGAAAAATTACTATCTTTAAAGATATTAATTTAGTGCAATAGTAATAGTAATCTAAATAGGTAATGCAGTGACAATAACAAAAGCTAGGAGTACGATTCTGAGGTAATACTGTTTTAGCTTAGCAAGTGCTGCTTTCTGTAAAATAACAACTATGTCTATTTTAACTGTCTAACTTTTATTATTGCTATCTGAAAACGTGTTTAAGGTAAAATCAATATACCAAAAAACATTTAATTTAATTTAAAATTGTACTGCCTTAAAAAATAATGAAATATTGATAATATACATTTTAGTAATATGTGTATTCAATAACAAATGATACAATTAATGTATTCAACCATTTAGGTTTTTAAATGCAATCTCAAAGGTTAGTGACTTCCAGAACAAAAATGACTGTCTAGTGTCTATAAATCTGATCTGTGTAGGTCAACATGTGGGAGATATTTATGAATGGGAAAGTAACAAGATCAGAGACCTCGTATATGTATGGTTGGGCGTGTGAGCTATTACTGCTGTACGTGTATGGGTGGATCAGAGTCACAATATGTGTATAGGAGGACGGGTGGGTCAATACCACTGTGTGTTTCATAGAACCTGTGCAAAGAATTGTGTATAAATCTGTATCAAACCTTGCAAAAATAGATCAAGAGTGTTTACTGCAAAAAGATGACAGGGGAGGACTGGTCTAACTAGTTTCTAGTAATCAAACAACTTAATTAAATGGATTATTTATATATTGTTTTCATATTTTTATCTGTCAGCATAGCTAGGATGAAATTCTTATTTTGGTAATGTTTGCAGTGACCAAACCAGCCCCACCATGGAAAGCCACTGCAATAGTCAACGGTCATGTCACACGGCTCGAGTTAAATGATTACAAAGGCCGATATCTAATCCTATTCTTTTATCCACAAAATTTGTAAGTTTCCTATAAAATTATAATATCAATAGTAATAGTATACAATTTCTACCTATAACAAAAAATTGTTAGAAAAATCAATGTTTTATGTTTTAAAATTTTATTTTTATGAAGTCAAGATTCCTTAATACAATCTGGTTAAACTATTCAATATTTAACTTAATTATTAAAATGGGGTATTGTATATAAATATTGTATGTTAGTCTTGTCAACATCACTCATTTTGAAAGTATCAAACTCGTATAAATTTGATTTAATTGGTACGCACCAAAACGTCAGATAAAAACAAAAGAAAAATAAGTAATAATAGTTGAGAATGATACTGGGTGGCTACTTACTGGTAATTTTGGGAAAACTGGGAGTTATGCTTGAATTTTACAGCGCCTTGAAAAAACCTGGAAATATGCTTGAATTTTGGTTAACCATAGGGAAATGTCGCCGAGCGAGACGAGAGTAATCCAGTGATGTCAGCAACTTAGCAAGGTTTGGACTTCAGAAGGCTTCAGTTAAACTCAAGCAAAAAGTTCGGGAAACCTCATCAATCTTCGTATGATAAGACACGAGTCGACTTGGCACATTGATACGTTCAAAATAGTACAGGTGGAATAGTTTGACGACAGTTGCAATAGCAACAGTTGTAGTTGAAACAGTTGAATGAAACCTTTGCAGACAATATGATAGCTTCACCCACCGCATTTTCCCGAGGCCAGCACACAAATCAATCAATGTCAAGTGTCGCCTCTTAGGTGGTTGTATTGTTGACATTCTGTTACAACTTACGCTGCAGGTTGCAGTTGCGAGTGCGACTAAACTTTGGGAGTAAACTATTTATGTGTTTTGTTCTATTGATATCTGACAACGCTCACTCTTGCTGTTTGTTCTACTGCAGCTATCTGCAACATTTTGAACTTTTTGGTGCCGAATTATTGTTTCAATGAAACGGTTGCATTTTTCTTAAATAACAAAAATACATCGACGACACGGCTGGGTGAGGGTGGTATGATGCATTTGTTTTGTTTACGTGAACAATTACCGGCAACAAGCCAACAACAGGTGAATAACAGTGAAGAGATGTGTGAACGGTTATTTTTCACCAGGAAAGAGCGTGTCTTGTTAATTAACCTTCCAGTTTATGTATTCACATTCAGTTATTATCAATACAGTGCAGAATGTTTACTTAATCAATTTATTGTTGATAAAAACATTAATATAAATAAGTTCATTGGATATTGCTTCAAGTTTGGAACGTTTTGTGTTCTGGTTGAGGAATGAGTTTATTGACTTTAAGGTCTATGACTTTAAGGCCTAGGCCTACTAACTCTAAAATGGTAATTTTCTAAAAGTGTTTTAGTTTTGTGTGAATAATTATTTATTATAACCAACTGTATGCAGTTTCTTGCCACCAAAAAAATTTTCAAAACTACCTGAAATGGGTCAATAATTGACTATAATTTTTCATGAGATATGCTTTTTAATCTGCAGAAATCACATATTTTATTCAACAATTCGAAAAACTAATGTCACAACTTTTAGTATTTTTGATATATTTCCATTAATTTAAATTATATTATAGTCATATTTTTTTTATTATGATGTGTTTTTTTCGCTGAATTTGAAAACTATTTTGGTCTATACAAATTATTTCTCAACATATAACGGAAAAACTACTTTCGCGGCAAATCGCAATCAGTACAAATCATTATATACAACAGCTTATAACCACAAAAACCGAATTCACCTATATTCCTGCCAGAGTAACGGACGGTAAGCCGTCAGGGAGGCCAGGCACTAGAATTTAATACAAATTACAAATTTGTTTGAGTAAATAGATAGTTAATCCTATAAAATACACTTTATACTCATCTAACTAAACATAACCTAATTCGTTCAAGTTAGGTTATGTTTGGTTAGCTCAGTATAAAGTGTATTTTTCAAGCCGAAAAAATAATTTTACTGGATAACCCAATTTTATAGTCGTATTCAGAAAAAAAATGTAAAATGAAAATAAGTTGTTGAAAAATAACCATTTATATAAAGTTAGTTTTTTTTACTTACTTATCAGATTAAAAAAACCTAGTTTTCCGAGATTTATGTTTTCAAGTCATCATGTTATTGATGTAACAGTAATCAAATAATTTTAAGCCTATGGCAAATAGTCTGTAGGCCTAATAGTAAAAATTGGATTAAAGTAAGCTAGGCCTATCACTAGATTTTGAGCCTATTTACGAATTAAATAAACAAATTTTAAGCAACCGCTAATTCAAGTCTAGGCTACTATTTATGCAATAAATCTATTTCTTTATTACCTATAAGATTATTGACATGCTTAGCTATAAATCATGTGCTTTTGTATGTATACTATAATGAGTGATTACACCGATTCAGAAATATATTCCTCTGTAAATGCGCCTTGAATTTTGTTTGAAACCGCTTGGAAAAAACCTTGAATTATGCTTGAATTTAAAAAAAAAATGATTGAGTAGCCACCCTAATTTGATATCAGAGCTATTTTGAGTTATAAATATGTATATCACAACTTGCTAACAACTAACTGTTCTAATTGCTAAATTTATGGGATATCATATGGTTCTTATTCTTTAAACAATGGTTTCTGATCATTCAGAGCATTTGCATTTGTTTTAGCTGATTCTATATTGAAAATCCACTTTGGTTAAATTTAATTTCTATTTATGTTGACCATAATAATGAATGAAGTATTTATTTATATAAGCAATTACATTATTCATGAATACTTCAACCAATGAGCATTAGCAACAGTTCATCTGAACAATTGTCTTTCTCAGCTTTAATCATGAGGGTCTAAAACTCTTCAGACTTCCTATTTAATATTGAGGGCGTTTTGAGAGATTGTAAAGCTTAGTGCCTTTTCGGAGGACCAACTAACATCTACGTTAGTAAAGGAAACACTACAAAAGACGTTACCACGAACGATCACAGGGAGATGCGTTTTATAAGTAAAACAATGAAAAAGAACCAACTGTACCTTTAGAGGAGATAGTGCATATCTTGGAGCGAAGAACTGAGAAGATGAGAGATGACCGTAGAGATGAATAATGAATAATGAATAATGAATAATGATCTTTATTCACAACAGTTTGACAATTAAATGTACACAAAACTTGGGTGAATAATACTAACCACTGTTTCCAGTAATGTGGTTAGTGACCAAAAATAATAATAATAAAATTAACAAATAATTCAGTCCAGTCTCTTCTAAGTATTACAGTCTTGTATATAATTAGAAAGGCATTCTGTAGCGTCCATTAAATTCAAACTACTACTATAATAACAGTACTAGAAAATTAAACTAAAATTAATAATTTACAGTTCGTAAACTAATATTTTCTATAATTTACTCTAAGTTAAGGCCTGACTCAGACAACTTGTGTCATGTATAGTGTATAACCAGTTCTTTAGCTTGTGGCAAAATTCCTTATTGTTGTTGCTTTCTTTAATGTATAATGGTAATTTATTGAAATAATTTGGGCCTAAGTAATTAAAAGATTGTTTGAAGAACATTTTGTTTACTTTGGGTTTGATAAATAATCTATTCTTGTTACTTCTCATATCGTGATGAATTCTGGTTGAGCCTCTATTGCCACTTCGTATATAGAATAATTTTAATGTTTTATAGATGAATAAATGTTGGATGGGTAAAATTTTTAATAAATAGAATAAAGGTAAAGAAGAGTCTCTTGCATTTGCTTTCAGGATTATTCGAATAAATTTATTTTGAATTGTTCTAATAGTATTTATTGTTGTTTTACAAGTTCCCCCCCAACAAATAATGCCGTATTGTATCCTTGAATGAATCAGACCATAGTACAGAGTTCGCAGTAAATTTACATCACAAAAATTTCTAAGAAAGTAAAATTTTCTTAAATTAAATCTAGTTTTATTTATCAAATCACAAATATGCTTTTTCCAGGACATTTTGCAGTCTAAAGTTAACCCTAAATATTTAAAGGTGGGGACTTGCTCAACAGCACTACAGCCACACGACTCACCTTCACAATCAAATTTATGATAAACTATAGGGTTTGCGAATCTAAAGCCGGTCATGTGAAAGTTAACATATTTAGTTTTTTTTACATTAACATGCATTTTATTCTTGAAGCACCATGACCGCAAAATGTTCAAATCATCGTTAATACTCTTTTGGAGATTTAATTCATTTTTGTTGGAGGATACAAGTGCAATGTCATCGGCAAATGCACTAACTGAACATGTGAAATGTTGATCTAACAGGTCGTTAATAAAAATTAAAAATAGATTTGCAGAGAGTACGGAGCCCTGAGGGACTCCGGCTCTTACTAATAATGAAGTGCTTAATTGATTATTAATTTTAACTGATTGGGTCCGTCCTACAATAAAGCTATCAAACCATTTCAACGCAACGCCTCTTACTCCGGCACTTTCCATTTTATTAAGTAAAATATTATGATTCACAAGGTCAAATGCTTTTTTAAAGTCAACAAATACTGCAGTCGTTTTTCTGTTATTATTTATGTGTTCATATATTAAGCTTGAAAAGTTTATTAACGCAACTTCTGTAGATTTATTTTTTGTGAAACCAAACTGGGATTTATCCTGGAAGTTTATAGAACTCAGGTAATTTACTAATCTAACTTTCATACATTTCTCCATTATTTTAGAAAAAACAGATAACAAGCTAATCGGTCTTATATTTTCAATTTCGAACGAATTATTTTTTTTAAATAGAGGTACAACAATGCTATTCTTGAGTGACTCTGGAAAAATACCAGTTTCAAAACTTAAGTTAGTTATGTAGGCTAAAGCGTGAGCTATTTCATTGTAAATATGCTTGAGCATCTCTACAGAAAATCCATCGTGGCCAGTTGATTTTTTATTTTTAAGACTTTTAATTATGTTTGTGACTTCGGCAGAGTCAGTAGGAGCAACAAAGAATGAATGATTGGTCTGATAATTCGTCAAATTACAAACTCTGCCAGCCAACCGGTCAGTGTTATCAGCTGTACTTTGTACACTGATAAGGTAGTTGTTGATCGCCTCTGACAATTGCTTGGGATCCTCCAAAACTGTCCCATCATCCAATACAACTTTATCTATATTATTACGTTTAAGGCTACCTGTAATGCTGTTTATCACCCTCCACTGTTGACGACTGTCCCCATTACATTTATTAATTAAATTAGCATAATAGTTGTTTTTTAACTTGTCAATGTCGTTTTTCAAATTCAAACAAAATTTGTTATAGTAAGCTGTAAAATTTAAATCATATGGTCTTTTTTTCAGTATTTTATACATTTTCTGTCTTTTTTTAATTCTATTAACTATATTTATATTAATCCAAGGGCTTTTTTGTCTTGCTTTACGATACTTACCATTAATATGCTGAACAATTGATTTATGTTTATTTATAACATTATTTAAAATACTACAAAAACTCAAATAACAATAATTAACATCATTACTCTGATAAATACAGTTCCAGTTAACTTTTTTCAATTCATCTTTAATATTATTATAGTTATACTCAATTGTTGTATTCTCAGTTCTTTCAATAAATTCATAACAAGCCAAGCTAATATTAAGGCCTAGTAAACAGTGGTCGGTTATGCCCAAATTAAATATTGCACTTTTCGAGTTACTAATATTCTTAAATTTTACAAAAATGTGATCTATACAAGTTGAACTAAATTGTGTAATTCTTGTTGGTCCGTTTATTAAAGATAAAAACCCGTAGCTATTTAATAAACTATTGTAATTTGTAACATGAACTGAATTTCTAAGCGTATCTAAATTTATATCACCAACAAATATTGAATTTAGTTTAATAAGCGGTAAGATATAATTCAATTCTTGAACAAAATGTGCCTCTGTAAATTGATTTAATCTATATAAACAGGTCAAATTGAAGCGTGTTGAACCACACGATAAATCAAGAGATAGACAATCGGCCGTTGACATATTTATGTTTAACTCTGCAAATTTAAATTTATTAGAAATGAAACATACGACACCTCCAGCTCGATATGTGTCATTGCATTTAGTAGCTACGTCAAAGCCTGGAATTTTGTATAAATTAATCTCTTCACTGTTTATCCAAACTTCACTCAGTACAATGAAACCTAGGTTATGAATAATTGAATCTATTTCGGCTAGCAAAGAATTAAAGTTTTTCCTGATACTTCTAATATTTACATATAATAAACTAATATTACCTCTGTCAGATTGGGGAACAAAAAACTTACTGTCTAGGTGATGGTAGATATCACAACATACGTGTGAGTCCATTATAATATTTGTACTTACATTACGCACTATTTACAAATTATATATACTCTACAGAGAGAAAAAAGATAACTAGACATACAATACTATGTAATGTATATAACATCCACAGACCTAGAATATTTTATTCAGATCTTGAATTTTAACAATTTTGTGACATTTTTCCCCATCCGACTTCCTAACAAAAAATTTTCCCTCTCGGAACCAAACATATTTAATATCTAACTCCCTACATTTCGTCTTAAGCTTGCCAAGAAACTGTTTGTTTTCTGGGCAGAGGTGCTCATTTAAGTATACCCTATTTTTAGGAAATGTAGGATGTACCTCGTTCGCCATCAGGGTCTTCTTCGTCTTGAAGTTGGACAACCACTTGTCCCTTACCAGCCGATCTCGAAACTGTACTATCAAAGGTGGGTCTCTCTTGGTGTTGTAGCTTGGCACTCTGTGAACTGCAAGTATGTGTTCCTGCTCCACTGGTTAGCCGATCGCCTTCCCGATGTCCTTCACCATGGTGGAGATGGATCCACCAGGCCTGGAATGTCGATGTTGTCTAGCGATCAATTCGGAGCACAACACAACACTGTTTAGAGTTCACTTTGAATAAAATGCTGAGTAGATTGAGAGAAGAGAGATTGAGGAAAAAACAAGATCACTTGTTAATGAGACAAACATTAAACACTGTATGAGAGGGTCACGGCAATCGCTACGCGAGATCCGAGCAAACCGTTCCGCATAGCATCATAAGTTCAACTGGTGTTTTAATTTTAGGTAGAGGGGTGAAGCGTGTTGACGGGGTTCACACCACCGGTTACAAGGTTTAGGCAATGTCACCTGATTTTTTTACTTTTGGCAAGTGCGTGTGCATAGAGGCTAGTAATATTATTTAAATTTCAATATAGTAACAGGTGAAAATGTTAGGAATATGTGAGTAACAATTTATGCTTAAGAGATTATAAAAACAGATAAGAGGAACAAACTATTAAATTACTTAATTATGAATTATAATTAACTATATGTACAATATTTAATACTAAGTACGGAACACTTGCGAAAGTATGCTTCTTTTGGTTGGTGGAGCATAATCAACATGAACACCATAGGAAAAATTATTTGCAATTGGATTCCATATTAGGCCAAGGACCTTTATAGAGGGATCATCCGTTTTATTTTCTTTAAACTAGGGGACATTCCTGCATGCTTCGTGTGCCAATGCCGTCCCTCACTACACTCGTGAGAGAAGCTCAGCCTGCAGCCTCGCTTGGGGACTCTACCTTTAGCCCCTTTATGGAACTCAGCCTGTTGCCTCGCCAAGACACTCTGCTACATACCCCGTAGTAAAACTTGGCTTATGGCCTCGCGGGGTAAAGTTCGGACTGCGGCCTCACCAAGGCACTCTGCTACAGTCCCATTTGTGGATCTCGGCATGTCGCTTCTTGAGGAAGATCGGCCTAGGCCATCGCCAGGATTCTTTAGCAGTATGACCAATAAATTTGGTTTGGGGCAGTGGAGCCCATAAACATAGTCTTTTATAAAATCTGATGTTATTAGTAATTAAGAGAAGAATACCTTTTGATACTCCACTTGGGGTATTATAACAAGAAGTGATATTTTTTAATCGGAGATAAAGATGTCATATCATGAACTGAGACAAGAAGGTGCATCTTTGAAGTGGGGCTAATCAAGTTATTTATTTATTTACAGTAAAAACCATTTATAATAATACAGCTAATATAGATTAAGAACAAATATATAAATTAGATAAGAATAAATATGAATATTATAATAAATATACGAAAAAAGATATATATAAAAGCTAATAGGATATTCAAAGAGAACACTCAATAAGATGGTAGGTTTTGGCCAAGCGCTTCACATTCAGCCCATTAGAGGAAAAAAAAGCCTAAACGTGCTGAGACAAGTTCCTTCAAATATAGGCAAGTTTACTTTTGGAAGCTTGATAGTCTAAGTAGAACTAGACCTATCTTCAGAGTGTTCACTCTCAATGACAAAAATTCCTCTTTTGCGGCTAAAATACAGAAATCTTTTTCTTCTGTTGACTTGTTCAACTTTTGCATTTTAGCTATAGAGTCAGTTTCATTCTTGAATGTATATTTTAGCAGGTCCGACTGGTAACGTTCAAAACTCATAGTGGTATTAAGCCTTTCACGACGAACTTTGAATTTTGTAAGGACTTCCTTCGGACTATCCTCAGTTCTCAAAGTTTCTGCTTTACTATGAAGCAGCAATTTTTTGTAAAATATGTACTTCAAGGTCGCTTCTTACTTCAGACTCAGACATATTGGGAAATTAAAATATAAATAGCCTATATATTTAGACTATATAAATAGCACTCAGAATAGACATAAAGGCATATACATGTCTGCATTATTGCAGTATATATGTGCACTAATCATTAAACTTGGCGTTGGTTCCAAAGTTGAATCTTAAAGTTTTCTTAGTCCGGGAAAAATATATTTGCAGCATAAACACAATAGTAATGCTTGAAATATATCAAAGTAGTAATTCTGGTCAATATTTATTATGAATCAACAAGGATTCGAGTAAAGCTTTGATTCATTAACCTCAAATATGCATCAATCATTCAGCTAGGCCTAGGCTAGGTTTCGAAGTTGAATCTTTAAATTTTTTTAAGTCCAGAAAAAAAATTTATATATATATATATATATATATATGTATATGCAGCAAAATACAATAATAATGCTTGTTATAAATTAAAGTGATAATTTCAGTCAATATTTATGATTAAAATAAGGATTGAAGTAAATCTTTGATTCAGTAACCTCAAATATGCAAACACTGTTCTTTGTGAGTAATTTAATCCTTTGTGGAGTAATTTGGAAGGAATTTTTTCCACACAGTGCAACCCTGATTCTGTTAAAAGGGAACAATATGGCCTTGTACTAAAGTTTGCAATCCACCTGTTAATAATTAAACATGATCTGACGTGATTCTTGTAAAATTTTGAAACAGATATTTAATGCCTTTTTAACTTGTTAAAACTTTTTAAAACCCCCAAAAACGTCACTTAACACCTTTTAAAAACAGTACAGATTTTTTTTAGATTAATAAAGTAGTAAAATATATTAATGAGCCAGATTCAGATCAGATACAAGTAGCATGATTGGAATTGAAATGAGAATATGGCAAATGTATGGAATTAATTGAAATTTATGCATGGGGATTGAAGGACTTTTGTAAACAAAGTGTGGAGTTTGGGTAAAAATAAGAAAATATTAAGAAAAATTTGGATAAATGCAATATCTTTATCAGAGAAGTTTGTAGTTTTATGAACTGTAGAGAACTGAGAGTTAGGGATGAGCATCTAAGGTTGATATTTTCAAAACATTGTTTTTTTTTCTTTTCAATGTCAATGATACATGAATGATGTTTTTTGTACATAGATAGTTGTTATTATTATAGATGTTTTTCTGCATTTGTAGGTCGTAGAACATTTTACTAACGTAAAAAGTTGTTGGCAACCATGTTATGTTGTCTATCTGTCTGCCTGCAAGACTTTTTTGGAGATGGCAAAAATTTATTTGCTTGTAATGGCAACCTCCGTCTCGTTAGAACAGCTGTTTTCTAAAGTGGGACAGGCTGTAACAAAGGCACGTAACATACTTGAGGGAAAGATAATTTTAAAAATAGTCTGTCTCCAATCTGCTGTTGACTCACTTTGGTCATAAGTATTTATTGTTATATGAATATTTCTATAAGTTGGTATAGGTTTTATTTCTCTCGAACGTTAATATTTTCTCTAAAAAATATAAAAACAGAAATGTTAATTTATCCAATACACTCGCTACTGATCATTGTCAGCCCGTTATATTTTTCACAGATTATATATAACACTACATTTACAAAAAATGAATTTAAGGTAGGCTATTATTTTGTTTCCAATTAATATTTTTATCCACCTATTTTTGTGTACTAAGGGAAAAACCTGTAATTGTTTAAATTTTATTTATTTATTTTTTTTATTATATTTATTAATTTCTGTTTATAAACGTATCCTTAAATGTATAATGTTATTTGTTTATTTATAAAATTTTCTGATACATTTGCTAATTTGACAATTTTCTTTAAATGTATTTATTCATTATATTTAACAATGGGTTTTAATGTGAGCAATCTGCTTACAATTAATGCTCAAATTATTAAAAAGCTCATTTATTTATTTACATTTATTACTATTATTACTATCATTAATTAAGTATTTTATTTATATGTATGAGTTTATTTTGTTAGTAATATTATTTGTTATTTTATTAGTTTTCGAAATTAATTTCCAATCTTCATCATATATGTTATTATTGTATTAGGGAGCCAACAAACTGTTCTTTAATTGTTTTTCATGTCTGGATGTTTAAAATTTGTTGTGTGTGAATGAATTGCTCATGTTGCCGCGGTTGCCGTACTATCACCCGCCCGCCACCTGCTGTGCCTTGCAGCCTCTCTGGATGTTGGGACCTAAGCCTTCCTCTCCCGGCGAGAGCGCTCTTCCTCAGCCACATTTCATTAAACGAATAACGTCGCCTTATCATGTTCTGCTAAAGATTGCACATGTCAATTCGCAATCACTTCTATGTCATATTGACAAGTTTAGAGACCTTTTCAGCCCTTATACTTTTGACTTAATCTTAGTTAGTGAAACGTGGCTGAAAGCAAATATCACTGATGCAAAGGTTGGTCTTCCTAGCTACACATTATTTAGCAATGATAGGGTCCATAAGGTTGTGGTGATGTTGCTATATACTCTAAATCAAACCTTAATTCATTCATTGTACATCGCTTGGATACTTCCCAACCTGGCCGACCAGAGCTCATGTTTCTTGACGTTTGTGTTGGTGTAACTCATATCCTTGTCAATGTGTGTTATAGGGCACCTCATCTTGGGTATCTGGCAGAATATGAACTCACACTGCTAGACCTATTGCCTCGCTACAGTCATGTCATTGTCATCAATACTGACTTACTGGGACCACTTACTTACAACAAGACTTTTTTAACAAATATGTTTCAATCATTTAGTATGACTATACTACCGCTAAAAGCTACTCATCACACTTCTACAGCCGACACCTGGATTGACGTTATGCGGTTTGTGACCCTGACCTAGTCGCATATCACAGTCAAGTTCCAGCTCCTCGACTTTCAAAGCATGACCTTATTTTCTTTGTTTACAACCTTCATCCCCAAAAGCAGAGTGCCAAATTTGTCCAATACAGAGATTATAAAAGTATTAATCTTGATTCACTTATCTTTGATGCAATGTCCCTTCCATGGAATGATATTCTTCAACTTACCAATATTGACACAATGGTCAATAAGTTCAAGGCATTTATGAACTATCTTCTTAATCTACATACTCCACTTATAAAAAAAAGGATTACAAAAAAGTCTGCACCCTGGTCACAGATCAAATACGTAGAATGCAAAAGCAACGAGATGCTTGCTTCCAAAAGGCAAAAATATCTAAATGTGCCCATGATTGGGATGCGTATAAGAGATTAAGAAACCAAACCCAGCAGCAGATCCATAACTCTAAAATTAGACATTATTACTGATCATTATCTGACAAGAAAAAGTCTGCTAAATCACTCTGGACAAAAGTTAAGGAGGTGGGGATTGGGAAGTCAAACCCTACTGTTTCGATCAACATCAACCTTGATGTTATTAATAATTATTTCACTAATATTCCTATTGATTTATCAAAAGCCAAAATTTACGTCAATGAACTAACTAGTTCTCCTTTTCCTAGGCCTTTCCACAAATTTTTGTTCTGTTTGGCTACTGATGAAGAAGTGCTAAAAGCCTTGAATCGGATGACCAATAATGTAGTCGGAGCTGACAGTATTCCAATAAAATTCATCAAACTTACCCTACCCGTTACACTACCAATCATTACAGCTATATTTAATTTTTCTTTAATTTCAGCTACTTTCCCTTTTGCCTGGAAGTCTGCTATTATTCAGCTTTTACCTAAAACTACAAATCCTTTATCTCCCTTTGATTTAAGGCCAATAAGTATTCTTCCCACCCTGTCCAAATGCTTTGAGAGAATTGTTCATATGCAAATTTATGATTATCTTTCAAACAGTAAACTAATATCTAACTTTCAATCTGGCTTCCGCCCTAATCACAGCACTACAACAGCTCTTCTGAAAATCACAGATGATATACAATATGCAATGCACTAGAGTAATCTTCCAATACTAACACTTTTTGACTTCTCTAAAGCTTTTTACTGCGTTTACTATCCCTTACTCCTTATGAAACTTAAAAAATATGGGTTTTCTGATAGCTGTGTGGACTGGGTGGGGTTCTACTTGTCGGGTTGTCGCCAGTGTGTGCGTACTAGAGAGGGCACGTCCAGATGGAAACCTGTGATCAGAGTTGTGCCATAGGGATCCTTTCTGGGACCTCTGCTTTTCTCACTTTACATTGATGATGTAACATCTGACATATGCTTCTCTAAATATCACTTGTACGCAGATGACTAACAGATTTACCAACGTTTCTCTATTGCTGTGTCCCACTGAACGGTTTTACAAATGAACCTTGATATTGCTGCAATAGCTGCTTGGGCTCAGATACACGGACTAATGATAATAAAACCAAGACTATCCTTATTGGAAATTTAAGACTACTTCGACAAATCAATCTCACTGACTTCCCAAGACTAAGACTAAATGACAATACTTTCGACTACTCCAACAGTGTAAAGAATCTAGGACTTACTATGACCAAAACTTTGGGTTGGACTGATCGTGTTACGTTGGCATGCAGTAGGGTGTTTGCTGGCATTCACAGTCTTAAACGGTGTGCTTCCTATCTGCCATTTTCTGTTAAAGTGATGCTGGTAAAAACTCTTGATTCTGCCTCACTTTAACTAATGTGACGTGGTGATCAATGACATGACTGTTAAGCTCTTGGACAGGCTTCGAAGAGCACAGAACTTCTGCATTAGATTTATATTCAATTTAAGACGGAACGATCATGTTTCTCCATTCTTCAAACAGTTAGGTATGCTCAAACAAAACAATTTTGTGAATACCACCTCCTTATTCTTGTGTTTAATATTTAAAACACTAGATCTCCTGAATACTTGTCAGAGCATTTCAAGTTCATCTCCAAAATCAGCACCAGAAATACATATCAGGGAGCCTCCCTACTATCAGTGCCTATTCATTACACCACTCTCTATAGCAACTTTTTTACCGTTTCTACTTGTCATTTATGAAATTTGCTCCCTGATAACATCAGGACCATTGATAAGCGCACTCGTTTTGGGTTGGAGGTAAAGGACCTGCTTCTGCGAGGCCTGTATGGGTGGGTGGGGGTTGCGGTGGTTGTGGTTCATTAGTGATTTGTACGTGTGTGGGATGTATGATATTAGAAATGATTAATTCTGAATATTGATTTCTATCTATTATATTTTTATATAAGTAATGTTTTCCCATTTTTATCAACAAAATGTTAGATATAAGTCATTGCTTTTGTTTTAGGATATACAAGTAGATATTTAAGAAAATGTAGAATTTACTGTAGGTATGTATTTCATATAGTAAAAAAAAGAAATTTTTTTTGGAAATAAGGTTGAGTGGAAGAGAGAGGACTTAACAGTCCTAACTCCGCCTAATAAAGACAATTTTCATTTCATTTAAAGTAACAAGTTTGTGTTTTTGTTTATTTCCTAATTTTGAAATTTTTTTAAATTTTATATTGAATAAATAGATGATTAATCTATTTTGTTTGTTTTATTTCACTAATTTCTTTATACTCTAAATATCTGAAATAGGAATAATTATAGCTTATAGGTTTTATATTAATATAACCTGTATGTTTTGTATTTATTTAATACATAACATAAAGGCAGTAGTGAAAAATTGGAACAGTATCCAACAAGACAGTCAGACACCTCTACCACTCCATCTTCAACAAATGCCAATAGCCATACACTCTTAGATTTAAACTAAGTTACTTAGACAACGATTTTGTATCTGCAAATTTGCCTAGTTCTGATGTCGAAACAAGTTGTAGTTCATCAAACCTGACCAACTATAAAGATAATAATATTGACAATCAAGATTTCATCAGTAACATGGATCAAAATTATACCAATTCACAATCCATAGAGACATATATAGATGATATTTATAATATCAATGGTAAAATTTTAAGGAGTTGTAAATGGTTGATGCACTATAATATACAAGGTTTAAGATCGTTGTCTAAGATTGAAGAGTTTAATCAGTTTTTAAGTAAATTAAATTTAGGTATTATCTGCTTAAATGAGCACTGGCTGAAAGAAAATGAACTATGTTTACTGCATAACAATATTTTTAATTTTACATTGGCAGATTGTTATTGTAGGGGAAAATCTGTAAGAGGAGGTTCCTGTATTCTGATTAAGAAAAACATTACGTTTAAGATAAGAAATGATTTAATTAGTAGTTTAAAAGAAGATTTTGTTTTTGAAGCTTGTTGCATTGAAGTATTGGATCAGAATACAGTTTCGCATATAGTTATCTCTTTATATCATAATACAGATTTGAGTAATATGAACTTATTTTTAAGTAAACTTGAAAAACTATTATGTACACTAAAAAAAGAAGCTAAAACAAAACATATTTATTTAGCATCCGACTTAAATATTGATAGTCTAAAAACTTCTCGCAATCCTAGGGTAAGAGATAAACTATTAAATATATTAGAATGTAACGGGTTTAATTTAAACTTTTACTTACCAACAAGAATAGCCTTTGACTCTAAAACTTGTATTGATAATGTAATCTCAAACAAACTCGTTAGTCAGAGAACTCGCTTGAATGTTGAACTCAGCATGTCTGACCACAGAGCCTTATTAATTTCCATATTTAAAGAATCTGGACAAAATGGTCTCCACAAGTTAGAAAGAAGAAGAAGATTTACAAAATCAGGCTTATACAACTTTACAGAATGTGTAAAAGACATAAAATGGAATTTAAATAATACAAATTTATCCCAAAAAAACTTTGATATATTTTTTTCTCTGTTCAAATTAAACTTCGATAGTCACTTTCCGTTAAAAACAGTAAAAACAAAAACCTTAACAAATTCGAAATGCACAAACAAAAATTGGATTACAACCGGAATTTGTATCTCAAGTAGGCGTAAACGAGAATTGCATACTTTAGCAAAAACTTCAAAAGATCAAATATTTTTAAATTATGTAAAGTTGTGCAAAAAAATTTTTAGAAAGGTCTGTGGTACTGCCAAAAGAATTGCAAATAGTAAATATATAGCAAATGCTGAAAATAAAAATAAAGCAGCTTGGAATGTAGTCAAGTCTGTATTAGGATTACAACAAAATGTGACAAATGTAGGATTTGAACAGGTTAACTTTATGGATGAGGTAATTACCAATGGAAATGAAATTGCTTGTAAGTTTAATGAAATGTTCATCAATGTTGGATGTAAATCAAACAACTTAATTTCAATAGAAGCTGCTAGGAAGTTTCTAACAAAACGGGAAGAAGTGTCAAACCATAAATTTGAATTTAGTTTTGTTACAATAAATCAGATAAATGGAGTAATAGCAAATTTAAAAAACAAAAAATCAGTTGGGTGGGATGAGATTCCTGTGCAGGTTCTGAAAAATACTGCAGGTTATATTTCACGGCCTTTGACGTTTCTAATCAATCAGTGCTTCTATGAGGGAGTTTTCCCAAGTCAATTAAAATATGCAAACGTAATACCAATCCATAAAAAATACAATAAAAATAACCCCGATAATTATAGGCCTGTGTCAGTATTATCAGTTCTATCTAAAGTATTTGAAAAAGTTGCTCTCCATCAGTTAAGTACATTTCTCAACAATAATAATATAATTTGTAAAAATCAGTATGGTTTTCGACCGGGGTATAGTACAATTGATGCAGCCACAGAATTAATCAACCATATTACAGAGGGGCTGGACAAGTCTAAGAGCACCGCAGGTGTTTTTTGTGACTTGTCAAAAGCATTTGACTGTGTTAATCATGACATTCTAATTGAGAAACTGAAATTTTATGGAATCAACAATGGAGCTCTAAATTGGTTAAAATCATACCTGACAAATAGAAAACAACGAGTCATTATAAACAAAACAGATGGTAAATATATGTCAGATTGGAATGAGAATATAAATGGAGTTCCTCAAGGTTCGCTGCTAGGTCCATTATTATTCATTCTATACATCTATGATTTACCTTTAAATATTAACCATGCTGAAGTATTTTTATATGCAGATGACACCTCAATTCTATTGAAATGTTCAAATGATAATGAATTAAAGAAAGCAGTGGAAAGAGTTTTACATGAAATAAAGCAGTGGTTTGATATAAATGGACAAATTAAATAAGGAAAAAACTGAAATAATAAAATTTCAAACACAACATAACAAATGCCCTTTTAGTAATTCCATTACCATCGATGACAACATCATAACTATCAAAGACATGGTGAAGTTTTTGGGGTTAATCATTGATCAAAACGTCACATGGAGACCCCTAATAGAAGCACTGAGTAAAAGATTAAGTTCCTTATGTTTCCAAATGTATATTCTGAGAGGAACTGTAGAGCTGAGTGTTAGAATGACAGTGTATCATGCTTGCTTTGGTTCCCTGCTCCAGTATGGTCTTGAACTATGGGGTAGCTCAACCGATATTCTTAAGATTTTTAAAATTCAGAAGACGTACATTCGAACAATGCTTTTTATGGACCATAACCAATCATGCAGATCTGTATTCAAAGAGCTGAATGTTCTAACACTTCCTTCCATGTATATTTTCAAATGTTTATTATTTGTACATAAAAATAAAGATTTAATTTTAAATAAACAGCACAGCCATATTTACAACACAAGATTCAGAGAACAACTCCAATATCCAATTCATAGGCTAAAACTATTTGAAAATTCCCCTCATTACATTGGTCTAAAGTATTACAATAAAATTCCGTCTAATCTAAAAATCCTAAATATTATTAAGTTTTGTTAAAAACTTCCTGATTCAGAAAGAATATTATGATGTAGAAGAGTTTTTAAGTGATAACTCTTTGATCGTTGATATGTAATTTTAGAATAAGTTTTAGGATAGTTTTAGTTTTTAGGACATTGACTCTTCACCTGTTATCTTACAAATAAAATTTTGTAAAATTATGTAAACGTTATGTGAAATAAAATAAAAAAAAAAAATATATCAATTAGTACTTTACTATGTTTATTTATTTTAAATTACTTTGATTTAGCAGCTGTAGTTTATTTATGTTTAAAAAAGAGAGAGTGGGGAGGTTTATTATTTTTAGTTTTGCCAGTTGTCCTGTTGCATTATTGTACCAGTCTTTCTTTATACTTTTGATGTATGAAGATGTTAAATAATGTTATGCATGAAATTCTTTTGATTATTTTTATTTCAAACTATCTATGGTCTTCCGGAAATATCTATTTTCAAACTACCCAACACTGTATGTTTTTTCAAAGTATCTTTAAAATACATTACAATTAAAAATTGTGTTTTAAGATTGAGTAATATATATTTTATTGTAATATAAAACATTGATGTTACAGATCAGTGTTTTTCACATTTCGAGGGTTTTAAATGATGTTAACATTGACAGTAAAAATCGATGTTTTCTCTACAACGCTCATTTTTACTTAGAGTTATGCATGTTGTAACTCCTCCAGTCCAATGAAGATCAGCTGTTTGGTCTTCTTGCTTGATGCACTTTAGGTGGGAAATTTGAATTATGACTGGAAGGTATGATTGTAGGGTTTGTGTTTTGGAAGTGGAGCTTATAAAAATTAAATTGATATTGAAGTAGTATATATAAAATTAAAAGAGTCTGGCTTAAATGCTATCCTTCCCTATTATTCAAATTTATCACCCGCTGCACATATTAGCATTGTGAGTGCAAAGGCCAATCAGATGTTAGGCTTCAAGTTTAGAATCTCTAAAAGAACCTTTGGGGATAAAACCATGGTACTGCTGTACAAGGCTTTAGTTCGCCCTCACCTGGAGTATTGTACCCTAGTCTGGTCTCCTCACTATGCATCTCATATCCATGTTCTTCAGTGTGCAAAACTAGTTCTTCAGGCTCCAGAGATCCCGAGCGGTGTGCCTTATCGAGAAGGCTCTGTACCGGCACTTGAGCAGGAGTTTCTATTCTCTATAGTTACCATCAGAAGATGGTTTTCGATCTAGTTTTCCTGCATAAACTTATTAATGGTATTATTGATTCTCCAGAACTTCTCCAACGCATATCCTTTTCAGTTCCTGGAAGGACTAGATCTAGAAATATATTTGAGATCAGCCACCACTCTAAGAATTATAGTTACTTTGGTCCAATGACCCATCTTCATGGGTTTGGTAATGGGATTCCTGAAGATGTCGACCTTTTCTCTGATAGTGTCAGTCAACTGAAAAATAAACTGCACTAGAATCAGTAATTTCAAGTTGTCTGTTTATATCATATAAAATCTATTATTCTATTGTTATATTCTCTAATATTATTCTATTTTTTTTTATTCAATTTTATTGTCATATTATTGTATATTGGCGGATGCCGTTGAAAGAAAATATAAATAAATAAACATTTTGACTTATCTGACGTCATCACAGATTTATATCTAGATAAGTGAGGTTCTACTGTATATATATATTTAAAGATAAATTGAGTTCATTTGTTCTAAATACATATATGTTTTTCAATAATAATAGTTTTATTGATGTTTAATTAAAATGACATCAGAGTCTATCAAATGATAAAATATTTCTACCATTTACATTAAATTGTCTTGAATAACCAACTATACCAAGGTTTTTATCAGGTTCTGCTGAAAGGTTTTCTTATATTGAGTAATTGGAAGGCCCATTAGAAGGTCTGTTAGGATGTACTGATTTCTATCCATTATGATTTTTGTTCTGGGTTCTATGTGGAACCACCACTATTCCAAGCTAAGTCAAGTTCAACTAACCACTTTCCTCCTTTAAACTGTTGCAGAGCTCCAAAACATAATTTATTATCTTTTTTCTTTCCATTGATGTGTAGTATTTTACTACATTCCATTCATCATGATTTTAATAATATGAATAACCCCAACAAATATAATAAATTAATTCGACAAATAATTGTTAATTAATGAGATTCTTGATTATAGCTCTGCAGTGTGTCCAACGGAAATTCTAGCACTGAGTGACCGAGTTTTGGAGTTCCGAGCACTACAGACAGAGATTGTTGCTTGCTCAGTGGACTCTCATCTATCTCATCTAGCATGGGCCAGGACACCAAGAAGTGAGGGTGGTCTTGGCAACCCCAAAATACCATTGCTGGCTGATCCCACCCACAGCATTGCTCGAGATTATGGAGTTCTACTGCCAGACCAGGGGCACACACTCAGGTAGGCTGAGGAGAATATTAGGCAATATGTGTTGTATATAAATCTGGAGATTCTGATAAACACTATAGTATTGGTAATAATAAGGAACAATTTGTATTTTTCTATTATTTAGACAAATTAAATCTTCAGCTTACTACATGTAACTGTTCAAACCATTAATGCAAGAAACTTAAAAAATATCTGTCGTTTTGAACTTTAAAGCTAATAAAACAGTGTGGCCTTATTTTTCAAATGTGATAGAAGAACAAGAGAGATAGTTCAGAATGTCACTACTATGACTGTTATTTTTAGTAAAAGATAGTGTACAAACAAATTTATGTTAATAAAAACCATGTATCATAGAAACAAGAAGACTGTCTGCTCAAATGGGTCCAGTGAAGCCAGTTTTCACAGGTAGCACCAGCAGCCCCCTCCTGTATCATCTCTCTTCTTTCTTCTCTCTGTCTCTCTCCAGCACATGCTGAAGTGACTTATAGCTGAGCTAATAGTTTAGTATGCCAAACAATCATTAAAGTACTTATTTTACATCTATCACCACTAGATAGCAGCACTGCATGTCCACAGCAAATAAAATCCCTTGGACAGTCTGTTTAATTTTATAGTCAATGATAAAATCCTTATTACTCTTGTCAACAAAAATTAATGTTTGTCCTAACAGTTTTATCTTAGTGTACTTTTTATTTGTGATGGGTCGGTTTCATTTTTTTTCGGTTCCGGTTTTGTTCTTTACTGAAATTGGTACTCAATTCTGAGTACTTTTTGAAAAAATCTCAGAAAATGTTTCTAATACCTTTACACCAGTGAATCAACAAATTACAGTAGACTCCCGATTATCCACGATAATGAGTGGTTGACCCTTCGTGGATAATCCAAAAATAGCCTAAAATTGCCTGGCAATGACCAAAATCAGCTCTGAAACAAAACTGACCCTTAAATTAGACCTTACTATGAGTTTAAGTTTAAAAAGAAAACAATTAAAATACAGTAGTACAGTACATACTGACATTTAATTAAGTATCACTTGAATCACATAATAACATTTTAATGAAAGTAAAACAAACACTTTTATTGTTGGGTTGAAAAGAAGTCTTTTATAGATTTTTGATTCTTAGCGCTAGACTCTCTTCTTACAATACGTGCACGAATATTTCGTAACACCATAATATCACATGCTGTTGTATCTTGTTCCCCCTCTAGGAAGTCTACTAGTCCCTCCACATAAGATTGTGCAGTTGCGTAGGTTATTTTTGGATTGACAGTGGTTTTTTTCTTCCTCTTAACTTTTGCTTTCACTATCGATTCCTTGCGCACGCCTCAATATTTCCTCGTCACTAACTACCTCGAATGCTGACTATAAAAAATTAACATTCATCGAATCATTAATGTTATCAACATCAACATTTTCTCCACCTGGTACAGTCTTAGCTACTGTAGCTAATCTTGGTTGTCTGCCTCAAACCCAATAAAGTCCTCTCCTTGTTCAATATCTGGACAAATTTTTCTCCAAGACTTTGTTAGCATGGATGATTTTATTTTTTCCCAGGTGTCAACACACTCATAAATCGCATCCAGGATAGTGAAATTAGTTTTCAAAAATGATTTTAAGTCATTTCCCTCATCGATGAGTTTTTTCAATATACTTGAACGGTAGTAACGTTTGAGGTTAGAGATCACGCCCTGATCCATAGGCTGTATTAGAGCCGTTAAATTTGGTGGTAGGTACTTGACGATGATTTTCCTATCTTCTGACTGCAAAAGGTTCTCGCTTGGGTGAGAAGGTGCGTTATCTAGAGTAAGGGTAGCTGTTTCTGGAAGTTGTTTTGATTTTAAAAACTCACGGATCTCAGAACAAAATTTGTTATGAAACCAATAATGGAAAATGATCTTATTCATCCATCCTTTTTTCTGTCTATAATAGTGAACCAGCAAGTTTACTGCTCGTGTTCCTTTAAAAGATTGTGTTTTGTTGGCTTTTCCTATAACTAGAAGCTTAGGCTTATGCGTACCGTTGGAATTAGAGCAACACATCACTGTTAATCTTTCCTTGCTTGCTATGTGACTAGGGGCATTTTGTTGGTGTTCCGCAGCTAGCGTTTTTGACAGAAGATATTTCCTATATAATCCAGGCTCGTCGACATTGTATATTTGTTCTGGTAACAAATTGTTGTCTTCTACATATTTTTTAAAATCTACACGAAATTCGTCTGCTGCGTCTTTGTTGCCACTTAATATTTCTTCTTGAATATCCAGTTCTCTTATTCTGTGCGTTTTTTACAAACGTGTCAACCAACTACTTGATGCTTCAAACTGGCTCTCTAGTCCTAAAGAAGTGACAAAATCCTAGTCCTAAAGATGATGAGTCTGACGAACACGCAAACTTTAGCAAAGCTTCCTTTTGCTTTATAATACCACACACTGTCACTTTGTGAACATTATACTCAACAGTAATTGCTTTAACTGTATACCCTTTTTGAAACTTTGAAATAATCTCTAGCTTCTTCTCAAAAGGTAACACTACTCTTTTCAGTTTATCAATCTTGTAAATAAGTCGATAAGTACTTCTTCACTGCACTGACTACTGTACATAACTGACTCACAGTGGCAGATGGCAGTGAACTCAAAACAATAGAGCGTGCCACTGCCACACCTGATGTAACTCATCAGTGGCAGGCGAAGTACATTGTAAACAACTACCCTATGTGTTCCGAAAATAACGTTGAAGAGCAGAAATAATGATAATAATTTGATTGATAACAATTTCAAATTTTATATATCATATATTTCATCTCTTGATATGTAATTAAATTTTGAATACAAATAAAATTATTATCATTATTTCTAACATTATAACATTGTTGCATAAACTGTGTACTATAATGTGCATTAATTTTTTGTTTTATTTTTCACGATTGTGGGTAATCCACTCGTGGATAGTTGGGAGTCTACTGTATGTGGGATTAGTCAGTAAAAACAGTGCATACTATTTTGGGGATTTCTCCAATATGAAGAATAATACACCCGTTATGTATAAAATGATCCAATATTTCCAATTACTAGAGAATTGGTAACATTTTATTTCTTCTCAGGGTATGATTGATTACATCTTTTGCACAAAGAAAGTATTTGCTTTAAATTTTAAAAAGTATACAATTTAGCTAAATGGAATATAATACTCAAATTAGTATGTAATTGAAATTTACCTTGAGGAAATTACAAAACTTATAAGTCTAGAGATAATAAAATATTTTAGGTCTGGCTCAGTAATAAAACTTATTCAAAATCGAATCACAACAATTGATTGAAATTACCACAACTAAATGTAAGAGGTTGATGTAATTGTACGTCAAAAATAAACAGAAAAACAAATAATAATAATATAATTAACTAACCCTTTTAGGACTGCACAAAAAAATTGATTTTTTCGGGTGACTACTTTTATAGATATATTTTATGAGACCCTGGCCTACTGAAAAAGACTGCAGCAAATTAGGGAGTTTTGTAAGCATTTACGTGATATATTATATTATTTTAAAAAAAAAGGAATATCACCAAGTTTTTGGTATTGTTTTTAAGGTTTATAAATGGGCAATCAGAAAATAATGAAATATTATCCTTTTTTATACATACAAATTACATTTGAGATGTATAGATATCTCATCTAGGTTACATCTTTTGACTATGCACAACAGGTTATATCAGAATACTTTTTCCTTGTTGCCCTGAACCAGCAAGCTGTACTAACGTGGCACACAAATTAGTTTTAGATAAGTCTCTGAAAAATAAAAAAATACTAGGAAAATATAAACGAGAACAAACATTCCATGAGAAACGCATGTCCATTCTAAATCAGACTCCCTTGTAATGTTTCCACTTACATTGAATAAAGTCTGGGATGGTACAGTGCAAGTATTGCCACTCTTAGTGTAATTCAGTGTTTTTCATATCTTTTAAAAATATGAAATATTTTTCTGTTGAGCTTACCACAGTGTAGTTTTATGTATTCTTCAATAATTCTTATCTGTTTGTTAGTAAAGAAATGTGTTATTTTGCAGAGGACAATTTATCATCGACCGGAGAGGTGTGTTGCGACATATGTTGATCAATGACCTTGGTGTAGGGCGCAGCATTGACGAGCTGTTAAGGACAACACAGGCCCTTCAGCATGTTGACGAGACAGAGACAGGTTGCCCAGCTGATTGGAAGCCTGGCCTACCTTGTGTTTGATCACTCCCTTTGTAAACATTACTATTATGCATGTGTCATTATTTTTACTATAATAAAATATTAATATTAGCTCTTGGCATTATTAAAATCAATTTTTATTTAGAGTATTGCCTTAACTAGATTTAATATTCCTCATGGAGTTTAACCAACCTCTCTTAAAATAAGATTATGGTAACTTAAAATTGTTATGTTGTTTAACTTTAGTCAATAGTCAAAAGTCTTTATTTACAAAATCATCAAGATTTGTATTGGCGTCAAAACAATGTTACATAATTAATAATTAATTACGGTTTTCATCTTCAGTTTCTTGCTTTACCAACAGTTTGTCTCCAAGTCCAGATATTTCTTCACAGAGTACACAGACCATTTCACCAACCAATCTTTAACCCTAGATGGTGAATACTAGGTGACCCATTATGAACTCCCAACTGCACAGTGCTTTTTTCGGCACAATGCAAGCTTTTTTTGTAAAAATCATAAAAAATACTAAATATGCTCCAAATGTAAATTTTATCATTTCGATTTTCTTCTAAAGAACTGTACTTTCAGATACTACCATCAAAACTTACAAAAAGAATCAGTAAATAATTATTGTCTTGAAAAGATTGAAAATTTTTTTAATTTTGTACGTAAATTATAACTTATAACACTCCTTAGGAACACTAAAAAAGTTTTGTAAATAATTCTAAGATAGCCAAAATGTTTATTATTGAGTGCACTATAATAATATGTTGTTATATTTTAGATAAACTACTAGGTTATGTTTTTGGAAGTGCTTGTTTACGTAAAACGCAAAAATGACAAAATGTGCAACGTTACAGTATGATCATTGTAGGTAATCAAATACTACATGTAAAAATTCAAAAAAGTCACCATTGAATAGACAAGAAAAATTCATTTAGGAAAAGTGTTCGTATTGTACCCATACACAAATTTTTATTTTGTTGAGGAATATAAAAATTTTACCACGGAAACAAAGTTTCTGTGAAAAAATACATAACAATCCATAAATAAAGGGTATGTATAATTTTTTGCTACAGGTACTGTATTAGTACAATCTATTAGCTAGAATAGAATGTAAAATATATGAAAATATTCCAAAAAGTATAAACTTATAACACCATAAGTCATTGTGCGCAAATTGTGTAAATGGCACCAAATTGTGTAAACGTCACTTGAAAAATTATACTATTTATCAAAGGAGGAGTATTTTTAGGTTTGTGTCTGAAGCAAGTGAGGCACCTAAATATACGAGATCTAACAACGCTGCATACCGAGAGAATCCAAACATGTTGTGCAAGCAAAGAGAGTGTAAATTGTGCACCAACATATATATGTTTAATATAAAAGAAGTCTATAAATAAATCCACTATGGGATGCTTCTTAGGGAGAGTGCAAGGGTGAGAGACATATTAAGGAAGATCGGTGTGGTGCAGTCTACCACTAACACGCAGAATTCCATCCTAGTCCAGGAATGGAGAGAGCCGCTGAAGTCTGGTAGAACATATCTTGTTGTTACGTAAAAGAGCCAGGTCTTTAGGGAAGGTTTCATCTTGAACGATCTTGAAGATACGCAATCGAGCAGTGTCCAGTTCTTGGCATGAAAGTGGTTCGCAGCAGTAGGAAGAATAGCAACAATTGTGGACAAAACGCAGAAGGTAGGCAGTTTCATATAGAAGCTTCCTCCAAGAAGAGTACTGGGCGAAGAGATCCCAAGAAGGCGGCACAGAGACAAGAAGAGTGATTAAGGGCGTAGGCTTCATTTTTTCCACATAGGCTGGGTCCAGGCTGCAATCAAATTCGGGCCAGTCCGAAGGAGGAAGACGCAGTTAGTCGGGACCATGCCACCAAATGGGATGACCCACCAGTTGAGAAGGGAGGATACCGTGAGAGGCGCGGTTGGCAGGGTTGAAAGAACTAGGTATATACCGCCAGTACTGAGTAGAGACTAGTTCCTGCGCCTTGCCACCCGGTTTGTCACATAAGTCCTAAGGCGATAAGAGGGACTACTTAACCACACGAGTGCCATAGTGGAGTCACAGCAGAGAAAAATAGATTCAAACTTGTGAGCACAAGACATTTGATTGACAGTAGTTTACAAGTCGAGCCAGCAAATGAGTGGCGCACAGCTCAAGTCGGGGTAAAGTTACTCTTTTCAGAGGAGCAACACGAGTTGTTGCTATAATTTGACTAACCTGCACAGAATTGTCACTTGTGGTTGGACGACAGCTGCATAACCGATTTCTGATGCATCAGAAAATCTGTGTAAGTCCCATTGCATAGAAGCTGAGTGGGGAATAGCACTAGGAATGGTTATATTTACAATGTGCTTCAAGTCAAGGACAAATGTGTTCCATTTTTGGGCAATATTGAGGGGAAGGGGATCGTCCCAACTGTTTCCTAAACTACATGGGCTGTACACTTGCTCCATTAGACTTAACAACTTACATTTAGTGGTGTTTTGGCTAGAGAAATTCAAGTTAAACTTAAAGGTGTCGGTAAAAGGGCTCCATTTAAGACATAACATTGAAAAATGAGGTTCCTGCATGGATTGTAGAAAGACTGGAACTTCCCAATGGTCTTCAGGCAGGTATTGCAGGAGGTAAAGTGAGTTCGAGACCCATTTCCGAAGTTCAAACCCGCTGGGGCGAAGTAGCTTGATGAGCTGGTCTTGAAGTTCTGCGGCGACCTTTTCATTCTCAGCTCCAGAAATCAGGTCGTCGACTTAGCTCTTATGCTTAAGAACCTGGGTGTGTGAGGGTAGCGGTCACCTTCATCCTCAGCCAGCTGGTGCAGAGTTTTTATTGCCAGATATGGCGAACAGTTCATGCCGTAGGTGACGGTGGTTAGCTGGAACATTGCCGTTGGATGGGAAGAGTTGTCACGCCACAAAATCAATTGGAACTTCTGATCATCTGGGTGCACTTTAATTTACCTATACATTTGTCTAATATCACAGGAAAACACAGTATTGTGTAGGCGGAAACGTAGTAAAATATCGCAAATGTTATTCTGCAACTTAGGCCCAGTTAAGAGAGCATCATTTAGGGAGAGTCCGGAACTGGATTTAGCACTAGCATCGAAAACGATGCAGAGTTTGGTAGTGTTACTTTGAGCCTTGAGCACCCCATGATGCGGCAAAAACTAGTGTGGTATGTCGCATACAAGTGTCGGGCACTCTTTTATATGGCCTAGAGAATGGTATTCATGCATGAAATCTGTATATCATTTTCGGAATTAAAAATTATTAGAGTTGTAAAGTTTACGCTCAAAAATCTTTGTTCCGCACCAACTTTAAAACTCCCAAACGAAGAAGGGTCACCTTTAAAAGGAAGACGAACCACGTAATGACCATCATTGTCCCTGGAGTGAGTAGAATTTAAAATTTCCTCACGTTGAGAGTTTCTTCAGCAGATTTCTTACTGCTAGGGGGCAGTTCTTCCTGAATCCAAAATCGCTGAAGAGCGGAGTACAAGTCGACGTCAGCAGTCGAGAGGAGAGATACCGAAAGAGAGGTAAATGATTATGTTGGCAGCGAGCAAGGAGTGATACCCACTATTACAAAACCAAAACAAGTTCCTAGGGCATGAGGCAATTAAAGCCTAAGGTTGACTAAAGCACAATTAAAGTGACTTTCATGATTGAGAATTTTTTGTTGCCTGTGAGTACGTCAATAGGACCAGACATATGGAATGTAGGGCCTGCCAAAGTGTAAAATTTAACTTTGTTCAGCACTTCCTGAGATATTTGCATTCGAGGGAGCAATAGATATTTTTTCCAAAACGTGGAAAGTGTGCAGGGTGGCAATCATGTGACCAGAGAGATATTCCACATCGAGCTTTAAAAGACCTTTAGTGTGGGCGGAAGTTTACTAGAGGCCTGAGACAGTAATGTTAGACGGCAGGCGGTGCATCCCCAAGAGTTGAGCAGCTCGCTCGCTGATAAAGTCTGTTATGCTGCCAGAGTCGAGAAGTGCTCGAAAAACATGACAGGTACCATTTACGGCAGTAAGTTTCACTAGTACATACCAAGGAGTACAGTTGTAGGAATGTTGTCCTCTTGAGGTGAGCAACTATTTTGAGTGGTACAAGTTAGTGTGCTAGAGATATGTAAGACGTGCGAAGTGGAAGGGGGCTGGCGCGCTGAGAGGAGATGAAGCTAAAGGGTTGAGCGTGCGATGGTGCTCTCATTTGAGTTGCGTTGAGTAAAATGCAGTAAAGTGTGGTGTTTACCTCTGCAAGTAGCGCAGTATGCCTTAGAACTCATTTAGTCGGTTTGCTCCCAAACAAGAAATTAATACACCTTTTGTTGTCTTTCACAGTCTGGTGACGTTTTTGGGAGATTTATTTTTAAAACCAAAACAAGTATAAATTTTGTGATCAGTTCCTTTACAATAAAAACTCATCAGCCTTTGGTTAGTTGCGGTAGAGGAGGTAGTAAGCAGACAAACATTCTTATGAGTGGTAAAAGAATCCTTTTTTGGCTGCCTTAACAGGAGATGAATCAGACAAACAAGCTTCTTCTACTTCAATGCATTCTTGATTCAAAAATTGTATAATATCAGTGACTTCTGGCACTACAGAACCATCATCACCGTCAATAGCAGCATGAGACTGAGACATGTTCAAACCGTTTCCTTATGTCAGCATCCATTTTTCTCAAGAGTATTGTGGATTAAAGAGGGATTTTATCCGCTATGTCTGTGCCTGAAGCCTTTACTGCCTGTATATTTTGAGTTGACAAAAAGCCTCATTAAGGTAGGCATATAGTTAATTGAAGGCAGGTCCAGTATTTTACTGATATGCAGTGTCACTTAACGCCAGGGTGAATAGTAGCAAGATTTTAAGAAATCATACACGACTTTGTTGTTATTCTCAGAAATGGGCAGAGATGTAACTAGGTTAAGTGCTTCACCATATATTACAGAAAGTAAATATTGAAATTTAATGACAGCAGACAAGGTGGCATTTTCGTGGATACTTGAGTTAAAAAGGTTTATAAACGATACCCATTTTAAGGGGTCACCATTGAAAACTTTGAGTTCGAGCTTAGGTAAGCACACATTGACTTGAGGATTTTGAGAAGGCTGTGTGACTTCCGTTTTTAGTCTGTCTTGTCTTGTCTCTTAGTCTCAATAGCTAAGACAGTAGCATTTATGACTTCAACTAGTTTGTTGACACTGTTGAGAGAGGCAAAGCTGGGGTTGTAACTCTTGTTAGCTTTCAATTCAAGCTCATAACACAAATCAAGGTTGTCAGGAAATGCATGTCTTAGCTTTCAATTCAAGCTCATAACACAAATCAAGGTTGTCAGGAAATGCATGTCTTAGTCTATCAACATATTTAGCCCGTACAAGCAATTGTAGAAGATTTTGATCAGAAATCTTCTTTGTGAGGTCATATATAGTTTGTATTTGAGCGAAAAGGTTTTCTCGCTTAGCATTTGCAACAGTAAGTGAAAGAGCCATCTTGAGAGAGCTGAACCTCAAATAAGTAATGAAAAGTGAATAGGCTTAATTAATTTCTTTAAATAAAAGCCAAAGTTCGGAATATAGTTAATAGTAGCAGGGGAACAGTACAGAGTTCACTTGCAAAATTGAGTTGAGAGCACAAAGTTCAAATATTCAAAAACACTAATTATTTTAATAAAGGTTTCATAAAACAAATAAAGGTTTGTGATAAGAAAAAAACAATGAAATTTACATGAATGGAATGAAGTACAAGTTATTTACACTAAAGTTATGACAAATCAACTATGAAAAACATAAAGGAAAATAAAATTGTTGAATGTACAAATAAATCAACAACTGTTTAGCTAACTGCCAAAATTAATTCACAAGTTATTGTTTATATTAAATAAATTACCTCTGTCAACAGTTCCAAATTTCTTGTGATGTTTATTATGATCATTTTGGCATCTTTATGTCATCTTCAGATGTAATGCCATAAAAAGGCTCAATAAACTTTTAAAAAACAAACATGTTTTGTGAAGATGGCATAAAGATGCCGAAACGATCATAATAAACATTTGGAACTGTTGACAGAGGTAATTAACCCTAGCTGTACTGTCTGGTTTTACCAGCAATACACACCAGATTTGTGTCACTTTGTAAGTCTTGGGATTATTTTTTTTTTCACCTACTAATAAATATCAAACTATATGTTGTTATATATCATTATTTTCAGAATTTAACGAGAAATAAAAATAAAATAACATCACATTTGTTTAACTGTTCAAAAATAAAAAAAAATAAAAAAGACAAAAATTGCGAAATTTTTGAATTTTTTTTTCGTTTTACCCCTGAAATGTGATAATAAACAAATGTTTCCATGGTAATCGATATGTTTTTTCTATAGAACAGTTTATCTACTTCAAAAATACGTATAATATGATATACTTTATTCAATGAATATTCTCAAAATATTGCAAGCAGTAAACACAAACAATAACACAAATCAGCTGACGAAAAATACTGTTGATGTTGTAGCAAAGAAAAAAAATAGTTGCTTCACTCAAATTGTTGTCATAGAGTACCAAATTAAAGTATGCTTCTTTCTGCACATTTTGAGTACTATAACAACCGTTCCATACCAATAGATGACTCAATAACGGCAAATTACGAAAGGCATGCACATCGACGTCAGAGGCGTCGACGGTATCGGCAAGCAGGTGCCGATCGACGCCTGAGACGTCGTTGGTACTGGTAGGGTTAATATAATCTTAATATAATCTATATATATATAAAAGGCAAACCCCACACTGATTGACTCACTCACTCATCACTAATTCTCCAACTTCCCATGTAGGTAGAGAGCTGAAATTTTGTACACTGTTTCTTTAGAACTTAAATAGGACAACTAAAGTATTTTCATCTTGATAAAGTACTCCTAAGGGGTATAAAGCACCCTTAAAAGATTGGTCCATAAGGATAACATTGGGTTGATTTTAGTAAATTAATAACAGCTGTTTTGTAAATAAATAAACATGTCTATTTTGTATGTTTGACATTATACTCAGTTACTCAAATACTATTGATGCATTTTTAATATTTTACTATGAGTTTAATCTTCAGCTGTTAAATAAAAATAAATGTAATGAACATGGTTGAAATGGGCTAAATAGGTGGCAAAGCAATTAGTATGAGTGAGATACTGTAACTAAATTTAATATTGTGATTTTACGTTATATAGTTAATCTCCTATTTTTTGCATTGAATAGTTACATGCTGAGGCCGAAGGCCGAGGTGTATCGATTGCAGCGAGCATCGGGGTTGGCATGCGAAGCATGCAGGGGTTTCCCCTAGTATTTTATATAATCTTAAACAGTTCAGGAGCTAAATAAACAATCAACAGCTGTTTAAATAAATGTCAAAATTAATTAAATAACAAGTTATGGGTTTAAAATATTAAGTTAAATCTTTATGAGTAACAAACTATTAACTATGATAATTAAATGTGAGACAATATTATAATATTAATATTATATGTAAATATGATTTAAAATGAGTAGTTGATTGTACTATAAAAATTTGATAAAGAGTTAATTACAAAAAGAAATGAGACAATGTAATAGTAAGAGCGAGAGAGAGAGTGAATAGTTACTTAAACTTTATGATGGTACGTAAGCCTCAGTTGATGATTCAGACATGAAAAGTTCTTCTAGCTTCTTCAAGTAGAAAGGTAATATGGTGGAATAGGCTAGTCTTGAGCACAGTGGAATGGACAAGTAAAAGTTGAGTCTTTTCTTCATAGGACTGGTGTCAATTAATTCATATGGTCCGATAGGACCAACAATGTTGGGTAGAGTTTGAAAATAGATAATTTCCGGAGAACCAATTTAGTTTGAGAGAAAATAATCAAAAGAGTTTCTTACACAATATTTATTTAATTCTAGATCATGAATACTGTTTATTTTTAACAGTGCAAATATATTTTACGCTATTTTTTGGCGCTTTGCAAGCCTTTTTTGTAAAAATCTTAAAAAATACTAATTATGTAAATTCTATCATATCGTTTTTCTTCTCAAGAACTGTACATTCACATACTACCATCAAAACTTATATAAAAATTTGGTAAATAATTATTATTAAGAAAAAATTGAAAAGAATTTGAAAATACTGTACGTAAATTATAACTTATAACCCTCCTTGAGAGCACTAAAAAATGTTTGTAAATAATTTCAAAATATCCAAATTGTTTATTATTTAGTGCACTATAATATGATGTAAAATTTTAAATAAACTACTAGGTTTTTTCTGTTTACATAAAACGCGAAAATATTGAAAGTTGCAGTATGATCGTTGTAGGTAATCAAGTAGTACATGTAAAAAAATTTTAAAATCACCATTGAATAGACAAAAAAAAAGTTGTTTAGGAAAACTAGTCAATTTGTACCCTAAAACATATTTTGATATTTTTTGTATATGGAGAAAAATTAAAATGTTGCCATGGAAACAAAAAATTTATTTGAAAAAATTACATAACAATCCAAAATTATGGGGTATTAATAATTTTTAACTACAAGAAAATGTAAAATATATGAAAATATTCCAAAAAGTATAAAACTTATAACACCATAAGTCAGTGTGCGCAAATTGTGTAAACGGCACTTGCAAAATATTGCATATTGTAAACATTATAAAAAAATATAAAATAATTTTTGGGAATTTTTTATAACAGTAACACTTGATAGAACACATATTTCTGAAAAGAAATATACAATAATTGTTAGATCACAGCCAAAAATAAAGTTTGAACAGCAACTTTTATCAAAAGCATAAATTATGCCGTTCCTCACTATTGGGCAATACGTAAAAAAGGGTAAACAATAACATTTTTTGTAAAATACCCAATGTATCTAATACATCATAATTTGTTTTGTTTGATAGAGTATTTCATTCTCTGCAGACTGACATTTACTACGCCTTATTCCGTCTTCTGGTTATTCTTCAGTCATACAAAAAACATCTGCTGTTTGTCCCACGCCCCGACCTCTGCGCCAGTCGGGAATCGATTAGAAATTTCTTGTTGCACGTTTTAATTTTATTTCCTACGTTTATAAAATTGAATTAAAATAATATTATAAATCTGAAATGTATATAGAACAGAACAATCTGTGTCAATTGGTACCAACTTTGTTGTGATTGCTTGATTATAAACATATGTTTTATTGATTTTAATGCAACAGCATAAATTATGCAGTTCCTCGCTTTTAGAAGGGATTTTGTAAACCACATAAATATGTCGTTCCTCACAATCTAGGGTTAACATCTTAACACACCTGTATGTTTTGTATTTATTTAATATCAATATGTATTACTTTACTATGTTTATTTATTTTAAATTACTTTGATTTAGCAGCTGTAGTTTATTTATGTTTAAAAAAAGAGAGAGTGGGGAGGTTTATTATTTTTTATCAATTGATAAAGAAAGACTGGTACAAAAATGCAACAGGACAGCTGGCAAAACTAAAAATAATAAACCTCCCCACTCTCTCTCTGATAAATAAACTACAGCTGCTAAATTAAAGTAATTTAAAATAAATAAACATAGTAAAGTAATACATATTGATATTAAATAAATACAAAACATACATACTGGTAATTTTGCATCGAAGAAAATGTTCTGCTAATGCAAGACAACACCCGCCCACACAATGAGACAATCAAGCAACTACAGTGAGTGAATGTTGCTTGGGCAGCCACTTGTTATACTCTAGCTACAACTCAAGCGTGACACCCGACCATCGCTACAAAGGCCCAATCTTGTTCCAATCCAGATATTGCTAATACTTCACAAAATAGCATATCTTCATATACTCCGCTAACGTCCACACCTAACACATCTGTGACTATTTCCTGCAGCTAGAAACTTGAAAGATATTTCCCGTTTTAGCTTGGGAGATTCTCTTACTGTATCCTCCTTTGTAAGGTGAGTTCATTTCATCATTGTTAACAATTATTGTATTCTTCGTGGTTCAAAAAGCTCTCCATTGTAATTTTTAAACAAGCTTGAAACTAAGATGAGCCATCAAACCTTAGCTATTTAATTATATGAGATGATGAACCTTGAGTTTCTCTTCTTAGGTTACATTTACATGTTCAACCTTTTTTCACAATCATCTCAAATGACTCATTAATGAATTCGCAGGGTAGTTCAACAAAATAATTTGTAATATCATCCTGAGAGATTATATGCGACACAAGCACACCGGCTGGCTATTGGATAAAGTCAGTGATTGGCTTGACAATAGTTGGAATACAAATGTTTTATTTCTTTCAATAATTTACACAATTGCAATAGACATTGTCAAAAAAAAAAAAAGAACTACAAGGTTCATTTTTAAAGTAAAAACCGTTTTCAAATAGCATAAGAGAAACTTTATTTATGGATATAAATAATATCACAAACTAAAATATGAACATTTTTTTCACTTTTCTATGTAGTCACCATTAACATCAACACATTTTTGAAGTCGTGGTACCAGCTTTTGGATCCCATCATCAAAGATCTCCCGCCTGACAGTTAAACCAGTTCGTAACTGTTTCTTTCAACATGTCCAAGCGCTTTCCACCAAGAAATTCCCTAAGTTTTGGAAAAAGATGAAAATCCGATGGTGCTAAGTCAGGACTGTATGGTGGGTGATCCAGTATTTCCCAACGAAACTTGTCCAGTTGTGTCTGTGTCCTTGCCGCAATGTGTTGTCGTGAAGCAGAATGACGCCGCTAGATGCAGGCGGTTTTGGATAGCACGACTAAGATTCAATGTTTTGCAATATCTTTCAGCATTTATTATCATTCCTCGTGGCAGATAGTCTATCAGAAGAATATCCTTTCAGTCCCAAAAAACCGTAGCCATGATTTTTCTTGTTGAAGGTTCTTGCTTGAATTTTCTTGGTTTCATCAGGTAGTTTGAATGATGCCATTCAATGGATTGACGTTTCGTCTCAGGAGTATAGTATGCAACCCACGTCTCATCGCCATCTCTTTGATAGCACTCCAAAAAGGACAAAGAATGTGCCATATGCTTTGCTTTGTGTTCTTGTGTCAACATTCTTGGCACCCATCGCACACATTTTTTTGTAATGCAGTTTGTCAGTAACAATGTTGTAAACTACTGATCTTGAAACTTGGGGAAATTTCTGACTAAGTTCGTCAAAAGTGAAGCACCGATTTTGGCAAATTTCCTCATCAACTTTTTATGCCAACTCTTCATTGATGACATTGGCTGTCCAGGTCATTCTTCGTCATCAACACTTGTCCTTCCTTCATTAAAAATCCTACACCATTTCAGCACATTTCCATCATTCATAACACCCTCACCATAAACTTCAAGAAGCTGTCGGTGAATTTCAGCAGGACCAAAATTTGTTGCGTTTAAAAACCGAATAACAGCGTACTTTACAGTCGGCGTAATTATTGATTGACATGGCAACAAACAAAACAGTATAACCACACAACCAGCATCGGCAGAGACGTGAAACGTAATGGCGGCGTTGACAGAGACAGGCCAGTAGGAGCTGACCTTGAATGGACATCATGTGACCGGAGGCGCGGGCACGATGCACAATCAGTATTTACTTTAAAAATGACCCTCGTACTTAAATAGTATAGTCAGGACTTAAGACATTAGTGAAACACAAATGAAATGAATTAAAATTAATAGATAAAATAGGGCTTAGCCTAAATTTAATTTAGCCTATATCAGATATAAAAAATTCTTCAAGGCTATAAAAACGATGTTTCGATAAACAATCGTGTAAAACATTACATAGTTTTCTCCCAGTTAGATTCTGCTATGCAATTCGTAATTTATTCCAAAGTTTACTGCCTATATATTTATGGTAACTCGTTGTTTTTGTCAGCCTGCATCTTGGTAACATTAGTTTTTCACTAGATCTGGTATTGTATTTATGGATTGTATTACTAACTACAAATAAATGTAATTTTCTTTTAACTAAAGTTAAAACATAAAAAATGAACAGGTTAACAACAGTTAAAATATTTGAATGCACAAATAAAGGCTTACAGTGGTCTAATTGTTTTGCATTCATTATGATCCTAACCCCATTCTTTTGTAAATACCATTGAATAGCCAACCATTAGATTGCTTTCTGGCATCATGTGAACTGGGACCCTAAGAATATAAATCTTTTGAGTCTATAGAACAATTATTATGGTAATATAAAAATAATAATTCTTAATTTGATCGTCTTGATGTGTGTTGAACACAATAGAAAATGCGAAACAATAAGCTTCTACAACCAATCAGTTTGAATCTTCAAACAAATCACTTATAATTTTAAATATAGAATTTGTTATTTTTATCTAACCAAGATAATTCAACAGTATTAGCGTTATATTATTGTATATATTATAACCAATGGTGTTATTATAATGAAATAAGCCTCAATTTTTGAAACATAGATAACGAATTACATAGGTCTATAAATGATCCTAGTAGTACTGTACTAAATGAAAATTAATGTAAATTAACCCTTTCTACATTAAGAAAAGGGTTAATTTACATAGTAGTTATAATGAAATTAAGCATTGTATAAAAAAATTACTCCCTCAACTCTAGGGTTATAAATAGTAGGTAATGTAAAATGTAGCATCCATACATGTCTGTAAAACTAAAAAGGTAAGAGGTTTTTCTGTTATCATGACTGATAAAAATAATTGCCTATTTAGCTGTGATAATTACCTTTAATCGTTACAGTTGAAAGGAAATATAGTGAATTGTTATCACAAATTGTAAACAATTAACTGAAAATGCATGGAAAACCATTCATTAAAAAAAAATGGTAGGTCTAAATTGTTTGAATTGGAAATGGGCACCAAAATATACATGAAATTTACTTGCATAAAGGATACTTATATGAAAACATTTGGGTTGTTTAGCATACTAATTGTATACTAAATTTTAAATGTACAAATAAAGTGATAGGATGCAGAATTGATAATATTAGCAAAGGAACCTATTGCAACTTTAGGAGAACTTTAGGTGACAAATATTATTTCCTAATTTGCCAATTCATTAGTGGTTTTTGATAATAAAGAAAAAAATAACGTTTTGATAGGGCTCAACTTCAGTTCTCAGCCATTCCTGTATCCACAATATGGAAATTTGACATTAAATAGTCGTAATGAGACCGAAGAGTTTCATGGTAGGATTTTTATGATTTGGTGCAAACATTCTTATTTGAAAAGAGAAAAAATCATATTTATTAGAATAATAAATTGACAACTGCCTCACATTTGAGGAGACCATAAAGATCCAGTACAAAATAATTTTGTTAATTTGTTTTATAAAATAATGTTTTTTCTATTTGTTACATGAGTAATGAAATATTTGTCAGGCTGTTAAATAGGTAGTTGATGGGCATGAATTGAATAGTATAAGATTCAAAGATCATACATGCTCCTTCTTTGGGTTTGACTGAAGATTTTAGGAGTAGGCTAATTTTTAACAGTACTCTTCACTTCAGTCAAATTTATGGAAATGGAACTAAGACGCTCACATATTGTACCATGATTAGTTATGACTTTTTTAATTTACTGTTCATTTCAAAATATTGGTAAAAACATAAAGTATCTACTAATAACCATTTTCAGTCTGTGTGAAACATTCATAAAGATTTAACAGTTAGTTTCTTATTAATACCCTCCCTTCCAAATAATAAGTTTTATTGCAAAAAGAAGAGATCCAGTAGTTTGTTTTTCTTAGATATTAGATGCCGACACAACTTAGTCCGTTTTTTAGGGTAAATACAAATGATTACAATGAGTGTGGATGAGTGGAGTGTGGACCTGTGTAGTGTGGTTACTAACTGAGTTCAATTGTTCCTCAGAAAGGGCTATTTATTAATATATCCTACACATCAGGACATTAACTACCCCAGACCTCTTTAGTCAGTTCACGCCAATAGCAACCACTGAGCGTCTGCCATGTTGGGTTACAGCACTGTAGTGAAGGAAGAAGTGGTTATCATGTTAGGAGTACTGTCATTGCAAATATAGGTGGATCCCATGAAGAAGGCTCCTGTTACACATTGCTGAATACCTACAGATATTCAATTAAAGATCTTCTAGATTTCTGGAACATGGTTGAAAATATAATTCATCATCAAATCTGAGGTTCCCAAGGAAGGGTTCTAATAAAGCTTTTATAACTCAGTATAGCAACAGTGATTGTCTTAAATATAAACATTGTTTAATTTCCCTAAATATTTATATCTTGTTTTATACAACCTCTGGCTAGAAATATCTTTGGTATATAGCCATGAGATTGAAACTAAATTTGCATTGATTATAGATAAAATCACAGCAGTTCTGAGGTTAAATTTATAACTGTCATGAATTGACAGTTCTATAATTACGTATCCAGACTGACTGCACTATGATGGGTTTACAAAAGCATGGGACAGTATATTGTGCAGGTTATTTCCAAGTTATGACTCATCATTTAATATTTAAATTAACTACTGACTGTTCTTCAGCTTTGAAGGATAGTGGAATAATTTAAACAATACAAATATTCAAGATCTTATGAACTACTACTTTTCACTGGGAGAAGAAGCCAAGGAGCGCTTGAAAATTACTATGAAATTTTGGTAACGAAATAAAATGCTAAAGGTAATTTCTGAACAAATTATTTGTTATTGTAAACAGTTTGGAAAGATCAGGGTACCCCCTATGACTGTACTGAGAAGTGTAGTGAGTTACAAACCCCAAGATCTGAGGAGTAACCAGGTTTAATAAAGCACCCTGGATCAGTTTCGCTTCAAAATAAAATTCTCCCCCTTCTCAAAACTTTTCTCTCTCCTTCCCATAAAATATTCAAGAATTTGTCAAAAATTATGTAATCGATTAAAGAATAATAAATACATGAAAATATAACAATCATGCAGGGGAGTAACATTTTTTTAAATATTTTAAATTGTATATTTTAAACACAACCTTAACATAAAATTTAGTTTTGTAGCTAAAATATAAAAAAATAGGAAAAATTAAAAATAAATTTTAAAATTTATATTAATATAGGAAGTCCAGTAATTACGGGACCAAACTTCACCGGGTGATTTTTCATGTGAAAATATACAAGAAATGTTTAGTAAAGCATAGACCTATTTCACTTAGTTTTCTGTCTGTGTTTTTTACTAAAGAAATCTGTATCTTTGAAGTCGATAAAGGTATTAACTTTAAAACTCTACACATTTGTTAGTACAACAAAGACCAATATTTTAAAATAGTTTTAAAATAATTATCACTTCCAATTTCAAAATGAGGGCCTTACTAAGTTATTTAATCCTAATAAGTAAAACCCCTTAAATGTAATAGTAAATACTCAAGAGTAACAAAACATGGATAAGGTTTTTATGAACATTTTAAGACTAAATTTGTTGTGCTACAATAAATAATGACGGAGAAATTAATGTTTTCTTGACATATTCTTCAACACAGATGAAATGTAAACAAGAACTAAATTTTACATAAAGACAACAACAAAGGGAGTTGTAGGTCTTTCCAGAAGTTATAGGTCGTTAAATAATAATCAGCTGATTATGATGTTGACATGATCCACAGTCAATATTGACTTTATTGGTGTGTTAAATAATAATCAGCTGATTATGATGTTGACATGATCCACAGTCAATATTGACTTTATTGGTGTGTTAAATAATAATCAGCTGATTATGATGTTGACATGATCCAAAGTCAATATTGACTTTATTGGTGTGTTAAATAATAATCAGCTGATTATGATGTTGACATGATCCACAGTCAATATTGACTTTATTGGTGTGTTAAATAATAATCAGCTGATTATGATGTTGACATGATCCACAGTCAATATTGACTTTATTGGTGTGTTAAATAATAATCAGCTGATTATGATGTTGACATGATCCACAGTCAATATTGACTTTATTGGTGTGTTAAATAATAATCAGCTGATTATGATGTTGACATGATCCACAGTCAATATTGACTTTATTGGTGTGTTAAATAATAATCAGTTGATTATGATGTTGACATGATCCACAGTCAATATTGACTTTATTGGTGTGTTAAAAAATAATCAGCTGATTATGATGTTGACATGATCCACAGTCAATATTGACTTTATTGGTGTGTTAAATAATAATCAGTTGACATGATCCACAGTCAATATTGACTTTATTGGTGTGTTAAATAATAATCAGATGACATGATCCACAGTCAATACTGACTTTATTGGTGTGTTAAATAATAGCTGATTATGATGTTTACATGATCCACAGTCAATATTGACTTTATTGGTGTGTTAAATAATAATCAGTTGATTATGGTGTTGACATGATCCACAGTCAATATTGACTTTATTGGTGTGTTAAATAATAATCAGCTGATTATGATGTTGACATGATCCACAGTCAATATTGACTTTATTGGTGTGTTAAATAATAATCAGTTGATTATGATGTTGACATGATCCACAGTCAATATTGATTTTATTGGTGTGTTAAAAATAATCAGCTGATTATGATGTTGACATGATCCACAGTCAATATTGACTTTATTGGTGTGTTAAAAGAAAGAGTTCTGTAGACATAGAAATATCTGCTCTCACACTATTGGCCCAAATAAATCAGTTTTTCAATAATAATAAATTGCACCTTAATCCTAAAAAAACAAAATTTATTCCATTCTCCGTAGCTCAAGTTAATGCACATTTTGTAGCTCAAGTTTCAAAAAACACCTATTTTACAACGGAACAATTTTGTACAATAAACTGCCTAATGACCTTAAGCTGGAAACGAACTATAATAAATTTAGAAAAAGACTTAAACTTATGCTACAGGAAGGAAGCTACTGCAGCGTCCAAGAGTTTCTGGCTGGTGGAGAATCCTAGTTTTATTTCTTTAATTTAGGCAGTTACACATTTTATTGTTTTAGCAACCATGCTATTTAAGTTTTAGATATATAAGTTTTTAAATACTTAAATTTCTCTAGTTTTACCTAGACTTAACCAATGCAATGCACATATTTGTTAATTATCTTGGCTGAATAAATGACTTATGATATTTTAAATGTTGCTATAAATCATGATTTAATTGATGAAATTAATACAATTAAATTTCTATTAATAACTATTGACAGTTATTTAAATAAGGACAACCATGTACATGTAGTATGCTGTAAATTAGCATCTGAACTGTTGGCACTGAGGAAAATGTCCACTATCTGTAATTTTAAAATGCTAGTAACAATATATTTTGCACTTTAGCAGTCTCAAATATCTTTTACTTTGTGTCTTTATGGCAGTACAACTATGCAAAACATAGATTGTATTCTAAAACCACAGAAAAAAAGCAATTAGAATTATTATTCTAAAACTAAATTGGAATGATTCTGTCAAGGAGAATTTTGCAAAACTGGGCCTGATGACAGTTTACAGTTTATACATATTTCAAGTAATTATGCACATTAAAACTAATTTAAAATCACTACCTAAATTGGGTGATTCTCAATTACCAGAGTACGTGTATGGGGGGGCAGTTGGGTCAGTACCACAGTACGTGTATAGGTGGGCGGGTGGGTCAGTACCACAGTACGTGTATGGCTGGGCGGGTGGGTCAGTACCAGAGTTCATATATGGGTGGGTCAGTACCACAGTACATGTATGGGTGGGCGGTTGGGTCATTACCACAGTACATAAAGTAATGTAATATTAATGTACAATTATCACATAGTATCCATCTGTGTAAACAAGTGAAATGTGAAATCAAAGACATCGTAACACAAGGTACTATAATATTCCTGCTCATATTAGGCACAACTTAAAAATTTATACAAAAAAAACCCCTTCCTATGTGGGAATACAATTTTATAATTATTTACTAAAATCACTTAAAGAAATCTCTGACCTTAAAATGTTAAAGAAAAAACTTCATGATAATGTAAGCTCCTGTACTGTGTTGAAGAATTCTTTGAAAAATATGACTAATATTTTAATACTTTTATTTCATAATTAACTTTATTTCATGCTAGTTTTACTATTCTGTGACACCATTCAAATGTGCCTATATGTACTACACGAGTGTGCCCAGGAAAACTTTAATTTCTCCCTTATTATTTACTGTAGCATAACAAACTGGTCTTAAAATGGCCATACAAACTTTTTCCATGTTTTGTTACTCTTGTGAATTTACTAAATTGAGTCAAGAGAAAATATTAAGAAATACGGCCTACCAGGTTTAATTTTAAAAATATAATTACAGTACAAATTTGATTTAGTAAAACTAAAATATGATCACAATTAAAAATATTATTTGATTGTGAACAAAATTGTGATTCATTCTTCAATTGCGGTATTCATTATTTTATTTTGTAGTGCCAAACTAAAAGTGCCTAAGACAGCAAGTGCTACAAGCCTTAAATGCCACTTAATTAAAATGCTAATAATAAAATATGCCTAAGTTTAGGTGCCAAAAACAGACAATGACATTATTTTTATTTTATATCACTTTTGACGTAAAAACGTGGACATGTCATCTTCTTTATAAACTTCGTAATTTGCTACCATATTGAAAATTCTACGATCCACTGCTTGGTATTGGCTACTTAGCATTCTTTGTACATGCTACCCCAAGGCGATTTGGATTAACATTATTTAAGTATCTCCTTGTTCTCGTTGTACTTCAACTATGAAAGCATAGAGACTTGGATGTTTCTTTCCTATTAGCAACTGAAGCCTGTTGTGCCACCCTTCAGAGGCATTATTAGTTCTTTATTTCCCTTCCAGAATTGAGGTATAATGGTTCCATAAAGCAGGTTCATAGCGAACTGGTACAGCTCGCCTTCTCCCTCTGGCTGCGCGACCTCTTATAATAGTCACCTCTACTACATTTGTGAAACTTTCGGGAGCTTGATTCACAAATAAATCAAAAACTTCTAGTACATCGTCAACTGGTACAAAGCTCAGAGCACACATCATTTTAGAGGCAAAGTTGTCATAAATTTTGTTGATGAAAACATTATATTCTGATCATCAAGATTATAATTATCATCTTCATACGAATCATGTTTCTGTACGCTGAATTTGTTTCCAAATGTTTTCTCTTTCAGGAAGTTGAGCTAGAACTGCTTCGGAGCATCTTGCAAACGTCTCATAATTCTGCTGGGAGGCTCTTCCGAGTGTTCGGAAGCATGCCTTTTCATGCTCGTTAGTAATAGAAGGGCTTGTACTTCCTCTGGATTTGGAGCATGATTGTGGGATTCCACATCACTGCCTTTTTTCACAACATTGTTTCCTCTATCATCGAGAGTGGTGGTTAGGCAAGCAGAGCATTCTCTATAGAATTTGCACCTCCAGTATTTACTTGCAGCCGATGATGAATGTTTGATATAAATATAGCCATTGTAACACAGATATGAAGTTTTTCCTTTAATTATAAGTTGCGCCATAATAGAACAAATTTTATGTAAAACCAGATTGAAATTTGTATACAACAAATATTTATTTGAGGTTTCTATGGTAACATTTTTTACGATCGGTACGTCATCATTTTGGCATTTTTAAGATTGACACTTTTGTACCCTAATCCTTTAGATAGGCTGTAAACAAGATCTTTGAAAACTAGTATAAGAGTTTTTCTTTTGGTGTAGCTATGACAAAATACATAAATCAATTTAATTCAAAGTATATGAATACGAGTACTTGAGTGTTGTTGAGTGTATAATATATGAGTGTTGTTGAGACTTTCGACTTAATTTAACATATGTGACAGTATTAGATTCAATATTGCCTCAAGAAAAATAAACATTGAACAGCTGATGTAAATAGTTTAAAATTATGATTAATATTAACACATGTTTTGGCATTATTGCATCAGTATTAGGTTTTCAAGTGAACTGTAAACAACGTCCTTTTAGCCAATAAACATTTGTCACACATTAGTAAGTTTCACTTACATTATATTACAATTTTCTAACAGTTACATATTCATCATTGTACTTGGTTTGACTGCAAAATATGTACACACTGTTGTTCATCAGAAAATATTTCATAACTAAACTCATGTACATGCACATTTATTTAATATTATATACCAGATTATGTGATATAAGATCATTGTATTGTGATAATAATAATAAAAAAAATGATCTGTTTATGAAAGAGAGATGAATACAAGTTATAATAATTCTGACCTAGAATATGACTAGTATTAGTCATAGTTCAGCGGAAATAAAGTATGTGAGTATGAGGTGGTAAAAATAAAACATGGAACTTAGTCGATAAATCTGAAGCAGGAAATAGTAAAATATTATCAAATAAATGGAGTTTTACAAGTAAGAGGATGGGTGATACAAAGCAAGATTAGTGGTAAGGAGATATGACATAATAGAATAATAGTTGTTATAAAAAGACAAAATTTAGGAGAGGGTGTTAAGATATATAAATGTACATTTTATATAAACAACTGTTAATTGATGAGATATTTAAAAACATTGTTTACTCCATGAAAATATGCATGTGTTATTAATTTGAGCTTATTAAAAAAAGGCAGCAGTTGTATTATTGAAGATTGTTCTTTTAATTGAAGTAAGACAAGTGCCTAATTTTATTCCATTTATAATTCTGGGGAGCCCTCCCCTTCTTTCGCTTTCCCCCCACCACACCACCAATATCAAACATCCGCCATTTCCTTCAGCTGTTTTTGTTTATTTACCTTGAAAGCAGACGTCACATCGACAGTAAATTTCAAGTTAAAAAATAATAGATAATATTATATTTATATACATGTTTTTATGAATTTTATTAAATGTTTAAAGAAGGCTATTTAATTTAATTTGTTTCCGATCCATAACTCTTGATCCTGTTTACCAAATACAATTTCTGTTTGTTTTACAACCCAGCACTATGAATTCCTTTTCCAATCTTTAAAAGTAAAAGATAGTAAAATATTTCTGTGCATATTTTATAAGTAATATTAAGTGTATTAGAACTAGACTATTTAGTTTTTAATCCCAAAGTCTTCCATTCATTATGATATTTCTGCACATGTTTTAGAAGTTACAGTGTGTGAAACTGATTCGTATTTTACTAGGCTAGTAGCTTTCTGTACTTGATTTTATTCCCAACAAATCTGTTAATTCTATTAAAAAAAAACTGTTTTACAAGTATGTAGAGATTAAGCCTATACATATTGCACCAGGCTATTGATTTTTGTTCTTATAACAATATTTATGTAATAGTAATTATAAAATAAATAATATTGAAATAAAAATCAAACTAAGCTTATCCATTAATGGTTTTAAATAAACTGATTAGCAATGGCTGTTACTTGTCCTGTATGTAGCAAAGAATGTAGTAAATCAAGTAACTTAAATAGGTACATTAGAGAGCAGCATAAAATCAGTGAAAGAGAAAAGATTAAATCAGTTCAATGTGTGATCTGTGATAGAAAATTCAAAAGAAAACAACATTTACAAGTTCATTTAGATGTAGTCCATTTTGCTGGAGAAAAGCGTAAGTGCTCTTTTTGTGATTATACAACGTATAATAAATCTTCTCTGATTACACATTTAAGAAAACGTCACAAAGAAACAAATCAAAATCCCAAATTTGTAATTGAATGTTCAATACGCTTTGAAGATTCGATATGCACAGTAAGTAATTTGATTCTTCACTTAAAAATAAAACATAAAAAAATTAAGCAAATAAAGATACTGTATTTTCAAAGCTGTGCTCATTTGTCGTATCGAATTGTGCTGTTAGATGTTCTGAAGATAACTTAATACACAACCATTTCAGGAAAATACATAACATAAATCTGACTATTGAAAATTTAGAACTCCAGTCTTTCGAGGAATTTCTTTTCTGGAAAAAAACATTGAAAAAGACAGTGTATGTAAATTTAATAGATGCAGTAGAGAGTCAAGTGTTCAAATTTTCATGCCATACAAGTGAACACTATTCAACTAAGTCCAAAGGAATCCGCAATCCTAAACTAACTGTTACCAGCAAAATTAACAGATTTTGTCCTTCATCCATTGCTGCCAAAAAAAAGAAAGTGGCAATGTTATAGTTACTTTTTTTGATCACTCACATTGGGCATAAAAATGATCTTCAACATGACTTTCTTTCAGAACATAGTTGTTTCAGAAACGCAAAAACAGGATTTAGCTTCAAAACTAGCCTTTAAAATCCTATATGAATCGATACTCAATGAAATTTGCCTAAGTGTAACAGATGAAAGATTACATAGAATTCATTCAACAACAAGGAAAGAATTAGATAACATAGAACAATGGTTTAATTTAACTGATAATGCCATAAAATATGCATTTGATCCAGTAAGTGTGGAATCATGGGCCAATGAATTTTCTGTATCTTCTCAAAATGCTCTATTTTATGAGCCCCAAGGTATTCCTTGACTAATGAGTTTGTTAATTTGGAAAGTAAAAATTTTGTTCTAATATTTATGACGGCAGCCCAGAAAGATATTTTTTAAAAGTATGGTGGCGATGTAATTTGTGTTGACGGAACTCATGGTGTAAACCCATATAATTTTCAATTGTACACCATTCTTATTTTAGACAATTCAAAAGAGGGGATGCCAGTTGCTTTTATGTTTAGTAACAGAGGCGATGAAGAAATAATGAGGTTATTTTTTCACTATGTTAATGAATGTGTGGGGTGTATTTCAGCAAACACTTTTATTTCTGATATGGATGAAACATTTTACAATGCTTGGAAAATTGTTATGGGTGATTCAAAATTACAGCTGTACTGTACATGGCACGTTTTAAAAGCATGGAGGAAAAACATAATTTCAAAAATTAAAGTTAAAGAGATTCGAGACCAAGTCTTAACCCTCCCACTGTTCACTATGTGTTTCTATAATGTTAGCCCATTTTTGGCACTAGTGTAAGGATAAATTAAAAAATTCATATAAAATATTCAAAATAGCATAATATACAGGGTGTCCCACGAAGAGGTTTACACGTTTGATTTTATATTATTTGCCCATTTTTGCACCGAACATTTTCAAACTCTACACAATTCATTAAATATGTTTTTTAAATATTCTGTTAAAATTACAGCTTTCTATAAATTGTAGAAACAAAATGGTGGCATTTTGAAAACTATACTTTAGAAACAGTAAAAAAACAGTGGTTTTTTTGTTTGTAACATTATTTACTGTCATACTCTAGATAAATTAGAACAGCCAAACTTCTTTCTAAAGTATAGTCCACAATTATTCAAACTGTAATCCATCCACAGCGACACACTAATAACAGCGATTAACAAATGAATCGTAAGCTCTTACAAAGGAATTCTGCTGTATCCAGAGAAGTTCCTCTTCAATTAATTCCTCATCATTATTGAAGCTACATGTATAAACTTGTTCCTTTAAGTAACCCCACAGAAAGAAATCACACACGGTTAAATCTGGGGATTGGGGTGGCCAATCTAAAAAATCACTTCCACGACCAACCCAATGGCCACGAAAGTTGTCATTTAATAATTGCTTGACAGGATTTGCAAAATGGGGAGGAGCACCATCTTGTTGGAAGATTGCTTGATCCATTTCTGGAACTGTAAAATGAGGCAATACTTGTTCATTTAAAACCTATGCATATCTATTCCCAGTTATTGTACTGTCTGAAATTTCGTAAGATAGCACAACTGACAGCTGCCCAAACAGTAATTCCTTTTGATTTGAGTTGACCCTGTTCAAGAATGTGTAGATTGGCGGTGTTGTAATAATTACAATTGTGTCTATTTACAACACTATTGCAGTAGAAAGTGGACTCGTCGGAAAAAACAATTTTAGTATGCCAATCAGAATCTAGCTCATGAAACTCAATTATACGAGAATAAAATTCTACTCCTGTCCGGATCATCTTGGAGAAGATTATGGACTAGGTAACTGTTATCAAATTTAATTTAGATTTTCTTAATTAATCTCTGTACTGTAGACTTTGGAACGCCAGTTTCAAGTTCAACCTTCCTCAATGATTTCGGTTCACCTGGAGAGCGGAGCATTGATGCGTATACCAGTACTTCTCTTTCCTCATTTTATTCTCTAGAGTACACTTCCAGTTTCTAACAAAAGATTTTTCTACTTAATTATTGTTAGCTTACTAGGTGGTTCAACTCCTTTGAGGAATTGAATGTGTGTGGGTAAAAATACCAAACAGTAAAGGTGGGTCATTATACATATGCGTTGTTTACATTCGTCTAAGGTCGCACTTTGCCACATATCAGACATTCTTTGACAGCTTACACCAAATACATTTAACTAATAATTGTAATATTATCATTTTAGGTGATTTCAATTTACAAATATACGGAATGTTTTATGATCTATCAATGGGTGATAATTTATGCAAATCATTGCTTACTTTTTTGAATGAACAAAACTTAATGTTAAAAAATAATATTTGTAACTATCAAGATAAAACCTTAGATCTAGTTATTACAAATATTGATAGCACTAATGTCACACGCTATCAAGACCCATTAGTGGGGGAGGATCCTTATCATCCGGCATTGGAGGTGGGGTTTGCTATCGCTACTCCTTTATCTTGTAGGTCAGGGGCAAGTGCGGAAGGTGGCTATAGTTTTCATAAAACAGACTTCCTACAACTTTATCACCATATAGCTAAAATTAATTGGGATGAATTATACTCAGTTACAGATGTAAATAAGGCACTTGATATTTTTTATGATAAAATATACATAGTTCTTAACAAAACTTGCTTAAAAAAGAATTCAAAACCATGCAAGTATCCCTTTTGGTTTACAAAAACAATAATATCAAATATAAAATTGAAAGAAAAGTTACGTAAAAAAATTAAGAGGTATAATAAACAAGAAGACATTGAAAGTTTTAAACACGTTAGATCACTGGTGAAAAAATATATATTAAAGCTTCATACTCTAATTACATACATGACATTGAGGACAAAATTCAATCTAACTCTAATAAGTTTTGGCAATTTGTAAAAAGTAAAAAAAACAGTTAAGAATAATATGTTAATAATGGAGTATAATGGGATGCAATTAAATAGTGGTAGTGATATTGCTAGTGCCTTTGAGCAATACTTTAGTTCAGTTTATAGTAATTATACTGAGGAACCTCTTGCAAGTAAGGTGTTAGTAGAACCCTTGTTGCCGGGCGTGTCTTGCCTGTCCCTGACCCGGGTCACACGGGTGGACGTGTGTCTTGCAATAAAAAAGCTCAAATCAACATGTACCACAGGGCCAGATTTTTTGCCACAATACCTATTTAAAGGATGCGCAGATTTTTTAATTGAACCCCTCACTTTTATGTTTAATTTAAGTTTAAAAACTGGTATTTTTCCTGAAAGATGGAAAGTTACAAAGGTAACACCTATTTTCAAATCTGGTAAAGAATCTCAAGTCGGTAATTACAGACCTGTTGCTATTTTATCAGTACCAGCTAAGATTTATGAGTCAATTATACACAAATTTTTATTTCATCACTTCAGTAAATACCTTTCGCCCAGTCAACACGGTTTCATTCCGGGTAGATCAGTTAACACGAATTGGTTGTCTTTTACTAACTATATATCATCTGGTTTGGACTCAATGACCCAGACAGACGCCATATTTCTCGACCTGGCCAAGGCTTTTGATAGGGTGGAGCATCTGATTTTGTTAAAAAAATTACATTACTGTATTATGGTTTGTCTGATAGTCTAATTCACTTGTTTACATCTTATTTGGTTTATAGGAAACAGTTTATATATTACAAAGGGCAAAAGTCGTCAACTTTTATAGTGCAATCAGGTGTACCTCAGGGCTCAAATTTGGGACCTTGTTTATTTACAATTATGATAAATGATTTGTGTGAGAATGTGCATTCTCTAAAAGCTTTACTTTTTGCGGACGACTTAAAACTGTTTCAACAAATATACAATCAGAATGATGCTATTAGACTGCAGGCAGATCTTGATAGTGTATATAAATGGAGTGAAATCAACAAAATGAACTTTAATGTATTAAAATGTAATGTTATGACTTTTACTAGATCTAAGATTTGCACTAACAATTATTATTATCTAAATGGTGTTGCTCTGTCAAGAGTGGACTTAGTGAGAGATATGGGTGTTTATTTGGATAGCACATTATCGTTTTCAGTACATATATGTAAATGCATTACTGGTGCAAGCCGAATGATAGGGTTAATTATTAGGCAAGGGAAACATTTCAAAAGTTTAAGAACGTCAATCTTACTTTACAGAGCCTTGGTCAGGTCGAGACTTGAATGTGCGGCTCCTGTGTGGAATCCATTTTATACAACTTATGAAGATGAGGTTGAGCGTATCCAAAAACGATTTTTACGATATATTTTTTATAAGTTTTTTAATGTATACACCTATTTAATTCCATACAGCGAGCTGCTGGATATGTTTGGGTTTGAGAGATTAAGCCAAAGGAGACTGGTGATGGGTCAAGTTTTCCTGTGGGGACTGGTCAGGGGGCGGGGCTTGGAGAGTGTCTGCTTCAGAGTCCCAAACTTTGGTACCAGGAACAAACAGCTATTCCTACTGCCAAATGTTCGCACTGTTGCTCATGCATCCTTGCCTCTTTTCCGGATGATGAGGGATTATAATTCGATGCTTTCAGCGGGGATCGAAATAGACATATTTCTGGATACAGTTAGGGCTTTTAAATATAAATGTCTAATGTTTTTCAAGTCCCATTAAATAAATAAATAAAATAAATAAATAAACTCCTGGGTAGGCAACCTGAAATTGTCCAATTGCTTCTGCAATGTTGCCAAAAGCAATAGCCCACGCACAATACTTCACTTTTTGTTCAACATTAAAAGCCATTTTTCGAACTTCAAAATCAGCAAAAATGTCATGGAGGAGGTTAGGTTATGTTTTTTTAGCACAATCAAAATTATTCAATCAAACAGCTGTTTTCAAAAATGGGCGTTATTAAAAAGCTGTTGTAACGCAGTAATCAAATCAGATAATACAAGAAATTAATTTTTATAGGAAGCAAAATGGTAAATTTTCAAAATGCCACCATTTTGTTTCTACAATTTCTAGAGAGCTGTAATTTTAACAGAATATTTTAAAAACATATTTAATGAATTGTGTAAAGTTTGAAAATGTTCGGTGCAAAAATAAATGGGCAAATAATATAAAATCAAACGTGTAAACCTCTTCGTGGGACACCCGGTATATCATTTTATTTGTAAAAGTATACAGAACTTGTACATGCAAAAGATAAATTGATTTATTTATTTTGAACTGTTGTTTAGGTCATGAGAAGATAACAACTTTTTTTCAAAACATATTTTCAAGTTCACATTACCTTGAGAAATGTTTATATTTAAAATGGAAAAATTCTGGTAATAGCCAATTTGTTCTAAATGTTATTCACATTTATAAAATATAACTTATATAAACAATATTTACGTTAAAAAAACTACAATGAGAAAATCGAACTATGTACACTCTAATTAGTTCGATACATCGGGAGAAGCGTGGAGAAATGACGATTAACACAATATCAAATATGTATTAAAAAATTATTGTTAGTAACATCTTTTCAGTAGTTTAAACGAACCGTTATCTAGTTGTTGTTTTTCCGACAACTAACATCGGGAGGGTTAAAGACAGTTCAAACTCTATTGTGTCAACTAGACAAAGAAGCATTTATAAAAATACTCCATTCGGCTATAAATATGTGATCAAATAACAGTGATATGGTTGATTTTGCTAACTATTTCAAAACACTTTATACAGAAAATGATAAGGGCATATTGCTATATAGTCAGAGCTGGAATTAATATGAATATGGCCATAGAACATTTCAACAAATTGTTGAAATACTGTTATCTTCGATGTAAAAGAGTCAAACGCCTCAACAAAACTCTTTGCGCTTTATTGAATCTTGTCCGTGGCAAGTTGTTCTACATTATAATAAAAACATTCAAAGGAAAGATTGTTTCTAAGCTTATGACACTAAGAAAGGGCCATATTGAAAGTTTCAAGTTAAACACTGATAATGTTCTTCCTCAACAAGGTGGTGTGTGGCAGGTTCTCTCAGCAACATCAACTGAATTTTACGGTGTACAAAGAATTCAGAGCAATAATTGTGATGAATGTCCTTTGCTATGTTACCACTGCAAAACTTGTTTTCATCAATTTGTTCTTCTTTGGACCGCGGAATAAGAAATAATATGTGCAAACATATCCATCTAGTTAATAAATACATAAATGACAGTGAAACAGGAGAAAGAAAAAATATTAATTAGATGGATATTTCTGAAGATAAAGTAAACCCACAGAGTATGATAGACCCAGAATTAAATTTTGATATTTTACTAAGTGGTGTAAGTCAAGTACTAACCGAAGAGAGGGATTTTGAAGCGGCTAGAGGACAATTTTCTCAGCATTTGTTGTACTTAATAAGAACCAAAGTAACAAATGTTGAATAATTAAAAGCTGTAAGAAATAATTGTCGATCTTTTGGACCAATGTTAGAAGCGATGAAAGCCTCTTCAACAAGAACAAAGTAGGATGCTCTATTCCATGCTCTATTCCATACTATTCCATGCAAGATAGTAAATTCCCGCTAACTCTTCCATAATAAAGCAAAGCAAATGTTGGTCTACTATGAAGTCCTTGACAAGAAATAAGGACAAACAAGCAATAGCATCTTCAATGATTCTCAATTATATAATACAATAAATATGATAACATTTTCTGAACAACAACTCTTATGAACTAAATTTTTTCAATATCAATTAATAAGACAATAAATACAGGTATGAAAATCAAATGTTAATGTTTTTATTATTTTTATAATCTGAATAGTGTATTTAGGAAACCTACATTATTAATATGAAACAGATAAAAACTGTTGTATAATGACTATACCAAACCTACTGAAGAATTACAAATAGCCATGGTCTAAAAGAGCCTGAGCTAAAAAAGAAGGTAATGACCTTAATACATCCTATATTTATGATTTAAGTACTTATATTTATTCATACTGTTAACATGTAATGCTGGTTTTAAGTACAATATACTGTAATTATATTATCCTCACCCTGTATTATTTTGTTTAAAGCATATTCCTGTTCTATAATAATTTTTCAGTATGTATTTATAATAAAAATAAGAAACAGACTTTATGGAAATTTATGAAGGGCCTACTATTGAATATTATTGATCCCCATAAAAACTCATTGCCCTACTGATAACAATGATATCAGTAGTGATAGAGAAGAAGTGACTTAACCTGGAGTCTTCTACCGGCACGCACACCATCATCATGCCGCTTAATGTGTTGATAGGCCTATTAAGTTCGTGTTTGTGTATACGTGTTAACTGTTTTAATTTATTTTATTTATTGTGTTGTTATTCTTTGACAATGTTATTGTAATACCGAAACATGTCAGACTGATTTTCATTTTGGATTGGAAGCGAAGGTAATATTAACCTATATTAGTTAAAAATTATTTTTAAAAACAAACATGATACTATTTTTAAAAATGTTAAGTTTGAATTTCCAAAACAAATATACATTTTATGGTAAAATGCCCTTGGCACTTTTTTCAAACTTGAGTTATTGCGTGTATGTTTTCCTATGTATTGGACTTACACTCTCAGGTAATTTTGCTGATAGCTTATTACATTAATTCTTTGTTTAGTTCCCGTACTATATTCAAATAGCAGTGACTGGTTAAATAATTGTTTTTCTTTGACATAAGCAAATATTTTTACTAGCACATTTATTTGTGTTTTTTAACTGAATACTGCTGCAGTCTTAAAACAATTTAAAACTTTAAATAAGATGTGAAATGGTAATCCTTTTGCTTCACTAGAAAATATATTCACCCACTAGATATCAGACAGATAATGGAGTTATTTCTTCGGGATATATTTGTCTGTATTAATCTTACGTAATAATACGAGTAACTAATTAATTTCATTAGAACATTACACACATTATTTGAACATAGCTAATGAAATTAGATTTATTGTCACTACACAATCATTACTTCATTAATTATTCTGTGGATTTCAAATACGAGCCAGCAATAGTTTAGTTCAGAAAACATGTAAGTCGGGTAGTGTGAGTATCGCTCGGGAACCTTCCGATCCGTATTTGTTAGAGGAGTGTTCATCTTGTCAGAGGAGAAGGTTGCGGTCAAATATGTGGGGGATTGCATAAAGAGGGGAGAGCTCCCCAGAGTGATAAATTAGACGACTCTAGAAGTTTGTTTGAAGTAGTGTGGTGTGTGCAATGTATAAACTGGAGCGTGTTACATTAGTTAAAAGTGTTCATACAAGTTGAAATATTGCTTTTATTGTAAATCTAATTAAAACTAAAATGCCCACTTCAAAACTAAATGTTTCACAGTAAAATTCCAACAAGTATGAGGTGGTTGGGTAAATGCAGTGTGCAAGACTGGTGATAACAAAGACACATATCCGTTATAAGAAAGTTAGGATAATGCTTATATTTAAAAGACTTAATGATACTGATTAAAACTCATGAGGTGATGGTAATATTTTGTATATGCCTTGAAACTAACAAAGAAGGCATGAGCATGCATACAATAACTCTGCCCTTATTTACTAAGTGATTTTGCTGGCGGAACAGTGCCTATCTTTCAAACTTTGTGACCATCAGTGCAACCAACAGCAATTATTGTACTTTACCAAATTATTTTTATTTGATTGTTAAGATATCTACATTTTACTAGTTGTATCCCCGCAACGAATTGCAGGAAATTTATTTGGGAATAAGACAAATATTTTTAGAATTAACTTTATTAATTGAAGGGGTCAGGGGAAGAACATGATAACAGCCATTTCACTGATTTTACAGGACAGCAAAAACAAACTCTCAAGACTCGTCTAAAATGGACTTTTATGTGATTAGGGTTTGAAACAATTTAAAAATAAAGTTTATATAGTGTGTAATCAAGAGAACATATTATTATTTTTAAAGCATTTTATTTTAAACCGTAAAAGTGAAATAAGTATCCTAACTACAATATTGTGTGGTTAATAATATGATAATTCCAGGAGTTATCAAGTTAAGGCCTTTTCACACCGGCGTAACGTTACGTTATGTGACAGGACGTGACAGACTTTTTAAAAGATCGCTCGCCGTTGTTTCATATGGGGCAATTCACACCGCCGAAAAAACGTAACGCTTAGTCCGCGGACTACGCGGACTAATCCGCGGCGATCACTCGGTGAGCGATCTTTTCAAAACGTAACATGGCGTCGGCGGCCTCGCGCATGCGCACTGGCCCTCTTCTCATACAAACCACCTGTCCAAGTCCTGCATAAGGTGATGGTATTCACCATATCTACGCCTTCGTTGATTTATAGGATGCACCCAATGTGTTCTGTTGGTAAGTGAATATAAAAGTACAAGTTCGTCATCACTACTTGAGCTATCTTCATTTTCCAACCACGGTACACTTCTTGAGAACGAATTATTATACCATGGAACACTTTGCGAAAACGCGTTGTCATGCCACGTTTCACTAGACATCTTCTCACCTCAGAAGTTCACCAGCGACTGACGAATTTGGAGGGAGAAAAACGAGGGAAACTCAGACCAGTGCCTCGCGAACGTCTGCGGACGTCTGCGGCGGTGTGAATTGGCCACCTGTTACGTTACGTTACGTTACTGGACATTATGTGAAAGATCTCGGTGTGAAAAGGCCTTTATTCCCCTGTAAAATCCTGGATTTGTAGAAAAAAAGCTACTTAGTCAAACTGCAGGAGTCAGCAAATATTTCTAAATGTGTGACATTTTCATCAAGATGATTGTATACAAAATGATGTATAAAGGAAGCCACTTCATCACTACCCTTGTGTGCAATAGTCTCAGGGTATGTATAAAAGACACTTACCATTGGACAAGACGTGTGTATTAAAAGCATAAAAAGACAACTGTCTTTTGTAATATACGTCGTTGGACGTAATGTTTGGGCAGGGAAAATTTTTGGCATAATCTATACAGATAGCTTCCTTGAAGTTTGTAACCCTACTACTTTTTTTGGCAGCTCTCTTTCTATCATAGAACGTTTTGGCTTTCGCTAAATGCACTTCATGTTCGGTTTCTATATGTTTTAAATTCTTTTGCAGTTTACTCTTCTTTTCATCGTCCTTTTCATATTCTATTTGGGATTTTAGAGACTTCTTCTGCACTGCATAGCTGTCACATTTACTGCAGGTGTCAGTTCTAGGGTATCCGAAAGAGATGTTGAAATCTCGATTAAATATTGTGCGATAAGACTCGACACTTAAAACAATATCCGGATACTTTTCCTTAAACAATTCATACATTTTTTTGGCATTTAAATCCTCAGGATGTAGGTTTTATTAGATTCCTTTTTGCTGTAATGGCTCTCCCTACCCTTAAATGACTTAATATGATTGCGAACACATTCAATGACATCATCAGTTAATTTTCTTGGTCTGTTTTGATGTTTACCCTTTTTATATTGTGGAGGAGTGCCTGTATCTTTCATTTTCTCCAGAATACAGTCTACTTTACCTCTAGTGATGCCGTGAATAGATATGAAAGCAGCTTTGCATACCTTTACTTCAGTAGCTATGCCATCACGCAATAACCGAACACTGTATGAGTATGAAGCATCTCTGAATTTAGCTTCACATTCATTTGCTACTCGCCGGTGTTGGATAGGAATGGATGTAACAAGGCCTGTTAAATATAAATTTACCTCATCATGACTTGTTAAAGAGTTCATATGCCTTAACACCGAACTCCTTTTGTTTTCATTAACTACCTCAAAGCACTTGTTTTTGCATTTACATGGATCTCCCGGCTCGCGGCTTTGTAACCGAATTTTCTTGTTTGCATCAGCTATCCTTCCATACTTTTTCCTTTTTTTGGTTGTAGGTGGACCTGAAGTGCTGTGCAGCTTATCGTCTTCATCAGAGGTTAAATCACTCATTTCACAATCACTCGGCACAATACAACTGATCACGTTTACGTAAACAACAGTAGGCCTACGTACTACAAAACTAATCACTGTAGAACTAAACTAATCACTGTAGGCCTAAAAAGCAGGTAAAAACTCTAGTAACACAGAATAAATAAGATATCAAAACAATACTAAACTTTTTAGAGTAACTGTTACAACAAAACAATATTGGCTAATGGCTGCCCACTCACTACTGCCATACGCACACAGTCAGAAAGTAAACAAAACTGGAATTATCAGGTTATTCCCCTGACAATGTGGACTTATCAAGTTATTCACGTGAACGGCAAATTTTTCTTAGCTTATATCTTGTAAGTTATCAGCTTATTAACCACAGTGTTTCGCCAACGTATAGTTCCCATTATTGCCAACAAAATCAGCTGAAAAACTAAAATCTGAAAAAAATGGAGTTATCATGTTCTTCCCCTGACCCCTTCAATTTTTATGGAAGATAAATTATATAATTTTGAAGTCCCCAAATATATTATATACTATTACAGTGCTTACTTTATAAACAAAGTTCTATTAATTTGTTGAAGAATTTCTTCTTTAATATTATTAAATGAGAGTTATCTGGATTGTGCAACATAAAGCTGTCCGTGGCTAAACACAGGTTCTGGTAGGTACAGTGTTAGACCTACACGGTCTAAGGTCTGTCCCTGAGTCATGGAATCTTAGTTCTCCTGCATCCTTCAGTTGAAACAGAAATATACCATCCTCTTTCCCTACAGGGCCAAATTAAAATATAGCACATGGGGTTACAATACAGACTGTCAAAATTAAATTTGTTGAAGGCTTCCACCTTGACTACACTGTTACACCTTCGATTAGGGCGGAGAGCTCCAGCAACCTCTGACATGGCGTTGGTCCTGGTGAGGTTCGTTGTAAAATCTCATAACTATTTCATCGTAAGTTTGTATTTTTTTCTTCTTCAATAGTTTGGTGCATTGTTTAATACAATTGTTGTAAAGGTTATATACAATAACAGATATTAATTTAAGTACATCTTCTCCTAAATTAGACTTACAACAATGTGCCATCCTTATTTGACTAGCCTCAATATTTATTAATACAGAACGTGGCTAAGTGGTAATGAATATTGGCACCAAAAGAGACAAAACACATGGCATTATTATATTGACGAATATTGTTTCTAAAGTTTTTTGATATTTCATCCGTGCCAACATACAAGTTGTAAATAGAAAGTCATTTTTTAATAAATTCCACAAATTTTAATTTTTATCAAGAGCGCTTTCGCCGGTTAAGGCATCTTCAGTTGTAATACAGTAAAAACAGAAAACATATGTGAATAAAAATAATGTGTGAATAAAAAAAATAACATATGTGAATAAAAATAATGTTATTTTTTATTCACATATGTTTTCTGTTTATACTGTGTTAAAATTGAAGATGCCTTAACCGGCGAAAGCGTTCTTGATAAAAATTAAAATTTGAAGAATTTATTAAAAAATGACTTTCTATTTACAACCAAAGCAATTCCATCAAGCATATACAGCAGAAAACATAAAAGTTCTCAATTTCGGGAGGTATGTGCGTTTCAGATAATTTGTTATTACTACAACAAAACAAAGCAGTTGAAATCTTCACTTCTTCCGTTCAGGCTTCTGCTTGGAAATAAACTCCGGAACTGCGTAATGAAACTATTAATCAATTTAACTATCCGTTTTACATAAAACAAAAGATTGCTGAGAAACGTCGATTGCAATGAATCTGGCAACATTCAAGAAATGCTGTTGATAAAACAAACTTCAACCGGGCATCCCGACAGCTGAAAAGAATGTTGCATGATATAAACAATGTTTGCTTTCAGGAATTCACATTAACCCTTTCTCCCACTGAGGCGACTGATTACTCATTATGGAAAGTGACGAAAAGGATGACGCAGCCACAAGTCCCAATCCCTCCTATTTCCAAGCCTGACGGTTCTTGGGCTAAAAGTATCATGGAAAAGGCATACTTGTTTGCTAACCATTTTTTAAATGTATTCAAACCTAATCCTGTAAACAGATGTAATGACATTGGTCCAAATGATAAAGAATTTCTGGACTCACCTAATCAGCTTGACATGCCAATAACCTCATTCAAACCATCGCATCAAACCATCGGAAAGCAATCGAAGGACTTCGTACTAAAAAATCTCCTGGCTATGACCTTATTACAGGAAAGGTGCTAAAAGAGCTCCCTAGGAAAGCGATTGTTTTCCTTACTATATTCACAGAATATAGACAGATATTCTGTCTATATTCTGTGCTATATTGTTCAACGCCATGTTGAGACTCGAGTACATTCCATCTCAGTGGAAGGTAGCTGACATTATTGTTATTCTGAAACCTGGCAAACCTAACAAGTTTCAGAATATTGTACTGATGTTATGAAGTAACCTGTATGAAGTAACATAACATCAGGTTACTTCATACAGACCAATAAGTCTCCTACCGGTTAACTGAGCTAATCCATTATTAACTGAGCTAAATTTACTTCCAAATCATCAGTTCGGATTTCGACCTAACCATTCAACAATTGAACAGGTGCATCGAGAAAACTGTCTAACTCAACGAAATGATGTTAAATATCTACGAATTTACTTAGATAGGCGACTGACATGGCAGAGCCATATCTGGAATAAACGATTGCAACTAAATACAAAATTTTCTAAAATGTATTGGCTTTTTGGAAAAAGATCCCACCTCTCCACTGAAAATAAACTATTACTGTACAAAGTTGTCTTGAAGCCAGATATATGGCATAGAGTTGTGGGGGACAACATAATTATCAAATCTGAACATTATTCAACGTTTCCAGTCAAAGGTACTGAGAACTATATTGCAAGCTCCATGGTATGTTAGGAATGCAGTAAATCCACAGACACAAGAATTGACCACGTGCAAGATGAAATCTCAAAGTTTAGTTTACGTTACCTAAAGAAGCTTGAAGCACATTAAAACCATCTTGCTGTGAATTTGTTGGACAATAGTGAACACGTTTGTAGCCTAAAAAGGCACGACTTCCTTAGTTTAAGTGAACGTTTTTAATCCCTTATGTTGTTTACGGTCTTTGGAAGGTATCAACTATTGTTATTTAAAACAGATCGAATTTACTTATTGTTCATGAATTAAATATATTGCAAATATCAAATAAATGTTATAAAAAAAAGGTCACACAGATCAGCTGATGATAAGTATAATAGTTACCTATTTTTCACACTCGGGTTTTTAAAAGTTTTAATTGTGTTAGAAGTTTATTTTTTGTTATTAATTGCAATATTAGTGATATTGAATACCTATTTTGTGTTGATTTCACCCAGTTATTGTTAAAATAACGAAAGGGCCTTTATTTAAACAGTGCTTACCTAAGCATAACCAAAAAACAATAATGGCTAAGCCAGTGTTTATTTTCTCTTCCCAATCCTTTGTCAACAAGCCTAAATCATGTAATTTAACGTCCAACACTACAGAATCAAATGAAAACAATGATCAAGATTTCTTAAGACCACCAAAAAGAAAAACAGTCAACAATTGTATCAATCTACAGCCTAAAAGGTGTGTCTTAGTTACTAATCAGCTGTGTGATCAAAACAAATTTAATCCACTATCAGACCACGACTACTCTATTGCTAATAATGATGAAAATGAGATGGCTGATGTAACTGCTACAAGTGAATTGCATAAAATTGTTAAACCTCCACCTATTTTTGTCCACGATGTTAACGATCACCAGGAAATTGTCAAAGATATTAAAAATGGAATTACTTGTGAGTTTACCACTGAATTTGTTCGGGAACTTTCGATAAATCCGTAAAGTCATAGTACGATATTATAAAACAATGCATTATTAAAGTTTTCAATTCATTTAAATTAAAATATTGAATCGGTTCGAATAGTGCTCTACGAGAACTTCATTGTTCAAAAGATAAGTTTAGTCCTCAGTATACTATTATAAAATTGTTTTGTCAAATCATCTGAATAAAGTAAAAAACTTCATGTTATAATCAAATTTGTTTGTGAGTAAAAGTCAGGGTTGTAGTGCTAAATTTATCAGTGCCGGAGCTCTAAGCTACCGGTGGTCCGGGGGGGCCCTCCCCCGGAAAATGTTTTAAAAATAACATTTTAAAAACGGGGTTTTGTTTCTAGAGAAAAATGTGTAATCAAATTTCGGATGTCCTATGTGTAAATTATATTATTATACTAAAGATTTCATTGCAGTGTTCTTTAAATGGGTTTGAGCTAAAGTGTCTGGTTCAAATCTATGTAGGCCTACTAACTGTACACAAAAACGGTAATTGTATCTCTGGCTATATACACGAAAACAAAACGAAACTACTTCAAATTTCGCCACAATTTTCAATTTTATATTTTTTTAACGATGGGAAAATATTAATTTTGAATAAAAAATGCAACTCGAATCTAAGCGTAGGCCTGCAAAATAAAATTTAAATGTAAATATTTGTCATTGCTTTAATTTTGACCAAGTTCAATATTTAATTAATCTTTTTGTGCTTTGGAAAAGCATTGCTCATAATTTTAAATTTTCTTCTTAAAACTTTGACGTGTATCAATCAACAAAAACCTTAATTAAAACAAAATAAAAATAACCAAGCAAATTCTTTTACTTTAAAAGTTTTAGGTTTGTAAGGTAAGGGTAAGGGTAAGAAATACATATTTAACGCTTTAAAATTAATATAATAATCAGCTGTAAATTAGAATTACAAAATTACAGAAATATTGTAACTTAATAAAAGCGTGTTTCAGTTAAAACTTTTATTTAGTCAATAACTACAAGTCCAGAGTGCTTATCTTCTTTGTTTTTCTCACTTTTGGCTACTCGTGTCCGCGTGTCATCAGCAGCACGATGTGACCGCAACCAGGTTTCAACATATGGATCAGGGTTCCAAGATGCCAAAGGAGCTCCATGAAGCTTTAAAAACAACAGAGCAGATACGTGAGAAACAGTCAACAGGTTTCGTGTTGGAGTCAACATAATATTCATTAGGCTGAACCCGCGTTCGCACTCAGCTGAACTGCAACTGACCAACTTGGTGCAGTTAATCAGTTCTTTCAGCCCATCTGGGACACGTTTGCTGCAGTCTAAATACTCTCTGAAAGAGTAGTTCACTTTACGTTCGTCAAGTTTAAATCTTTTACACAAACTGAGTACTTCCTCTTCACCAAACCTCACGGGAATGTCTGTTGGCCAATGATCTGGGTCCAATATTTGGAATTCAGCTAACATGTTCTTGTATGCCTCTTCATTCTGTCCATAAGTAGTAAACAGGCAGCTGTTGAGGTTGTTTACCACACTTGATAGTAGTTGTTGTGCATTAATAGTTACAAACTTATCATTTTGTTTCAATGTAACAGAGTTGAAAATTCCTTCCTTGATTGCTATTTTAGCTTCTAAGGTTCTTGTCCCTGGTTTCTCCTTCATTGATTGTATGTATCTAATTGATCTTTTTATAAGTTTGTCTGCTTTAACAATGGTCATGGTTCGATTTTGGAGACTCTCTGACAGTGTTACAAGTTCACAAAGTATGTCATACATGACAGCTAAATCGAGCAAGAACTGGTTTGAAGTCAGTCGATTGAAGAGTGCTTCTTTCTGTTAATGATCGGGTTGTATCATCTTTACAAGAGGAAAAGTGTGCCGCCAAGATGCTATAGCTAAACCAAACCGCAGACACAGTTCGAAATGAGCTAGCCACCCATCTAGTATTTAAAACACGCCCTATTTTGTTTAGTTTTGCACTTAGGTCAGATGCACATTCTGATAACTGACGTTGATTCATCTCTTCTTCAAATACGGTTTCCGATTTTTGGTCTGTAAGCTCTATCAGATCTAAAAGCAAGGTTTCTGGATCTTTGTCTTTGTTCTTTTCACACTTCAAATACACTATTAGAACTGATTTCGAGCTTAAGGTAGTGGACTCGTCTAACATTATGGAGATCTTGCCTCCAAAGTTTTTAATTTTACTTCCTATTTTAACCTTCATCTCTTGGGCAACATGATCTATAATTGTAGTAGCACTGTAACGGGAATGTAGCCCAACTCCGATATCGACACCATTCAGTCGTTGTAACTCTAATAGGTTAAAATGATCAGAATAAGGTCGATCATTTTTAGCCAAGTAATAAGCGGACCTAAAAACTGATTTTGTTGATTCCTTATGAGTTGCATTGAGAGTGTCACAAACCGTTTCAAGTGACTGTTTCTTAGAAATTTCAATTATTTTCTGTGCTGATAAGTGTGCTTGTGATTGCTTATGTTCAATAATTTTTTTACGTAATGATTTCAACTGAGCATCTCTATTGGAGCTATTACTTTTGATTTGGTATGAACGCCATTCATTAGATAAAGAAATGCGCTCTGCTTTAAATGCCCCAAGGCTGGATAAATCACTGCATATCTTGCAGCCCAACTTTCCATCCCTACATAGATTGTACCAAGGATAAACTTCTTTTTTCTTACCCCACATATCCGTAGTCCAAACGTCTGGCCAGTCGCATTTAACACCTTGTCTTTCAGTTTCACTAGTTTTGTTTACAGCGTCATTGTTTTTTCTCAGCTTCTGCTCCTGGATTTATTGGTCTTTTATTGAAAAAAGATACTATGGATTTTTTTTTTTGGATCTGCCATTTTAATTAATAAGCCTATATAGTCCACCAATAATCACTAGCACTAACTCACTAACTGAAGCAAATTTCAACGCTAAAAGAACGCATTTGTTAACAGTACGAAAAAAAATCGTAGATAAACAAAGCTAGAGTGAGGTTAGGTCACTCCTCAGTCCTCACTCACTCAGGTCACTGACAAGAGTGACACTCGATGAGCTCTTGTCAGTGCTGAGTGGTGGGGGAAGCACGAAGCGTCGAACCACAGTGTTGCCAGATCCCCGAGCGAAATAATAAAAATTCTCGCTCGTCAGAACAAAGCAGTACCGGAGCGCCGCTCCTCCCTCAAAAGCAGTAGTGGAGCGTCGCTCCGCTCCGCTCCGGCTCCACTACACCACTGGTAAAAGTAGAGTCATGTTTAAAATAATGTAAATAAAAAATGTTTGTGTAAAAGAATTTTGGAGTCCTTGTATTATATAGTCCCACCGATTTACCCGTTTAAGACCCTGAGATTAAATTAAGAATAATGCTCTCAATTAATTTAATTGTTATGAATTAAATTAAAGAATTTGATATAAAAAAGATTTAAATTGAATTAATCAAGAATTCAAATTAATGTAACAACCTCGGTAAAGGAGCAAGTTACAGTTTGGCACCCGACCACGTGGGACTATATAATACCAGTATTAATTTAAATATATTTAAAAAATATTTAAAAATAATTTATCAACAATTTGTCAAAGAATTACAGTCTGTGTGAAATTTCATTTAAATTTAATTAAGTAATAGAAAATTTTTATAGGTTGTATTTTGAACTCATTAAAATAGAAACATGTCAGAAGTAAATATTATACCGAGTACTGAAAATGACTCAGACGACTCCGATGTATCTTTGAGTATCATTAGGGAATCCAATTTAAATAAAAATAAAACTGAAAACAATGGGCCAGGAGTAGATAGGGAAGATACATTGTCCAGTATAATGGACATGTTATTAAAAATGAATGCAAATATAGTAAACATAAACACTAAACAAAACAATTTTGAAATCAAGTTTAAAGAAATAAATGAAAATATAGTAGACATGAACACTAAATACGATAAACTAGAAGCTAAACTTGAGGAAAATAATAAGAGACTAGAAGCTAAACTAGATGCTAAACTAGAAGCTAAATTTGATAAGGTCAGTGAAAGATTAGAGCAGAATGAGGTTAAGTTTAATGAAATAAACAATAAAATAAAAGAAGTAAAAGTAGGTGCTAATAAAGATAGTGAAATAAAGGAAGATAATGTTGTAAATGAAGTAGAGAATAAAGATAGGCAAGAACCTATAAAAATAAATAATGTTGAGGATAGGCTACTATCAAATAAATTAGATGTGCTGATAGAAATGAACAATGACATAAATACCAAACTTGAAAAGATTGATGTCAGGTTAGATGAAACAAATGTTAAAATGAAAGAGATAAATGACAGTAACATAAAGTTAAATGAGGAAACTAATAGGAGATTAGATTTGCTGATAAACATAAACAATGATACTAACTCTAAACTTGATGAGATCAATGTAAGGTTAGGAAGAAGAGGTGTTAAGAGTAAAACAGTAAGTGAGGGTGTAACAAAGTTAACTAATGAACTTAAAATGAAAGCTAATGAGAAAATAAAAGATGTAGATGATAGGACAAGTCAGGTTAAAGATAACTTTGTCAATAAAACTGAAATAGTAAAAATGTACTTTGATATAGAAAATGAGTTAGATGAAATAGGTAGTAAAGTAAATCAACAAGATAGGGAACAAACTATCAAGATAACTGATGTCAAGGATGGACTAAATAAAATAAATAAAACTTTGCTAGCTAAACACATAAAAATAAATGTAAAAACAACTGAAGTAGGCTATGAGCTAAATAGTCAAATGAGTAGGCCTAGTGTAAATGATGAAGTTAAAAAGCAGACAGGACATCAAAACATTGTGCTAGATGACAAAATAGAAAGAATAGAGAAAGCTTTGACAGTTTGTAATACTAAACTTGAAGATGAAATAAATGATTTTAAGAGTAAAGAAAGTGAAAAACTAAAAACAATCAGAAGTAGGCTAGAAGAACTGAATGACTTCTTTGAGTTTGAGATGGAGGTCATAAATAAATACTGGGGAATAAACAAACAAAAGGAAGCTGAAAATAATTTGATGGGGGGTGAAAACTGTGAAGTAAACATGGATGACTTTGTCAATTATGTGATGAGGTACTATAATATCTCATGCTTCTCAAACTATAAATATAAAAAGAAAAAATTTAAACCATCTGAATAAAGTAAAAAACTTCATGTTATAATCAAATTTGTTTGTGAGTAAAAGTAGAGTCATGTTTAAAATAATGTAAATAAAAAATGTTTGTGTAAAAGAATTTTGGAGTCCTTGTATTATATAGTCCCACCGATTTACCCGTTTAAGACCCTGAGATTAAATTAAGAATAATGCTCTCAATTAATTTAATTGTTATGAATTAAATTAAAGAATTTGATATAAAAAAGATTTAAATTGAATTAATCAAGAATTCAAATTAATGTAACAACCTCGGTAAAGGAGCAAGTTACAACTCTTATCTTAGGAGATTTAAATTGTAAACATCAATTTTGGGGTTAACTAACCCGAATGGGGTTCGCTTGTTACGTTCTATGAATGAAACCAATATAAATATTTCAGCTTCGTCTGAACCCACTCATTACCCTTGGCAAAACAATTTCCATCCCGATATATTGGACATTACTCTTCATAAAAACTTTGGAGCTCCTATTCTACAATAAGTAATCAGCGAACTTGATTCTGACCATCTCCCTATTATTGTAAGTTTTTTCATACAACCACTATTTTCTCCGCAAATTATCAGACTGATAAACGGCCCAGTCGATTGGGATACCTTCTGTGCAGAATTCGACAATCGCATGAAAGTTCCAACGGACTTGTATTCAGAAAATGGCATTGACAGAGCAGTTCAAGACTTTACAGAGTGTTTACAAATATTAGTAAAAAATGCAACTATCCGGATCCCCCTACATGAAACACTTTTCTTCATCCTCCTATGAGAATTGTGCAATTAATTAGATTTAAAAATAGAGTGAGACGTCAGTGGCAGAGATACAGGTACCCTCACTTAAAGATGATAAGGTTAAGTGCACTCCTCCAGAAGCATTGGGTGCATTCCTGTTCATTCATGGTGGCCTATTATATAAATTGTATCAGTTTGGACTTCATTTGCATTTGAGAGCTTTGTTGCAATCGTTTTTGTCTGATAGGACTTTTGTGTCAAACTCAACTGCACACTTTCTTCAGTTCGTCCAACAGGCGCAGGTGTTGTATTTTCCCTTGCGCGTTAGTTTATTATTTTCAGTATATTATTTACTATACATAGTTTGCTGTGGCATCTAATTTTATTAAGCTAAACATTATGGAGGAAGCAAGTTTTAGAATTACATTGTTATTTACGTCTAGTTTTTTTTCCGTTAATTTTCAGATAAAGTTCATTGTACTCGTTATCATTTAGCCAAGAATCAAATCAAAATTCTTACAAATTTATTTGTTTCTTTGAGAGGATTTTATAACATTCCAACTCATTTTGTTGATTATTATTTGTATTAAATGTCCTTATTAATTCAATATTGATAAAACAGCTGTTTAGTCAAAACAAAATTAATACGTTAGAATAAAATATATTTTATTGATATATTATTATTTATTCACATGTTTAATTAGTTAATAACATGTAAAAAACTGTTTATTTAATCTCAAAATCATTAAATCTCTTTTATATAGTAATTAATTATAATATGCATCAAATAAATTTTGATCCATATGGCATTTCAATTCCACCAATGAGAGACGGATTACAAAAAGACATTTGCAATAATGAAAATTGGCGTGTGGAGAAGGGAACTGCAGTAAGAAACATTAAATTACAAGAAGAATAGTTTTATTTTATTTATATCAAAAAGGACACCTCAAGAACATTCATATATAATATATTTTATCTAAATTCATATTTTTGTCAAGTGTAATATTATAATTTTCAAGAAAATACCAACTACTTATATTCCTAAAGAATATATCTGTGGGTGAGACAACTTCATTCCTCCAAATTTCAAAATAAATTTATGAATATTTATTTTCTTCTTTCTAAATATAAATTTCTTTCTATAAAAAACAATAAGCTAAAGCCAGGTACGATCAACCATACCCTAAGATTGATTACCTCAACGAATTTTATTTTAAAATATCAATTTCAATGAATACATTCTTTTGTTATAATAATAACCTATTGTTATCATTCATTTTATATACACTATTACAAAATTATTATTATTTTATTTTATTATTATTTAATCATAAATAAAAGTGTTGGTATAGCTGACAGGGCAATAAGTATTCTGAATGAGACGGAGTCGTGCTGGAGTGACGTTATTGTTGGTTATAAACAGTCTAGTGCCTGCCTACCTGAGCGGCTGAGCGTCAGTGCGCAACGAGTGTGCGTCGCCGCAGGTATAAACGTGTGTCAATACACCATGGAAGACATCGCACTACAGCTGTTCAAACTGGGTGACCGAGAACAGAAAGGTTTCATTGTCAAACGCGATATGCAGGTATATCATAATTGATTACTTTTATCTCGTTACGAAAAATACATGCAATTTGCAAATGCAAATTGTGGAAAGAGGCTGTTATAGTAGTATTATGTCTGTGATGTGTTTCTTAGGTTTGATGCTAAGTATATAATTTTACATCTTACAAAAGACTAAAATGAAAAGATAGTTAAAAGTTATCATAAATCTTTTAAAGTATTAGTCGTGACACAAGTACAATGTCACTTTAAGTAAACATGTGGAAAGATGAACGTCATGTCCCAATGTTAAGTGATTTATTCTCACTCCCTTGTGTCACTTTAAGTAAACATGTGGAAAGATCAACGTCATGTCCCATTTATAAGTGATTTATTCTTACTTCCTTGTGTCACTTTAAGTAAACATGTGGAAAGATTAACCTCGTGTCCCAATGTTAAGTGATTTATTCTCACTTCCTTGTGGATATTATGATACTGAATGGTTGAATTTTAATATTTTTATTTGGTATATTATGAGAGTTTTTAACAGATATCTATTTCTCTATTATTTTAACAAACTGTAAGATCATAAGAATCTATAAAACTATGCTGGGAGTTAAATATTTGTTATAACATAAGTGTTTTTTGTTGTTATGAGTTAAAATAAATAATTTAAATTATTCTAGAATTGGAAGTATGAGCTGCTATCGTCATCAAAATACGGAGTCATTGCAATACTGAAATATGAATATTGCACATTCATTACTGAAGAGAATCATTACAGATTTACTTAATAACAATATTGTTGTTTAGGAAATTAAAATACTACTTAAGAAGAGAGCGTTGAGGAGATCAAAAGGTATGTCCTTCGATCGTCGTCGTTCCGAGCTACTCCTGGCAATTACCTTGACCTAGTTAAAAAACTAAATAAATACAAAAATATAATTAATAAATTGGAAAATCAAAACTAGATGTACATTTCACGATTCAGACTAATCGTTATTGTTTTAGGCAAGATATCCTTGTGAGACATTTGTGAGAGTTGTTCTTATTTGTACGGGGGTGGAAAACTGATTAACAAATCTCTCGTTGTCCCCTAGAGTAATGATAACATTATCTTATGTAGCTTATAGTAAATAAGTATCATATTGAAGAGAGCTCATTTATTGGATATATTTTATGTAATTGTAGAAATTATATTTAAAATTTTCCAATAATGTGAATACAATTTCTACCATTACATAAAATATAAGTAAACTATCACAAAAATTGTTTTATACTGTGATAATATTGGATTGATAAATATTCAGTGGATGTCCCGAATTACTTTAACCAACACTATACAATTTTTCGGAATTTCAAAATATATTTAATAAAAGACAAATCAGTTCTAAATCAGAATTTATAATTGTGTTTAAAAAATTAGGTATTTGGATATTTTTGGTTGACTTCAAAAGGTTTGCCTAAATTACATAGATAAAATATCACGTCAGGTTTACTTCTTAAGTTTTGAAATAGTGTCTAAAGAAGAAAGTGGATAAATATTTACTTTTTAAATTACTTAACATTAAATTAACCACACAATCATGTCGACGTTAGAGAGGTGTGTGCGTGTGGTAGGAGAGGGTAAAACACGCAGAAACATTAATAGAATTATGGAGCTTCCAAGAGTCATCCTGGATGCTGTGGACCACCTTGCGGTACAGGTAGGCCTATACCACACAACACAAATAACCTTACACCGCAGTGTCTCTGTTCAACATGATGACAGAACATATTGTTGTAAGGCTGTATGGTGATATTTTAAGTAAGCCAAGTGATACTGAAACAAATATTTACAAATACTTAAGCAGAACAGAACTAAATATGAAATTTATTTTGCGTATATTTCAAGCTACCAAATCTTTTAAGGTTTGTTGATATCATTATAAACTTGGTAGAAGCATGGATCATACATGGAACAACGTGAAGCAGCTTCAAGTGTAGGCCTGTTAGTGCAGAACTTATCAAATCGGACGTGAAGCAACTTCAAGTGTAGGCCTATTAGTGCAGAGCTTATCAAGTCGGACGTGAAGCAGGTTCAAGTGTAGGCCTGTTAGTGCAGAACTTATCAAGTCGGACGTGAAGCAGCTTCAAGTGTAGGCCTGTTAGTGTAGAACTTATCAAGTCGGACGTGAAGCAACTTCAAGTGTAGGCCTATTAGTGCAGAGCTTATCAAATCGGACGTGAAGCAGCTTCAAGTGTAGGCCTGTTAGTGCAGAACTTATCAAGTCGGACGTGAAGCAACTTCAAGTGTAGGCCTATTAGTGCAGAGCTTATCAAGTCGGACGTGAAGCAGCTTCAAGTGTAGGCCTGTTAGTGTAGAACTTAACTTATCAAGTCGGACGTGAAGCAACTTCAAGTGTAGTCCTATTAGTGCAGAGCTTATCAAGTCAGGTTTTATATTCCTCGTTCGACCTCAATTTAAAACTATAGACTGTCGAAAGCTGAAATAGTTGAATAGCTGAAATGAATATCTAATATGCCTATTGCCTATTTATTAATTTATTCAAGTTGTTTGGGAAACGTATGTCTTTACATTAATGAATATGAGTTAAGTTGCCTGTAGTCAGGGCCGGCGCTAGAGGTTACGGTGCCCTAGGCGAAAAATTTTTTATTTCGCCCCTATTTATATTTATAGTGATAAAAAACTACCTCATCCCAGCTCCACTTTACAACCCGTACACTAAACCAACGACCCAAACATCTTATCTGATTTTGTGGACCCCTATTGTACTCTGAACATATTCATAATGGTCCCTGCTCGTAAACCCAAACCAGTTACAGCTTAGTTACACGTCACATACACATACAGTATTAATTTTATTTGGAGTGTACCTTTTTTTACGTTAAAGAAAAACAGTGAAAATTATATCAAACACGACTCAATTTGGCATTCTGTTTTAAAATAAGCTTTTTAAGTAAGCTTTTAATTGATATAATCCTGTATAAGAGAATATCCAGAAAATTTTGACTGCTAAGCACGGGATCAAAGAATGTGGGTACTTTGATGACAAAAATGAAGACCTTACTAGTCAGTGCATGTTTAAATGTCTGTATTTTTCAAAATATTTCTTCAGAATTCTATTTAATATGTAACACGTATTTTGAACATATTTGATTGTTAACTTCACCAAAATTTGAAAATTTAGGCTCAAAACAAACTACAATAATAATGATTAATTAACACTTTATTTAATCATAACAGTGAAAAGTTACAGCAAAAATGTATAAACACTAATAAATGAACACAATTAAAACTTTTGTTTTCTTGCTTTTTTCTTTGCAAACGATGACACCAAGTCACCAAGGTTAATGCTTCGTGCAACTTCTCACAGTGCTAACTACACCACTACTCACAGTCACACTCAAGGACGTAATTTTGAAATGCCCACCAACAATACCTTGCGTCAATTAAAACTCAACTTCTTTGTTTTACTTTTATCGTCAATAAATTTCCAATAAATTATGTTACCCCAAAAATGTTTTCCTTTAAAACTGGGTTTTCCGTTTTTTTCTCTGGCGCCCCTGGAGTGTCGGCGCCCTAGGCAGTCGCCTAGTTCGCCTATACGGTCGCGCCGGCCCTGCCTGTAGTCTCTGATTTTCTACATCAATGTTTGACTACACCTTCCAGAAATAACTATCTCATCGTGTCAAAATGTGTATAAATCAGTGGCGACGGAACCAGGGGGTCAGCTGACCCCCCAAAACTGTAGGAAGGGGTCAGAGGGGTCAAAGATGAAACACTGAATACGATCATTTTGAAAGTAAAAAAAAAGTAAATTTTCAAAACATATTATAATCAATAAAAACACTTTAATTCTGAAACGGTTCATTAATTTATCAAACATATAGCCTAATTTTAATTCTGACAAAACAATTTGTAAGTAACAATAGATAGATTAATGTAATATTGGTTACCGATATGTGATGTTCATAATTCCACCTATTATCGGTGACTCATTTTACAAATTCCATTTGCTTTGTTTTGTGGCTGTTCATTAGTACTGCTGTGGCAATACAGTTAAGCATTGACTACTTACTACTAGTAGGCCTGTGTAATTTTTAGATTGGTAGCAAAACAAAAGAGAAGATTTTTACTATCTATTACTAAAACCAATATTTAAACGTTATCTGTCTCGTAAATTGTTATCAGCTTGAGCCTTGTATAGCATTTACCTCTGTGATATAAAAAAATACCGTAATTTATGTTCTGATTATCTGTAACTAATACAGTATAAATAAGTGTAACGACTAACTAAATAATATTGTGTGAATTTTGAGTTTAGGGAAGATAGTTATCGTCAGTTGCGTTGTAGTAGTTTTATAATATGACGAACACGGTGTCCACGTGTTTGTATTATTTCCTATTATGTACCATTCAAGTAATTGATAACCGACGATTGTAAATCGTACTTTATATTTTGTAATATAACAAATTATAAATTAAATATCTATTTTAGTAGTGCTATAAAAGGAGGGATGCATTTTATTGTATCGGAGTTTGATTGTTGTAGGAATACACGTACAAAGAACAATTTGTTCAAATATCTTAACTTGAAATTTGTTTCAAAATGCTTGAAAAATAATAAAGCCTCGGTTTTTGACTTAATAGGGAATAAAGGCAATTTTATGCATTCATAACACCAAGAAACGTAGTAATCATTGAATAATAATTATTTATAGAAATATAACTGAACAAGAGAGAGTTATTTTTCAAACTGTTTTTAAACAATAATGATTTATGGAAATAACATTCATTCCTTACCAAGGCTAAGGCAGAGTCTACAATCTAAACAATAAACACGCCCTTTACTCATAGACTTGTTTTTATTTTCTTATGAGTCAAAAACAAATTTAACGAAGACTAATGTACCTATAGATAGTTGAAAGTATTTATAGATAAACCTCGCCCGCCACTTTGTATTTACCTATTCTTAGGACTGACTGTGTGTAAATTAAATGATTAACGACTTGAGCAATGACGATTGAGTCATAAAGCTTGATGGAAATGCCTTAGTTCATTACCATTGTGATAGCATGCAAGAGAAACGACGACGCAATGGGCTAGGCAGGTGACACTCACACAATGTTTAGTTTGAATATTACTGAACCCATATGACGACACATAATGCGCCAGCAAGGTGATGCTGACTAATTGTTTGGTTTGAATATAGCTGAACCCACATGACGACATATAATGCGCCAGCCAGGTGACGCTGACACATTGTTTGGTTTGAATATAGCTGAACCCACAAGACGACACACAATGCGTCAGCCAAGTGATGCTGACACATTATTTGGTTTAAATATAGCAGAACCCACATGACGACACACAATGCGTCAGCCAGGTGACGCTGACACATTATTTGGTTTAAATATAGCAGAACCCACATGACGACACACAATGCGTCAGCCAGGTGACGCTGACACATTGTTTGGTTTGAATATAGCTGAACCCACAAGACGACACACAATGCGCCAGCCAGGTGATGCTGACACATTGTTTGGGTTGAATATAGCTGAATCCACAAGACGACACACAATGCGTCAGCCAGGTGATGCTGACACATTGTTTGGTTTGAATATAGCTGAACCCACATTACAACAAACAATGCGCCAGCCAGGTGATGCTGACACATTGTTTGGTTTGAATATTAGTGAACCCACATGACGACACACAATGCGCCAGCCAGGTGATGCTGACACATTATTTGGTTTAAATATAGCAGAACCCACATGACGACACACAATGCGTCAGCCAGGTGACGCTGACACATTGTTTGGTTTGAATATAGCTGAACCCACAAGACGACACACAATGCGCCAGCCAGGTGATGCTGACACATTGTTTGGGTTGAATATAGCTGAATCCACAAGACGACACACAATGCGCCAGCCAGGTGATGCTGACACAATGTTTGGTTTGAATATTACTGAACCCACATTACGACACACAATGCGCCAGCCAGGTGATGCTGACACATTGTTTGGTTTAAATATAGCTGATCCCACATGACGACACGCAATACACCAGTCAGGTGACGCTCACACAATATTTATTTGCATATGGCAGATCCCACATGACGACACACAATGCGCCAGCCAGGTGATACTGACACATTATAAGGTTTGCATATAGCTGAACATTGTTTGGTTTAAATATAGCTAATCCCACATGACGACACGCAATACACCAGCCAGGTGACGCTCACACAATATTTATTTGCATATGGCAGATCCCACATGACGACACACAATGCGCCAGCCAGGTGATACTGACACATTGTAAGGTTTGCATATAGCTGAACCCACATGACGACACGCAATACGCCACCCAAGTGACGCTCACACAATATTTATTTTCATATGGCAGATCCCACATGAACACACAATGCGCCAGCCATGTGATACTGACACATTGTAAGGTTTGCATGTAGCTAGCTGAACATTGTTTGGTTTAAATATAGCTAATCCCACATGACGACACGCAATACACCAGCCAGGTGACGCTCACACAATATTTATTTGCATATGGCAGATCCCACATGACGACACACAATGCGCCAGCCAGGTGATACTGACACATTGTAAGGTTTGCATATAGCTGAACCCACATGACGACACGCAATACGCCACCCAAGTGACGCTCACACAATATTTATTTTCATATGGCAGATCCCACATGAACACACAATGCGCCAGCCATGTGATACTGACACATTGTAAGGTTTGCATATAGCTGAACCCCCATGACGACACACAATGCGCAAGCCAGGTGACGCTCACGTACTGTTTGCTTTGAATATTACTGAACCCACATGACGCCAGCCAGGTGATGCTGACACATTGCTTGGTTTACATATAGATGAACCCACATGACGACACGCAATACACCAGGCAAGTGACGCTCACACAATGTTTCGTTTGAATATTACTGATCCCACATGACGACACACAATGCGCCAGCCAGGTGATGCTGACACATTGTTTGGTTTGCATATGACAGAACCCACATGACGATAAGCAATGCGCCAACCAGGGTGACGCCCTCACAATGTTTGATGTGCATATGACTGAATCCACATGACGATACACAATGCGCCAGCCAGGTGATGCTGACACATTGTTTGGTTTCCATATGACAGAACCCACATGACGATACGCAATACACCAGCCAGGTGACGCTGACACATTGTTTGGTTTGTATATAGCTGAACCTACAAGACGGCACACAATGCGCCAGCCAGGTGATGCTGACACATTGTTTGGTTTACATATAGCTGAACCCACATGACGTCACGCAATACGCCAGCCAAGTGACGATCACACAATATTTATTTGAATATGGCAGAACCCACATGACAACATGCAATACACCAGCCAAGGGACGCTCAATTAATTTTTTGTTTGCATATGACTGAATCCACATGACGATATGCAATGTGCCAGCAAGGTGGCGCCCTCACAATGTTTGGTTTACATATGACTGAACGCACATGACTACATGCAGTGGGCCAGCCAGGTGACGCTCTCACAATATTTGGTTTGCATATGACTGAATCCACATGACGATATGCAATGTGCCAGCAAGGTGACGCCCTCACAATGTTTGGTTTACATATGACTGAACGCACATGACTACATGCAGTGGGCCAGCCAGGTGACGCTCTCACAATGTTTGGTTTGCATATGACTGAACCCACATGACGACACGGCTTTTCTTAAAGAAGTTACGGTTTCTTAATTTCATTTCGCTATACTCGAAAAGCAAAGATTTGTAAAATAGAAATTTAATTGTAGAGCCCTTTGTCGAGTTTATCAGTTAACACTTTTAAACAGTCATAACATTTTTTAATTCAAATTTCTTCAATAGATCGTGGAAATTACATTACACATAATTTTTTTTTTTTTTTTTTTTTTTTTTTTTTTTTAAGTATTTGAGTCTTTGTACCTGTTGTAGAGGTATCTCTTTGTAACTGTTATTTCTTGTTATAACTGTTTATAAATAACAGTCATAACATATTTTGTATGCAACAACATTATTATACAATTACATATATTAATATTAGTGACCTACCGTAAAATTAAAATTTATTTATCACTTTCTTCTTTCATTAATGTTGTATTTACATATTATTGTATATGCAATTTTAAAAGGTGTGCTTTGCTAACCGTATAAATCATGATATATCAAGTTGGAACGTAATATCTCAGTACTGTGGTACCTAATATTCAATATAATTTATAATTTAAAATCTAATTCATTCCATCAGAAATTTCATACACAACATTCACAACAATGTGAAGCAATAATATTGATACCACATAGCTGGTAAAAAACATTAATTACACAAATATAATTATATAAAAAACTAATTATATATCTAATTTAAAAGTTTGTTTATGCGTTTTTACCTATATAGGTAATTCAATTTATTTAATTTACAAACTTTTGTTAAATAGTGTTGTTTACTATGTTACTTTAGTGAAGAAATACTCAGCATTTTGATAAAAAACATACATTCTGCCAATTTAGTTCAAATAATTTTTTTATTACATAGCAATGCATATCACGGTAATATATACTATTGTAAACTAATGTACGTGAAATATACATTTTTAAGTAGGTACTTACCCACATAAATATAACTGAATAAATTAAGAACATCTAAATAAGTATGCTAAAACTCATCTGTACATTACGTAGATGACTTGGATATAGTGTTATTAGGAACGTTCAGAACAAATGGAAAAAAACAACAACGCAAAAAAAATGTAAACAAAGGTTGCCTAAAACAATACAATTTAAAAAAAAATCATACTTAATTAAATGTAAACAGTTTTAATGGTATGGAAGGACTCGATATATGGACGGGCGACACGTCAATTATTGTACGAACGAGTAACTCGTTGATGGTGGACGGACGAGCAACTTGTCGATGAGTAGACGGGCGGGTGCCTCACGGGTGAGTAGACGGATGAGCGACGTCGATAAGTAGACGGATGGGTGACTCATCGATGAGTAGACGAACGTCTGATTCATCGGTGAGTTGAGTCACTAATCGGTTAGTAGAAAGATGAGTGCCTCATCGGTAGTAGAAAGATGAGTGACTCATCGGTGAGTAGATGGTTGGGCGATTAGTCAATTAATAAATGGATGGAGTAACTCAACGGTAAGTAGACAAATGTGTGACTCGGCGATGAGTACATGGATGGGTGACTCGTCGATGAGTTGATAGACGGATGACTCATCGGTGAGAAGACGGATGAGCGACTTGACGATGAGGAGACAGACCGATGGCTTGTCGATGAGTAGATGGTCGGTGAGACGGTTGACTCGTTGTTGAATAGAAGGATGGGTGATTCTTCGATGACTAGACAGACGGATGACTCATCGGTGAGTGAATGGTCGAGTGACTCGTCGCTGAGTGGACAGACGAGTGGCTTGTCGATGAGTAGATGGACGGATGACTGACCATTGAGTGGATTGTCGGTTGACGGTTGATTAGATTTTTGGTGGCGCAGTGCTGTGACCCAGCTACTTGGGGACAAATTGTTTGGGAGATTGTAGGCGATAAGTTCCATGAACGGGTCTCTTAATAACGACACGGCGTCCGCTCAATGGTTACCATCGACGTGGACACTACTAGAGAAATCTGGGGTGTCCATGTTGGATGGTAGTCAAGGTTCGGATGTTGTGTAGGGGAGAGAACTGGGTGTCTGATTTGTCAGTTAGCTGAAAATCAGACCAACACTACGTGGTTTGGATTCCACGTAAAACTGTAGGTCCCATAGTTCCGCTGGCTATTGGGCTATTAATAAATAGACCTTTGTGAGCTAAGCCGAACTCAGATTAGTAACAATGACAAAACTCGTTCATCTTCACTCATCACACTCATTCACCCCTCATGCTCAGCCATATCTCTATGATCGGCGTCTTAGAAATGAATAATGATATGGATGGGGGTGGAGGGGTTATCGATGATTATATGGACGGGTGAATCATCAATGAGAGGATTGACGGTTAACTCGTTGTTGATCAGAAGATGAGGAGGAGTCGTCGATATGTAGATGGATGGGTGACTCATCAATGAGTGGATTGACGGTTGACTCTTTGTTGATTATATGGATGAGGGGGAGTCATCGATGAGTAGATGGATGGGTGACTCATCAATGAGAGGATTGACGGTTGACTCGTTGTTGATCAGAAGATGAGGGGGAGTCGTCGATATGTAGATGGACGGGTGACTCATCAATGAGAGGATTGACGGTTAACTCGTTGTTGATCAGAAGATGAGGAGGAGTCGTCGATATGTAGATGGACGGGTGACTCATCAATGAGTGGATTGACGGTTGACTCGTTGTTGATCAGAAGATGAGGAGGAGTCGTCGATATGTAGATGGACGGGTGACTCATCAATGAGAGGATTGACGGTTAACTCGTTGTTGATCAGAAGATGAGGAGGAGTCGTCGATATGTAGATGGACGGGTGACTCATCAATGAGTGGATTGACGGTTGACTCGTTGTTGATCAGAAGATGAGGAGGAGTCGTCGATATGTAGATGGACGGGTGACTCATCAATGAGTGGATTGACGGTTAACTCGTTGTTGATCAGAAGATGAGGAGGAGTCGTCGATATGTAGATGGACGGGTGACTCATCAATGAGTGGATTGACGGTTGACTCGTTGTTGATCAGAAGATGAGGAGGAGTCGTCGATATGTAGATGGACGGGTGACTCATCAATGAGAGGATTGACGGTTAACTCGTTGTTGATCAGAAGATGAGGAGGAGTCGTCGATATGTAGATGGACGGGTGACTCATCAATGAGTGGATTGACGGTTGACTCTTTGTTGATTATATGGATGAGGGGGAGTCATCAATGAGTAGATGGATGGGTGACTCATCAATGAGAGGATTGACGGTTGACTCGTCTCGTTGTTGATCAGAAGATGAGGGGGAGTCGTCGATATGTAGATGGACGGGTGACTCATCAATGAGAGGATTGACGGTTGACTCTTTGTTGATTATATGGATGAGGGGGAGTCATCGATGAGTAGATGGATGGGTGACTCATCAATGAGAGGATTGACGGTTGACTCGTTGTTGATCAGAAGATGAGGGGGAGTCGTCGATATGTATATGGACGGGTGACTCATCAATGAGAGGATTGACGGTTGACTCTTTGTTGATTATATGGATGAGGGGGGAGTCATCGATGAGTAGATGGACGGGTGACTCATCAATGAGAGGATTGACGGTTGACTCGTCGTTGATTTGATGGATGGGTGGGAGTCGTCGATGAGTAGATGGACGGGTGACTCATCAATGAGAGGATTGACGGTTGACTAGTCGTTGATTTGATGGATGGGTGGGAGTCATCGATGAGTAGATTGACGGTTGACTCGTTGTTTATTGGATGGATGAGGGGGAGTCATCGATGAGTAGATTGACAGGTGACTCATCAATGAGAGGATTGACGGTTGACTAGTCGTTGATTTGATGGATGGGTGGGAGTCATCGATGAGTAGATTGACGGTTGACTCGTTGTTTATTAGATGGATGAGGGGGAGTCATCGATGAGTAGATTGACGGTTGACTCGTTGTCTATTAGATGGATGAGGGGGAGTCATCGATGAGTAGATGGACGGTTGACCCATACATTTTACTTGAGGTTAAATGTATACTTACTTATTTCTCCGCATCAGCCATTTACGAGATCTTTCCTTTCAAGGTGAATGGCAGCTCTTATAAGAACTGTAAGTGTCCATGAAAGAGATAGTAGTTCCCACAATTCATTCTGGAGAAGAACATTAATTATAGTTTCGCAAGATTAACTATTATGGTTTGAATACAAGTGACTGTGAAAACTGACTTATCACTTATTTATACGTAAGTTATTTCACGTCCCTTGCTAGGTTAAAGAATGACTATTGTCCTCGTCTATGCTTATGTTGGAACTTGTCATATCGACATTCCAGCTGAGGTATTCTCCAAAGAAACGTCTCAGATATAAAAAAATTACCTTAATTCCAACTGAACTTTTGGGGGTTCTTCTTTGTTCACCAGAAAGATTACTGGTAATTATAGTCAATTATGTACGTAGGACTACAGTTGGATGTTAGTAAAATGAATTAGCTACTTAGGAAACCAGATGTTGCCCCAGAGATGAAACTTTAAAATGACATTTAGATGAGTCACGACGTTACCAGCCCTACACTTCCTTTATGTATGCAATGTATGGCTCTTTCAACACTAACACTCCCCTACGCATATACCCAATCGTTTCAAATAACATTTAGATGAGTCACGACGTTACCAGCCCTACAGTACACTTCCTTTATGTATGCAATGCATGGCTCTTTCAGCACTAACAGTCCCCTACGCATATACCCAATCGTTTCAAATAACATTTAGATGAGTCACGACGTTACCAGCCCTACACTTCCTTTATGTATGCAATGCATGGCTCTTTTAACACTAACAGTCCCCTACGCATATACCCAATCGTTTCAAATAACATTTAGATGAGTCACGACGTTACCAGCCCTTCACTTCCTTTATGTATGCAATGTATGGCTCTTTCAACACTAACAGTCCCCTACGCATATACCCAATCGTTTCAAATAACATTTAGATGAGTCACGACGTTACCAGCCCTACACTTCCTTTATGTATGCAATGTATGGCTCTTTCAGCACTAACAGTCCCCTACGCATATACCCAATCGTTTCAAATAACATTTAGATGAGTCACGACGTTACCAGCCCTACACTTCCTTTATGTATGCAATGCATGGCTCTTTTAACACTAACAGTCCCCTACGCATATACCCAATCGTTTCAAATAACATTTAGATGAGTCACGACGTTACCAGCCCTTCACTTCCTTTATGTATGCAATGTATGGCTCTTTTAACACTAACAGTCCCCTACGCATATACCCAATCGTTTCAAATAACATTTAGATGAGTCACGACGTTACCAGCCCTACACTTCCTTTATGTATGCAATGTATGGCTCTTTCAACACTAACACTCCCCTACGCATATACCCAATCGTTTCAAATAACATTTAGATGAGTCACGACGTTACCAGCCCTTCACTTCCTTTATGTATGCAATGTATGGCTCTTTCAACACTAACAGTCCCCTACGCATATACCCAATCGTTTCAAATAACATTTAGATGAGTCACGACGTTACCAGTCCTACACTTCCTTTATGTATGCAATGCATGGCTCTTTCAACACTAACAGTCCCCTACGCATATACCCAATCATTACAAATAACATTTAGATGAGTCACGACGTTACCAGCCCTACAGTACACTTCCTTTATGTATGCAATGCATGGCTCTTTCAGCACTAACAGTACCCTACGCATATACCCAATCGTTACAAACAACGTTTAGATGAGTCACGACGTTACCAGCCCTACACTTCCTTTATGTATGCAATGCATGGCTCTTTTAACACTAACAGTCCCCTACGCATATACCCAATCATTACAAATAACATTTAGATTAGTCACGACGTTACCAGCCCTACACTTCCTTTATGTATGCAATGCATGGCTCTTTTAACACTAACAGTCCCCTACGCATATACCCAATCATTACAAATAACATTTAGATGAGTCACGACGTTACCAGCCCTACAGTACACTTCCTTTATGTATGCAATGCATGGCTCTTTCAGCACTAACAGTCCCCTACGCATATACCCAATCGTTACAAACAACGTTTAGATGAGTCACGACGTTACCAGCCCTACACTTCCTTTATGTATGCAATGCATGGCTCTTTTAACACTAACAGTCCCCTACGCATATACCCAATCATTACAAATAACATTTAGATGAGTCACGACGTTACCAGCCCTACACTTCCTTTATGTATGCAATGCATGGCTCTTTTAACACTAACAGTCCCCTACGCATATACCCAATCATTACAAATAACATTTAGATTAGTCACGACGTTACCAGCCCTACACTTCCTTTATGTATGCAATGCATGGCTCTTTTAACACTAACAGTCCCCTACGCATATACCCAATCATTACAAATAACATTTAGATGAGTCACGACGTTACCAGCCCTACACTTCCTTTATGTATGCAATGTATGGCTCTTTCAACACTAACAGTCCCCTACGCATATACCCCATCGTTTCAAATAACATTTAGATGAGTCACGATGTTACCAGTCCTACACTTCCTTTATGTATGCAATGCATGGCTCTTTCAACACTAACAGTCCCCTACGCATATACCCAATCATTACAAATAACATTTAGATGAGTCACGACGTTACCAGCCCTACACTTCCTTAATGTATGCAATGCATGGCTCTTTTAACACTAACAGTCCCCTACGCATATACCCAATCATTACAAATAACATTTAGATGAGTCACGACGTTACCAGCCCTACACTTCCTTTATGTATGCAATGCATGGCTCTTTTAACACTAACAGTCCCCTACGCATATACCCAATCATTACAAATAACATTTAGATGAGTCACGACGTTACCAGCCCTACACTTCCTTTATGTATGCAATGCATGGCTCTTTTAACACTAACAGTCCCCTACGCATATACCCAATCATTACAAATAACATTTAGATGAGTCACGACGTTACCAGCCCTACACTTCCTTTATGTATGCAATGCATGGCTCTTTTAACACTAACAGTCCCCTACGCATATACCCAATCATTACAAATAACATTTAGATGAGTCACGACGTTACCAGCCCTACACTTCCTTTATGTATGCAATGCATGGCTCTTTTAACACTAACAGTCCCCTACGCATATACCCAATCATTACAAATAACATTTAGATGAGTCACGACGTTACCAGCCCTACAGTACACTTCCTTTATGTATGCAATGCATGGCTCTTTTAACACTAACAGTCCCCTACGCATATACCCAATCATTACAAATAACATTTAGATGAGTCACGACGTTACCAGCCCTACAGTACACTTCCTTTATGTATGCAATGCATGGCTCTTTTAACACTAACAGTCCCCTACGCATATACCCAATCATTACAAATAACATTTAGATGAGTCACGACGTTACCAGCCCTACAGTACACTTCCTTTATGTATGCAATGCATGGCTCTTTTAACACTAACAGTCCCCTACGCATATACCCAATCATTACAAATAACATTTAGATGAGTCACGACGTTACCAGCCCTACACTTTCCTTATGTATGCAATGCATGGCTCTTTTAACACTAACATCCCCTACGCATATACCCAATCATTACAAATAACATTTAGATGAGTCACGACGTTACCAGCCCTACACTTCCTTTATGTATGCAATGCATGGCTCTTTTAACACTAACAGTCCCCTACGCATATACCCAATCATTACAAATAATATTTAGATGAGTCACGACGTTACCAGCCCCTACACTTCCTTTATGTATGCAATGCATGGCTCTTTTAACACTAACAGTCCCCTACGCATATACCCAATCATTACAAATAACATTTAGATGAGTCCACGACGTTTACCAGCCCTACACTTCCTTTTATGTATGCAATGCCATGGCTCTTTTAACACTAACAGTCCCCCTACGCATATACCCAATCATTACAAATAACATTTAGATGAGTCACGACGTTACCAGCCCTACACTTCCTTTATGTATGCAATGCATGGCTCTTTTAACACTAACAGTCCCCTACGCATATACCCAATCATTACAAATAACATTTAGATGAGTCACGACGTTACCAGCCCTACACTTCCTTTATGTATGCAATGCATGGCTCTTTTAACACTAACAGTCCCCTACGCATATACCCAATCATTACAAATAACATTTAGATGAGTCACGACGTTACCAGCCCTACACTTCCTTTATGTATGCAATGCATGGCTCTTTTAACACTAACAGTCCCCTACGCATATTCCCAATCGTTTCAAATAATAAAAAGGTGTTAGTTATTCGAAATTGTTATAGCTGAACGCATGCATAAATAGTATTGTTAGCTTAGTTTTATAACTTGCGTTCTTACACACCAAAATATTTGTGCATTTTGTACTTATTTTGTAATAAATTTGTGTTATATGACGTACTTGCATTGTATCTTTGTATAATTCAAAAATACAATTTTATTAGGCAAAATTGTTATTAACTGTTTACATTGGGTGTTAGGATTCTCCTCCCGTTTTTTGACTATGTTGACGGCTTTCTTTTTTTTGTGTCATCCGATCCATTCCATTAATTATATTCGACCAAGTTGAACTTATATGTTTCTGTAATATAATTAATCTTCAGTTCTCGTAGTAGATTTGCGTCTCAGATTACCTAAATTTATACAAATTAGTTATTTGTGAATTGTTGAGATAACCAGTTCATATATAAACTAGTTGAGATAACGAGTTAGTATTGACTAAAGTTGTGGTTTGAAGAGAAGTTGGTCTATAATGAAGCCTTTTGGAGTAATGGGATCTTATCTGTATCACTAGAGTTTTACACTGACTTCGACCTTGAAGCGGCAATGTCGGGCCCACACACTGATAACAGGAACACGGCCTTCGCGATATTGACCGAGGCGAAGGAAAACAGTCAGTTCTACTAGTAGACTCAGTCTGAGGCCATCACCATAAACAATAAATTAAAGGGACAATTTTGTATTTTAACTTTAAAATGTTCAACTATATTAACTGTTTCAGTTAGTAATTGTCCTAGCTATTAGCTGGTTCAGCTATATTGACTGTTTCAGCTATAATAACTGTATCACTATATTAATTGTTTAAGATAATATATTTAACTGTTTCAGCTGTATTAACTGATCCAGCTATATTAACTGTTTCAGCTATATTAATGGTTTCAGATATATTAAACTGTTTCAGCAAGTAATTATTTCAGTTATATTAACTGCTCCAGCTATATTAACTGTTTCATCTATATTATTTGTTTCAGATATATTTAAAATAGCCACGGTATATCTTGAGCTGTGGCTTACATCACGGTCAGTTTCGGGGGGAGGGGATCTCCATCAATAAACAGCGTTTAGCGTGCTACTAGCATTGCTTTAAACATCAACTCACTACGCCCACAAATTTTTTTTTTTTATATATATATCACAAATCCCATCTGATTAATCATTGATGTTTACTTACAATCATATTACTTGATATCATGAAGTCTTATTATGTTAAAAATTATAGGTCATTTTATCGTTATCTAATCTTTAGTGAGAAAATAAAAAAAATCATACAGAATATCAAATAATAAAACAATGTACTGAATTTATAGAGTGTAGGCGTTGTGAGTAAATAAGTACTGTACAATTTATAGAGTGTAGGCGTTGTGAGTAAATAAGTACTGTACAATTTATAGAGTGTAGGCGTTGTGAGTAAATAAGTACTGTACAATTTATAGAGTGTAGGCGTTGTGAGTAAATAAGTACTGTACAATTTTTCATTGCGTGCAGTTCGTAATTTAAATTTTTGATAAGCCTAGGTGACACTCCTGCACGCTTCGCATGACAACCCCGTCACTTCCTACGCTCTTGAAGGAAGCTTGGCCTACGGGCTGGACTCTCCAGGACACTTGGTCTTTACCACATTTAATGAATTTTGGTTTTATTGACAGTGGAGCCCATGAACATAGTCTTTTCTAAAGTCAGTGTGTCGCTACATCAAACTTTATAGTATATAAATAGAGATACGTACTTGTTTATATCATTAGCCTAATAATGAATCCTTGAAAGTATGAAGTAAATAATATGCAAATGTGGTAAAGTAAATAATAAAGTAAAACTTTATTGCAAATGTGGTGTGCAGAAAATGGAATGCAAGTTAATGTAACAAAAACTAAATATGTAAACTTTCGTATCAAACCTTTTTATTTTGCAGGTGAGTTGAAGGACAACTCTCTAAGTTGTACAGGTAATATTGACCTGTGTGTGTACGTCCATCAACAAAGTTAACAAATTTAAATATCTCAGTCTACTACTGGATGAGAAACTCAACTTTGAAGAACATATTTTAGAGTTACAAAGCAAATTAAAATTTTCCATATGAAGATTCTATTTTTTGAAATAATTTTGTGACCGCTCTCTTTTAAAAAAATATATATTTAACATTAATTGAGTCCAAAATCAAATATGGCATTGTATGTTATGGAAGTTCTTCTAAATTTTTAATTAACAGATTAAGAGTGACACAGAATCACTATTTGTATAATAATGGGGCAAAGTAGAAGAGTAAGTTCATTCCCGCTTTACTTTGATTTAAAATAATTACCCATTCAACATTTATATGTATTTAAAGTATTAAGAATTTTTTATCTAAGAAGTGGTAATTGTATACAGATGAACTTATGAGCAGTGCAAGATATGCAGAGCATAAAATTTTTCGTTTGCCAAAAGTTAATAAAGAAATATTTAAACCATCATATGAGTATACAGGTCCAACATTTTATAACAGCTTTCCACTTGAATTAAAAAATTGCAGTACTTTGAAGGTTCTTTGTATGAAAATAAAACTTTGGATGTATGACAATAAAATTTTAGAATTTTTATAACGTTTTATAACTTCAATTAATAGCCCATATATGCATATAGTTTTCGAATTTGTTTTTCAATTTATGTTTTTATTCTTATATATTCTACACTATATTGTTCGAATTGAATTCATTAATTTTTTTATATATGTATCTCAAATATTGGTTAGTACTTTGATTTGTTTGTTTTTCTTTTCTTTTATAATTTGCATTACATAAGCTGGTTCACGAGTTTATATAAATATAAATAAACTTGTTTACATAAACTTTAAAATATTTATATGAAGTTTATAATTTATTTATATAAATATATAATAATAAATTAATATATATTTCATAATAATGTATTATTATAAAAATATATAAAAATGAATAAAAATGGTACTTAATTATAATTATTATTCAATTTAATTTGCATTATCTTTATTAACAGTATTTAATGTTTGCACGGGCAATACGTGCCCATACATATAGGGCGTTATACAGTAGTTGAATGTAATTTAAATGTTTTTGGGTTTTTCTTCTTTATTACTAAATTATATCTAAGTGTATGTATGTATTTTTATATATATGTATATGTATCTAGTTTGTATGTGTAAGTTTGTATTTTCATAAATTTAATTAAATATATGTTTGTTATTCGTATATGTTAAACATCAGTTTCATTTTGACACCATATGAAGCGGCATTGTTGACACTTCTTATTGATTCTTATTAGAACTGAACTCTTGTTTTTTATGTTATTTTTTGTTTATTTATGCTAACCACACAACTGGAAAAGTAGTTAGCTCTAGTTCTTAAGGATTCAAAATGTATGTACTTGTAATATTGTGAAAGGTTGATGGAAAAAATAAATATTATTACTATTAATATGCTTAGCTTTACATGGAAATTAAAAAAAAAAAAAAAAATGGTTTCATAATTTTTGTTAAAGCCTAAACTACAAATTGTTAAAAAAAAGAAATTACATTTATGGGTGAATAAGTAAATAGCCAGTAAGACAAGTAAGTAAAATATTTTAGAGTAAAAAAAAAATAATTAGTCATACAGTTAAGAGAAACATTTAATTATATCGAGAAACATTGATAATGCATATAAATATAAAAAACCAAACTGTTGAATTAAACAAACTTAAATCTACGTTCATAAACAATCAAATACTTAACAGCATTTAAAGTTCTTCAATGCCTGAAATTTCAAAGTCATTTTCTGAGGAAGTATCACTCTCTGGCCCTCCCAAATTAATAATGATTCTGTCTATTTGTTCATCCATAGCAGCGCCCGACTTACTGAATTCTTCTTCAATTTTCTTTGCATGTGAGCAAAACGGAAGCCACTCGTCTCTACCGATGAAAGAAAAACTTTTCTCTGCATAGCTTTTCTATGTCTGCCAGTTTGTAGGTAATGTTTCTGGAAGATACCCAACCCTTCACGATTGCCCAAACGTTTTCAATTGGATTTAGTTCCGGGTGGTATGGTAGGAGTCTAATGGCTGTATGATTATGCATTTTTAAAATCTCACCAATTTCGTATTTCTTTTGGTCAGGTTTATTACATTTGATTATCTCATATAAGGTTGGCTTTAATATGTCTTCGGTAAATGGAAGGTTATTCTTTATCAACCATTCTTTCATTTCTAGTTTTGTACTTCCACTGTTGGAAGCCTTATCAATAACCACATTATGATAAGAGGAGTTGTCTAAAACTACCACACTGTTAGGCGGAAGGTTAGGTATTAATATATCTTGCAGCCATTTTTTATAATTTTCCTTGTTCATGTTGTGATGGTAATCACCAGTAGTTCTTGATGATTTCAACATCAGTAGAGCATGAAGAATAAATCCCATTTCACCACAGGCATGTACAATTATTAGCCGATCGCCTTTTGATACTTGTTTTAAAATGGCTTTTTACAAGTATCGTCACTCCATGACTTAATCTGGACTTGGCTGGAGAGAATATAAGTTTCATCAACATATACGAGTGGACGTCCTTCCTCCCTGTACTTTTTAATTTCTCTTAAATATATAATCCTCTTTTGGACAGTATAATGTTTTTCAACTAGTATCTTCCTGTTACTCTTTGTTTTTTGTCACTTAAATCCAAGCCTTTTCAGAATTTCTCTTACACTGATGTTGACCCCCTTAACATTTATTTTTTCAACTACAGTAATTTTGTTCTCATGCCGTCAACAGTCGGAGATCTTTTTTCCTTCACATAAAAATTTTACACTATTCACCTAACAACAGCCAAATCTAAATCATCTAATCCTGTAAAAGTAGACTATTTATTCTGTTTCTTGTCTGAAGTTACAAATGAAGAACTTGTTCCTGATTCAATAGAGCGGTATTCTTGTTTCACATGTCTAATCGTACTTAAAGATGTTCCAGATGCTTTTGCTGCTCTTCCTTGAAAATTTTCTACAGCAATAACAAATGTGCCATTATTAGCTGGCTTCTTCTGGCATAACAATCAGAACATTAAAAATCACTTCTTTTGTTTTACTATGAATCTTTTTATTTTTCAATTTAGAGAAAATAGAAGGCATTGTGATTTAATAAACGAAGATGTATATGCACTAAATAAATACAATAATAAACAAATAAATAAACAAATACAGTTAAAAATAATAATAATAACACAACAAATTGTTAAATACTAACATGTTTAAGTTCAAATAAATACTTAAAATATGAAATAATACTTTTTAAAAACGCTTTTAATGAAAACACTCATCAACTAATTTGTGAACAATATTTAATTAAATATATTTAATGATAGACAGCTGTTTTATTTAAATTATAACATCTGTTGATGAGATACATCCACAGAGCAATGTGGTTACACCTAATAATGTAAACAAAATTATTAAACTAATATTTGCAATCACTAACTGTTTCAATACAAAAGCAAAGGCTGTGACAATTCATAAGCAAAGGCTGTGACAATTCATCCTCCGATCAGCTGATCAGCTGCGGTAGCTAATGTGTGCATGCCAGGCTAGTACAAAGCCACGCATGCGTATGCCCTTCCCCTCCGCTAACCACCAAATATTTTAAAAGTAATGGTTTCGACAGCTCATGATATTCCGTGGCTACTGTAACTGTTTCAGATATATTAACTGTTGCAGCCATATTAACTGTTCTAGCTACATTAACTGTTCCAGCTATATTAACTGTTTCAGATGTATTAACTTTTTTAGCTCTATTAACTGTTTCAGGTACATTAACCGTTCCAGCTATATTAACTGTTTCAGCTATAATAATTGTTACAGATATATTTAACTGTTTCATCAATGTATATGTTTAGCGATTCCTAAACCAGCTATGGTTTTCATAAACTAACAGGCATTGAAAAAAAAACAGATTATTTTTTCTTTTGGCTTTTTGATGGAAAACCATCCTTGTGATGACAAAATTTTTGGGTAAAAATGAAATTTAAATGTGACACAATGGTGGATTTAGAAAAGTCTTAGCTCCAAAAATTAGTTTTAAAAAAATTTGTTTTATTTATTTTTCAGTAAACCCAGTAATTGTGTAAACAAATGTGATATTTCTCAGTGGCTAGAAGACATGAGTAACAAATGACTTATTTATAATTTTATGTTAAATATCCAAAAAGTTATTGGTTTAATGTGTAAGAAATGAAAATTGATAATGAGGTTGAGTCAAAGTGCAACTCTGCAAGGTTTTAAAAAAATTAAAAGATAGTTGAAACATTATTTTTTCACACCCTTTATACAACAAGTTTTCAAGTGATATTAAAGACTTCACTATTTAATTAGCTTTGAATTGATGTCAAATGATGATGGTTAATTATTGAATAGCCTCGTTTTATCAGTTTGAATATTAAAAAACGCAGTGAGCTAAAAATTATTTTAAAAATCAATAATAACTGTCCTTGACTTTGAAGATTATCAAAGGTAAGGCAGTTTCAAATAAATTTTTTTTATTTATGCTAATCATGGATAAATGGTTGCATCCTTTATACATGGTTCAATTTCTTATCTCATGACTTCTCCCAGTATCATACATTCATTTTTCAAGTGACAAACTTAAAATAATTCATTCAAGGGATAATATTTGGAGTTTTTTATATTCATATAGTATCACATTTACATTATCTTATAACACAAAAATTTTGGCAGACCAAGAACCAACCACCTTGAAAAAATGATTTTTCGAAGTTGTAGTAGCCCTTGGTCTTGGTTTTAAATATAGTTGCTTATTTTATGAGTATTGTTAATGTTGCATAGCTTAAAATCGTGATACAACAAAGTGTCAGACTGGTAACTTTCACTTGTTTAAAGAAGAGGACGAGAAGAATAAAACATTTCAAGTATTTTTTAATTTCTTTTACTTGCTAATTTTCTCAAATGAAGTATTATGCCAGACAGCATTTGACAGATCAGTCAACCTCTCATTTCCGATAATGAGATGGTTGGATGAACACTTATTCAACAGTAACAGCAAAAACCGCTGAACCAAAACTTAAATAATTGTAACAACAACAAAAATATTATAAATTAGCAGACTACTACTATTTGTATAACAAAATATAAATTAAAATTTTTTAACCATATAGTGTATATGTTCTGTGATTAACGGTCCTCAAGGTAAATATACTGACTTATAGTTCAATTATTGAACTCTGGAATTAGAAATAATCATTTAAATCTCTATAAGACGTTGACTGCCATTAGCACCCCCCTCGGTGGATCTCACTTGTTTTATTCTTCACTGCCGTAAGAGCCACCGGTGGATCTCAACAATCCATCCATTCACAGTCAGCTGAAATGTTATGATTTCGATAAAAATATTCAAGTCGAGTTTTATGTTGTAAATCGATTCCATTCGCTATACTGACCGTCCAAAATTCCGAATACAGGAATGACGGTTCTAGAACCAAAGACGTTTTAGTTATAGCTGAGATCTACTGGTGGATCACATGTAACTGGAAAATCATGTACACGTTGTTGAAATCTACCGGTGGATCTCAGATGTAGGTACAAACACTATTGTTCTTAAACTTATTTCTGGTAGTGTATGTTACCGTCGAAGTGTGCCAAAGCATTATTCTTTCTTCTTCTTTCTGTACACGTGCACATAAGTGTCCGAAGAAAGTAATAACCAAGTGTATAAAATGTGATATTTTTGTTTTTAATGTTATAACTTAGCACATAAAAGTTAATTTCAATCAGTATAAGAAGACTTTACTATGTTGAAGGATTAATTACACATGGTGTAGTAGCTGTCTTTGACTTTCTCTTATTCTTTGATTGTCATAATGTAACTTATTTTGACATTATATTGACATATTAAACCTAAATATGTACTTATTGTTCAATAAATTGTCTTCTTTTCTAAAACCAATTGCCAAAAAGAGTTTCAAAAGTAACATTTTTTTATAGAGTTTGAAGCCACCTAGATAAACTAAGTAGAAGCCACAAAAACTAAGTAGATTTTCAATAGTATTCTATAGGATATATGAAGAGTACGCCTTAGAAAATACAGTACTACTCATTGTAATCCATTTTAGAGTCCCCTGAACCCAAAAAAGTTGTTAAAAAAAACCTTTTGGTGTTTGTCCATCTGTGTGTATGTGCAGTTCACTGGAGACCAAAGTGATGGATCAATTTTTATGAAATTTAGTATGTAAGTGTATTTAGGCAATAGATACATGAACAAATAATGTAATATATAAAATATTATATAATCAACGTTATTGACATAAATGAAATAATGTTTGACTAAGTTTTGTCAAGTGACGATGTTGAGACAGAAGACAAGCCACTATCCGGCCCACACTCCCATGCACGTAAAATGATATTGACTGTACATTCCCCAGAACATGTGTTTCAATATAAAACATACTAAAAATATTTTAAAAAATCAATATTGACTAAGACATTGGTTTTTAATTTTGAAAAATGTGAAATCCACTGGTTTCGTTTGTGAGATCTACTGGGGAGCCTCATGGCAGCTAGTGTAAGAATGTCAGAAAATGCTATCGCGCTTTATGCAAGGAAACATTTTACTTTCTCTCATATGCATTATCATAGAGGAAGTATTACGATCATCCAAAAAATGTTTTTACAAGATGGTCTAAAAATCCATTTTAGAGTCCCCTGAACCCAAAAAAGTTGTTAAAAAAAACCTTTTGGTGTTTGTCCATCTGTGTGTATGTGCAGTTCACTGGAGACCAAAGTGATGGATCAATTTTTATGAAATTTAGTATGTAAGTGTATTTAGGCAATAGATCCATACCATTTTTTCACTTTTTTAAAAATATTGGTTTTTTATTTTTATGGGCAAAAAATTAATAAAATTTAATATTTTCAAAAACGGCTGTAACGATTTTGATTAAATCTTCAGGCAATATGTGAATTGCAATTTAAAATATTTTAGCAAAAACCATGTGTCTCTAACTTGACTAGATTTTGAGTTATGGAAAAAACATATTTGGGAATCAAACTGGTAATTTTTAAAGTTTTGATTTTTCAGTGTTTAATATGGGGGAAAGTTTGTACCAATTCTTTTGAACCATTTATTTTCACTGTGGCAGTCAACGTGTTAAGCAATATTAGTATTGTAGGGGAAGTTGAATGTTGTACTAAAAGAATAAATATAGTCCTGTGATTGCTGTGAACAAATAAATCACTGCTGATCAAAACAGTGATGGATACACAACAACTATTTAAGTGGCTCTTTTAATTTTTGGAAAAATTAAAAATAATAGGTGCATACTGTTAGATTTGGAACTCTACAAGTAAATTTTTGACTCATTGGTATTATATGACCATATATGTAAATTATTTTAGTAATATGTTAAAAAGATATTTTAACCCAAATAAAAGAAAACAATAGCAAAGAAACAAATTAAGTAATTCTACTCATACAGTAGTTTGTTGACTAATGTTGAAAGTAGTCATTTGGCCACATTTATTATTTTTTTAACTTTTAAATGCCATTTTTTATTGCCAATTATGTTAAATAATATATTACTTTATCAGTTTTAATTATATTTATTTAACTTAAGTACAATTTTTAGGTTATTGTCCTTATTTGATAGGGGCTGGATTTTACTTCATACCCCCTTATCCGATTTCCCAATGGAGGGAAATAATTGATTAATGTTTTCTATTTTATATGAGGAAATTGAACAGATATTAAATTAGACATTTGTGTATTACTAACTTGTGTAGGTTTGTAAAGAGGTTAAAATTAAACATTTCCAGCATATTGAAGCTAATAAGAAATAATTCTATCCATTTAAACTCTGATTCTTTATAATGTAAAAAAGTTATGTTCAAAACTGTGTTTAGTAAAATGAATTGCTTTTCTATGATTTTAAATTATAATCTGGAAATGAAATGGCGAATTATGGATTTTAACTAAGTAAGATAATTCTAAAGAGATTGTTTTATAATTTCATTAATAATTTTGTAGTTTTTTTTTATTAATTTTTATTTTATTAAATAAATGTTACTATCCCATAATTAACCCACAAATTATTAATAGCTTTAACTATATAACTCCTTTATTCCTGCTTTGTTTTCTAAGTATGACAGTTATTCACTTCTTATCTTAACAAAGAAATCTCTAAAGAATGCTTTAGAGTCTTCATATATCTCTAAAGCATTCTTTTATGTTGTAGTTAATTAATTAAAAACAATAGTAAGATAACAGAAATGTCTAACAAACTATTTTATTATATCTATTGCCTCCCACCCACCCATACATGTATAGTCTCTGACGTAATTTCATTATTCCAGCTAAACTTTTGCAGAATACTACATTCACCAACAAAAAGTAACTGCATTGTTGTTATATAGGGTGACGCAGACTACCCGTGCAGCATTCACCAACAAAAAGTAACTGCGTTGTTGTTATATAGGGTGATACAGACTACCCGTGCAGCATTCACCAACAAAAAGTAACTGCATTGTTGTTATATAGGGTGACGCAGACTACCCGTGCAGCATTCACCAACAAAAAGTAACTGCATTGTTGTTATATAGGGTGACGCAGACTACCCGTGCAGCATGTATAGTAGATGAACGGTTTGGTTTAGTACCATAACACATAATGCTTTCCCTACTAATAGCGTATGGCAAGTCGTATTAAATTATTTTCATCAAAAACTACATACAGTTTCCTCTACGTAAAACTAAAGGTTGTGAGTTCAAAAATCCAAATTTTTAAATAAAAACATAGTGTAAGTAATACATCTTTTTAAAGGTCTTGTTGAGAGGAACTCATTGGCAAAATCAGAATTCACTTATATAAATGGGTTTTTAAATTATGGACGTTTTAGTAGAAAATATTGATATGTAAAGAATACCCTTTAACACATTTACTGCTGATGACGCGGTTCCGGGCCATGCCCCCTGCTTCGTGTATGCGCATGGTGGGGTTCCATGCCAAATTGTTGGTTTTGTGTTATTGCCTCAGTGTTTTCAGCATTTGATGAAGCGCTGTGATTCGTTGTGAGCACTTTAGAAACGTTATGTCGAACACAATATTATCGTTCGATATTTTTTAACTATAAATTGTTCAGATATTCAAGTAAACAAAATATTCGTTATATTTCACCGCTCCTAGTGAAGGGTATCACATGTAGGTTAGCAGCGAATATGTTACTTTCTTTACCCATTGAATTATGTTTATCCTAATTTCAATCATCAAACGAGCATTAATATGGTCATGTGGTATATCATAGTGGGGCTGATGGTAAGTAAGAAATTTAAATTGGGTTAATCATGACTCAAAGGATAAGGAAAGTATACCCCCTTTCTTTAAATGTCAATATTTTCAGCTAAAACGTCCACCATTTTGAAGCATATTGATAAGTGAATTCTGTTTGTGCCAAACAATTTCTTTCAAGAAGACCTTTGAAATGATGTATTATTTGCACTAAGTTTATATTTAAAAATTGTTACGTTAAAACTCACAGCCTTTTGTTTTGGAGGACACAGTACATAGATTTTGATAACAATATTTTCAATGGACTTACCATGTACTTTTTATGGAGTCATATGATATTTCACTTTCCCTATCAAATATGTGTAAAGATATGCTTGAATTTGATGCTTCCATTGAGGGTAAATCTATTTTAGATTGGTTTAGTAACAATTTACTTAAAGTGAATTTAGATAAAAGTGCCTTGGTAGAGTTCTAATTGGAAACTTAAATTCCCAATGTGATCTCAATCTATTGTTGAACAGCTGTGAAATAAATGCACAGGAAACAGTGAATTTCCTTGGTTTAACTTTAGATGTAAATTTAAATTATTCTGCTCACACAAAAAATGTATCAAAGGGAATATCCACTGCTATCTTTGTTATCCAAACCCTATTTCCTTTTGTTCACACCAACTCTTTTAACAGCTTACTATGTACTAGTCTTTCCAAATTTGCCTTAGGCTGTACAAATGACTACAGGCTATGAATCCTGTAGAACAAAAACCGTGTTTAGACTTTAAAAAATTAAATTTGTAGGCAGTTTACAAATTAAAATCAAGACAATCATTCAAGGAAATTTTTAACTGCAATAATATACTAACTTTCCCATATACTTATATACTCAAAACATTGCTGTTGGAAAAGAAAAATTAATCATTATTTAAAATCAATGATTTGAGACTCTCTTATAATTTCAGATCAACAAAAATATGTATACACCACTATGGAACATTCTTTTTTAAATTAACAACATTTTATAGAGGGATTAAATTATATAATGCTCTTACTGACAGTTTGAAAAATGCTGATACAGACTGGTCCATGGTTCTAGGCTTGTAGGAGAGGTAGTGCAAGCGAGATAGTGAATATCTCCCCGATATTTCTCCTATGTCTATTGTGTACAGTCTGTTCAAAATATTATTTAGGTTGGCTGCTATGTTTATCTACTTTGATCGATGGAGCTTGTGTTATTCAAATTAAAGGTAAAACACTGGAATAAAGATTGAGATAGTAATAACAATAATAATTAAAATAATTATTATTTTAATTTTTTTTTTTTTTTTTTTTACATGCCAGAGAAAAATATAAACACTCATTAAATAATGAAAACATATTTTTTAAAGAAAATAAAAAAACAGCTGAATTTGTTCTATCCGAGAACACAGTAATTAGAAAATACGGTAGGTATCATGACGTCATATGCAGTAGACTATGACGTCATATGAGCGAAATCAGCTGGTTTGGTTGTTCTATTATATACTGGTAACTGAATCAACCAATCACGTGGAAGTATTTTCTAGTTACTGTGTCCTAGATGTTTATATTTTAACGTGAATGTAACTATCGTTGGAGAGGGAAATCCATTGATGCGCATGCTCGAACCACATGCCCAGAACTATGGACGGGTCAATATTTCTGTTACATTACTAGACTAAACTGTTCATTAATTTCGCTATATATGCTGTACAAATGTCTGTTTAACCTGTTCAGTGGTTTTTTTGACATAAGTATTTATCTTGGTGTTTTTTTTTTTTTTTTTTTTGTAATTAAGAACTTATTTTCATAATCAAGGAAACAGTTAAGATGTTTAGAAATGTATTTTTTTGTTTGAAATCCAGTAAGATCTCAACAAGATCCAATCGCTTCAAAAATAGACAACCTCAAATATTATTTTATTATAATTATTTTATTTTTAAAATATTATTTTGAAAATGGTTTCTTTATAATAAAACCCATTGTTTTGAGCTTAGTCCTTAGTGATTTAATTTAGAGCAAACTATGGAACCAAACTTTAAATGTATATAAATATATAATAATTCATGAATGGGTCCATGAGAACCACACAGCAGATCAGTTTTTCTCTCAGGGATGACTGGTTAGCACATGAAGTTCAGACGCTGTTAGATCCAGCGTTTGTTACAGATATTCACTTCTGAATTTTCAGCTTCCCTATGGAACCTATTTATCTTATCTTATAAGATAAATCCCTTCCATTATCATTATAACTTCAGGCCATAAGTTATAGTACTTACTTTAGATGCCTGACATCTCCAAAAACATCTAAAAAAAATTAATACTTTTAAATTGAGGTGTAGACTTAAATATTGAACAATAATGGCATTAACATATTAAATATATTAAAATTATTGTGTAAAATAACACATGCATGTTACAGCATCTCTTTTACCAGATTTCCTTTAATTTCAAAATAATAGGTTCTGTTTTAAATGTAGTCAATTTTAACGCTAAGGGCTTAAACAAAGCGAATAGTGAGTGCATCAGTAGAGTCCTTCTAGAAAACAATGTAGATATCCTTGCACTCCAAGAAACACATATCGAAGATATCAATAGTGCAAGAGGCAATATTCGTGGATATAGACTTGTTGATTCCATTGGGCATAGGGTGTATGGTATTGCAACTTACGTAAAGAATGACATGGACAATGTGACAATTACCCAAAAGAGCTCTGATGTTGACATCTTTGTCTTGGCAATTCAAGTGTCAGAAACTACAATAGTAAATGTTTACAAGTCTTCCATCATCCAGTGGCCTGATGATAGGATTTTGCCAAATTTTGAACACCCTGCCCTCTATGTGGGGAACTTCAACAGTCACCATAGTCAATGGGGCTATAACACCAACGATGAGAATGGCAGAAAGCTTCCTGATCTTTGATGCTAAAGATTCAGCCAATTTTTATTCAGCTCGTTGGCGTTGGTTTCTGCTGACTTGAACGATCATAAAGCCCAAAACCAATTAGAAAAGTACTTTATGCTTTTCCCCACTCTCAACATAGGCCAGTGCTAGTTTCATTGGGAATCTTTTCCAAGGCCTTGATGGAATTTGAATAAAGCACACTGGGAGGCCTTTAGCATCAGGTTCATTCCTCTTACAAGTTTCACAAGACTCGTCTTGTCCATTTGTTAAAGCTTGCATACCGAGAGGATACCGTACAGAAAGGAGTATATACCAGGATGGAGTAAGGAATCAGATGACCTTTACAAAGAGTTTAATGCTACCAAAAAATCCAACACTGCTAATCTACTGCTGCGCTCTCTAGACAGTGCCAGGAGAGAAAAATGGGTTAAAACTGTTGAAGATATAAACTTTACCCACAGCAATAGAAAAGCGTGGTCACTTTTAAGGAAATTCCTACTGGTAAATCTCCAAATCAAAGAGAAGTGCTTCACCCAAAGACCTCTGAAATAGCTAAACGGATAGTCAGCTTATCAAAGTCAGCTGGCCAACCTTCAGACAAACATGTGCTTTACAAGCTGAGTGAAATAAAAGAGAGATAAATGGCACCCCTGGAAGTCTCCGGAAATTTCAAGGAGGAAGAGATAGACAGGGTGATTTCCTCTATACCAGCAGGGAAAGCAGCCGGTCTTGACGGTATCTTTCCGAAATTTCTGTTACATGCTGGTAGCAAAGTTTGGCTTAAAGCAGTCTACAATAAGATATTAGCTACAGGCAATTTTCCAAAAGCATTCAAGCAATCAAAAGTAGTAGCTATTCTGAAGCCTGAAAAGACCCTGAACGAAATTTATTGCCAAATATCTCTTCTTAGTGTTTGTTATAAGCTACTGGAAAGGCTGCTATTCAATAGAATATCACCCATTCTTGATTCTAATGTTCTAGTTGAGCAGGCTGGTCTTCGTCCTGGCCGAAGTTGTAGTGACCAGATCTTAGCTCTGACATCATTTATTGAGAATGGGTTTGAAAAGAAGTTAAAAACATCTGCAGCTTTTTTTGATCTCACAGCGGCTTATGACACAGTATGGATCAAAGGTTTACTATTAAAGTTCTACAGCCTCCTTCCTGTCCCTTTCTTTTGCAACTTCTTGAGTCAATACTTAGTGCCAGGCTAATAAAAGTTTATATAGGTTGTGAAGAAAGCTCATTAAGACAGCTGAAGGATGGTCTGCAACAGGGGGTCGTACTTGCTCCAATTTTATTTAACGTGTTTACTGCTGACATCCCAATCACCAAGTCAAGAAAATTTATATATGCAGACGATATTGCTTTAGCTTATCAACACAAGGACTTCACAGCTACTGAAGAACTCACAAACGATTTTGTAATCCTCAGAGAATATTTTGGAAGCTGAATCCTAACCCATCAAAAACTGAAGTAACCTGCTACCACCATAATTGACTGGCTAATCGAAAATTAAACATTTTCTAAATGCTATAAAACACCACCACAATGATCATTCGTAGTACCTGGCAGTAAATGTTTAAAAGCCATCTTCAAAAATAGCAACTAAATTAAAATCAGGACAAATTCACTACTTTATATTGTTGGAACAACTTGGGGAGCCAATGCACACATCCTGCGTTCTACTGCCTTGTCACTGGTTTATTCAACCACTGAATACAGTGTTCCCGTATGGCTAAATAGCGCACATACAAAAGCAATTGATGTCCAACTTAATAGAGCTATGAGAGCTATTAGTGGTACTCTCACTGCAACTCCACTATCTTGGCTCCCGGAGCTATGCAACATAGCTTCTCCAGAATTAAAACGTCAGGAGGCACTATGTAAAGAATCCAGTAAGATCTTGTATACCCCGCACCTCCCCATTACCCAGGATCTCCCACATCAGAACGATGGCTTAAAATCTCGAAACTCACCTCTATGTACTGCTTTCCAGTTGAGCATATTAAATTTCTCGCCCAATACTAGCTGGGCCATAGCGTAGAACAGTTTTGATGGATGAAATAAGTTCATTATTAACGATCCGTCAATACCTGTAGGTGGGATAAACCTCCCTTGTAAGGAGTGGACATTATTGAATCGGTTCCAAACTGGACTGGGCAGATGTAACTACTGGAAATACAAATGGAGATTGACAGTAGATAAGTAATGTGATTACGGGGAATCTATCCAAACAATGGATCACATAGTTTCAGAGTGCTCCTTGCGCTGTTTTACGGAGGGATTAGCTAGCCTAAATAGAATCAGTGAGGCAGGTTTTAAATGGCTTGATGGATTGGATTTAGCTTTGTGACAGGATATCATTTGCTATTTATTCATTTATTTAACATTTTTATTATTATATAATAACTTTTGAACTTTTTTTCCAAGTATAAAACTCAGCTTTTATACTTTAAGCCAAAAGAATTGGGTAGGTACACCAAAGAAACTAGTTATCAAAATCTAAATACTATTTCGTACTTCTACCATACTAAGCCGGCGTGGTGGGTCAGTGGCTATAAGGTTTCGGACTGCGGAGGGCAAGCTCCAAGGTTCGAAACCCCACTGAGCCAACGGTTGGTACTTCACTCATTGAATAAAGTTCACGCACAGGCTTGTAGCCCATGTGAACTTGGGAGTGAAGTTTTTTATTAAAAAAGAAAAAAAAATTTTTTTATAGTTATGTTTCCAAGGATTTTAGTTTCAGTCAAAAAATAATGTGTTATTCAATATAATATAGTACAAAATGTGTCTGGTTACTTGATGTTTGAATAGTGTTGAAGAAAATCATGATCTGATTGTATTAAGAGTATTTTACTTATGCAGAATTTAACAGGTAAAAATTTTGTTCCAGAGATTTCAAAGTGAAGTGTCACTTCCACCAGACCAGCTAGAGGCAGTGTTTGAGTCCCTCGACACCTGCCACAATGGCTATCTCACTCTAGACCAATTCCTCGCAGGAGTCAGTTAGTAAATTTATTTGATTAACAAATCAATATTATAAGTCATAAAATGAGTAAGAACTCTCTTTCTCTCTTTTATATATTTGAACTTCTTGTGATATGAATTTTACTAAATTAGGTTTTAAACTGTTCATTCATGAGGTCTTTTCCAAAGTTTTGTTTCAAAATAAGCGAAATAACCGCAGTTTAAAACGTATAATAGAGTGATTAAGTATAATGAAAATAATTTTCCAACACTAAAGCTTGCTAAGATGATACAGAAAGGAGTATACAATACCAGGATGGAGTAAGGAATCAGATAACCTTTACAAAGAATTTAATACTACTGAAAACTCCAACATGGCTAATCTGCTGCTGCACTCTCTTGACAGTACCAGAAGAGAAACATGGATTAAAACTGTTGAAGATATAAACTTTACCCACAGCAGTAGAAAAGTGTGGTCATTTTTATGGAAACTCTCTACTGTTAAATTTCCAAACCATAGAAAAGGCTTCTATAGTCAGGTTATCAAAGTCAACCAGACATCCTTCTGACAAACACTTGCTTTACAAATTGAATGAAACAAAAAAGAAACAAATGGCACCCCTGGAAGTCTCAAGAAATTTCATGGAGGAAGAGATAGACTACCAGATATAAAATAGATAGGGCGATTTCCGTTATACCAGCAGGAAAAGCAGCCAGTCTTGACGGTATCTTTCCGGAATATCTGTTACATGCGGGTATCAAAGTTAAACAATGGCTTCAAACAGTCTACAATAAGATATTAGCTACAGGCAATTTTCCAAAATATTAAAACAATCAAAAGTAGTAGTTGTTCTGAAGCAGGGCAAAAATCCTGAACAATTGGAAAGTTAATGCCCAATTTCTTTTCTTAGTATTTGTTATATGTTGTTGGAAATGCTGTAATACAATAGAATAACACCCATTTTTGAGTCTAATGTTCCAGTTGAGTAGGCTGGTTTTCGCCCTGGCCAAAGTTGTAGTTACCAAATCCTAGCTCTGACATAATTTATTAAGACTGGGTATGAAAAGAAGTTAAAAACATCTGCAGCTTTTATTGATCTTACAGCGGACTATGACACATTATGGAGCAAAGGTTTGTTGTTAAAGTTCTATAGCGTCCTTCCCTGTCCCTTTCTATTGTGACTTTTGGAGTCAATGCTTAGTGTGCCAGGATAATAAAAGTTTATCTCCTATAATTTTGTTCCAACGTGTAAACCGTTGACATCCCAATCACAAAGTATTTATATATATATATATATATATATATATATATATATATACACAGATGATTTTGCTTTAGCTTACCAGCATAAGGACAAGCTTGAAGAAACACTCACAAGTGACCTTGCAGCCCTCAAAGAATATTTTAGAACCTGTAAGCTAAATCCTAACCCATAAATAATTTTTTATGACACATTATTTTTACCTTTTATTTTTATGTGACATTAACCAATGCAAATGTATGTATTTGTCAAGTGGTAGATTAGTTATTTTATTTGAATAAAAGATTTTAAAAAAGTCCTTTGAAGCAGCCAATAAAATGTCAGTTATATCAATAGTTTTTGATTTTTGTTTTTTATTTTTTTTTTTTTTTTAATAGTACCAGGAGACCGAGCTTTGCTCAGTTGAATTTTGCGAACTGAAGAGGTAGCATTCATATCTCCCAGAGGATCCAAAGATTGTTTGTTGTTGCTCTCTCTTGTAGGTTATTAATACAATTTTGTTTCTGAGTCTTCCATCTTTACCTTTAGCCCCTTTGAGGAACTCGGCCTGCAGCCTCGTGGGGGAGCTCGGCCTAAGGCTTTGCCAGGACACTCTGCAACAGGCCTCTGCAACTTTGCACTTAGAAAGTTCGGCCCGCAGCCTCACCAAGGCTCTCTGCTACAGTCCCATTTGTAGATCTCAGCATGTCGCCTCGGCCTACGGCCTTGCCAGGATTCTTAAGCATGAATTTTGGTTTTTGCGGCAGTGGAGTTCATAAACATAGCCTTTTCTAAAATCTGTTGATATTAAGGGAAGAATACCTTAATTTGATACTCCACTTGAGTGTATTAGTTTATCATTACCCATTTTTGGGTTTAAGAGCATATTTTTTTTTGAGGGGGGCAGAGTTTGCCAGGTTGACCGGTGCCAATCAATTTCTCATGGTTGAAAACCCCAACAAAAATTTAAAATCCTTGGAGCAAAAAACATTTGTCCGAATGTGGCTTGTTTTAATATTAGCGGTTTTAATTCTCAGAATATGAATAATTGTATTCACATTTACATATTTCTAATCTGTTAAATATTTGTATACAGTGTAATATTATGTCATTAGATAAAGTCAATTAAGTTTTGAAGTTAGACTACAACAAAATAGACAAATTTTCATGAAACTTGTTAATACCATATTTTTTTTAATGATGTTTATTAATTTTATAGTTACTAAAATGATATTATCTTGATATAATTACATATAGTATGTTATGAGTTTATATTACTCTGTAAAAATTACTAATTACTAAATTAAAAAAATACTATTTTTTTAAATATCTGGAAAGTGTTCTTGTATTCTCAGTAAAGTATTTAGGAGAAAATAACATCACTGTCCCCAACCTCATTCACTAAAAAACTACTTCTTTTGGCTGATGCACTTTCTACACTTGTAAAAAAGATAAGAACCAAGTTAATGATGCTTTACTTGTTTGTCTTAGTTAGAAATGTAAAAGGTGTTACTGTACTCTTGTAATGTAAAACGATAATACTTACTTTTAATAAATTTATTTTTATCGATGTTTTAAATTTAGTTATTAGATACTTTTGAGAGTTTGAAAGTAAGTATACGTTTATATACTTGAATCACTTTGCATCATTTGTATTGTAATGGTTTAATCTGTGCAGATCATTTGAGTGGAGGCAAAGAAATGAACAACCGATCAGACAGTGAGCCTGACCTCTCCATTCAAAAACTGTTGAATTTAAATGTGCTGCACAAGTGAGTTGCAGGGTTAGTTGGAAATCAGAATAATTTTAAAATCATCACAAATAATATACAAATGTAAAGGATCTAGAATGATCTCAGCCAGCTATTTTATGTTAGAATAAATATAATCAGTAACACTGTTAGTAGAACTAGAAGGGCCCTTACTTGCATTAATACATAATAGTATATGTAACCCGGGCTTCCTCGAGTTGCAACATTTATGACCTAGGGTTCATAAAGAGGTGCTGAAGTTACACCCAGTGCTAGAGGGCCATAAAACTAGTGCTCGAGTTGAAACCAACTAGCTGCAGCTGTACCATCATTGAAAGGAGTAATTTTTCAATGCTCAAATGATAAATATTCATATTGAAACTAACTTTATATATCATGAATTAAATGCAAATACTACATTTAAAATAATTGACAGTATTTGAAATGTGCAATCAATGTAGAACAATTAATATTGCACAAGTGAAATTACTGGTTGTTCTGTCATTTACAACTGAGATGAGGAATTCCAATAGTTAGGCTTATAGTTTTCACTTATTAATTATACTGTACCTTTTTTTTACGTACATGGGTGCCCATCCCTCCCAACGGGATGGCACATTCCTCCAAAAAATTTCATAATCATCCCCAATTTTTAATAGAACGTAAACCTTATTCACTGTATACATTCAACAAATTTAAATTATATTTATATAGTCATATAATTGCAATACATAATTTATTAGATGCATTCATTCAAGTTTACTTATTTGGAATATCTTCTCTTTATTTAACTACACTTTCACACGTGCTACAATTGTTTGAACTTAAAACATAGATACATATCTCCTTAGTAAATGTTACTACTTCATTATTTTATGATAAACTCTCCCCAAAATAAGATTATAAATGTAACAGCATATTTAATTTTAAAAATACCAAATTATTTAAGAAGTGGTGTACAGAAAATAAATTAACAATCAATACAAATAAAACACAAGATATATTATTTTCGTTGGATCCAAAGAAAAAGAAAAAACAAAGAATTGAAATTTTTAGGAATAATATTTTACTCACATATTACCTGGAACGCCTGTACTAATTATACATCCAAAAAAATATCAAAAGGAATTTTTGCTCTTTGAAGAATTGAACATCATGTAAATACAGATATTTTATTAATAGTATACTATTCATTCATTCACAGCACTTATCTTACTGCACTCTACTCTGGAGTAACAGTCCTGCTCATGGCAGTAACAGGCCATCATAATAATAAAAAATATTCTCTAAAAGGCAAGCTGTAAACAATTCTTTAAAGAACTTAAAATTATGTCTTAACCTTCTTTATATGTTTTTCTCTGTTTATCATATCACAAACATTTATTGACCACGCGTATGTCAAAGTTTCAAACTGGGACGTGATCAATGTGGAGGCGAATGTAGAGATAACCGACATTACTGACCACTGTCAAATAAACATGCGTGTGTGTGTCAGAGATAAGGAGGATGAGGCCTCAGAGTCACAGCCTGCTTATCGGGTGAACTATGAGCTACTCCGCAGCCTGCTCGATAACGTTTACTGGACTGATGTTTATTCTGAACGGAATGCATCGCTAGCTTTCGATCTTTTTCATGATAGATTGTTGGATTATATTAGTGTAAGCAAAACTAAAATTAGATTAAAAAATAAGTTTAAAAAGATAAAACCGTGGATAAACAATTACATTTGTATGAAAATTAGAGTCAGAAACAAACTCTTTAAGAACGTTAAAAAACATCCACAGAATGAAAATCTAAAACTATACTACTTAAGATACAGAAACAATTTACAAAATGAAATTCGCGAATTGAAAAACGCCTACTATCAAAACAAATTTAAAAATTGTAGTAAGAATACTAAGAAAGTCTGGAGTGTAATTAACGAACTTACTGGACAAAATCAGCTGAAAAATGTTTCTTTTTCTTTGAAAATTAATGATGAAATTATTGATGATCCAAAAAAGGTTGCTGAACAATTTAATAATTATTTTTTAAATATCACTGAGAGCCTAAATTTAAATAAAGCTAAACCTCTAAATTTTGAAAACTTGATTTATAAACACACTTTTGAATTTAATAGTCAAATAAATTCCATGTTTATTGAGCCTGTGGGACAGGACGAACTTGAAAATGTTATTAAATCTCTGGGCAATGGAACTGCCCCAGGGATAGATGGAATACATTCATGGCTTCTGAAAGAGGTATATCCCAGTATAATCCATATTTTGCTGCACTTAGTTAACTTAAGTTTTGAGACTGGTATTTTTCAATGTAGACTTAAGGATGCTGTGGTTATACCTATATTTAAGAGTGGTGTAAAGTATGATTGCAGTAACTTTCGCCCGATTTCGCTGTTGTCTACTTTTTCTAAAATATTTGAAAAAATAATGGAAAAAAAATTGATTAATTTTCTAAACCTTACAAATTTTTTTAGTAAAAATCAGTTTGGTTATTTAGCAGAACTAAGTACAGAGAATGCCTTAGAACATTATATGACAGAAGTTTACGATGCCTTGAACTGTGGAAAATTTGTTACTGGTTTGTTTCTAGGCATAAGAAAAGCTTTCGATACTGTAAATCATGAAATTTTGCTCAACAAACTATACAAAATTGGAATTCGAGGTGTGCCATTTAATTGGTTTCGGAGCTATCTCTTGAATAGAAAACAATGTGTAAAAGTTGGATTATGCTTTAGTAAATTTGGAGTGATTTGTCAAGGAGTGCCTCAGGGCTCTGTATTAGGAGCAATTTTATTTTTAATATATATAAATGATTTTTGTAATGGTAAATTTGATGGAATATTAACTTCTTTTGCCGATGATACGGCTCTATGCTACGTTAATAAAGATTTACAAATGCTACAGCAATCAATGAACAAAGACCTCTTATCTATTCAGTGGTGGTTTGCTGAAAACAACATGAGTTTAAGCTTTGAAAAAACAAAATATATAAATTTTAGTTTGAGGAGAAAAATATGTTTTAATATTCCAATTCTTTATAAATGCGTTAGTTGTCTTTGTATTGAGGGGCAACAATGTACTGATTTTTGCAATGAAATAGGAAATGCAAGCCATGTAAAATATTTAGGGGTAATATTAGATGAAGAAATTAGTTTTAAAAGACATATCTCGGTACTAAAAGGTAAATTGAACAATACAATAAGGTATTTTTATTTTCTTAGAGATTTCTGCAATGAACAAATTTTAAGAATGCTGTATTTTTCATTAGTTCAAAGCAGGATAGAATATGGAATATCTTTTTGGTGTGGCACTTATAGTTCAAATGTCGATCCAATATATATACAGCAAAAACATTTTATAAGATTAATTTTAAAAAAGTCTTCAAGAAGTCCATCTCGTCCTTTATTTTTGCAATTAAACCTACTCCCATTGAAGAACTTGTTTATATATAATGTTATTAAACTGTTTTATAGCAGAAGTAGTAATAACTACAATAATAATCAAATCTTATTTAAAAAAAGGCTGAGAAAATATAATGAAGTCTATGTACCAAAGCCAAACTTCCCTTTTTTCACTAAAACTTTTAATTTTGTGGCACCCAGGCTTTATAATAAAATGCCTGATCATATAAAAATTACTATAAATAAAAACATCTTTTTGAAAAGACTAAAAACTTGGCTGATACATATAGAAAATGTTGATAGTTTATTGGAAATTGAAGCATAAGGTGCAAAATGAAGAAAAATATATTTATTTTAGTGCATGCATGTTTGTATGAGTGTGTACTTAGAATGTCTGTATAGTTGTGTACATGGTATTTAATAAATGTAGGATTTTGTCTTGCAAAAGCTAGTTATTTCTATGAATGCACTTATGTTTAACTATGTACATATTTTAAAAATAATGTTAAATATTAAGCACTGATTAATCTGTAAATTCTGTTTAGTTTGTTTTTTCTGATCGCTGATTTATGTTTTAAGAATTATATATGCACGCACCTCAAATCTGGCATAGCCTTTGAGGTCGTAAATTTTCTCATTTTTGCATTATGTATTTGTTTTGTTTTATGGATGTGCATTTTTCTTGATGGTGCATTGTTCTTTTATAGTATTAGTGTTCTTTTATAGTATTAGTGTTCTTTTATAGTATTAGTGGTCAGTCCTGGTATTGTTGTAGTGAAAATAGTGTGGTGAATTTGTAATTAAGGGACATGAACATTATTAATTTATTTTGTTATTAGGTACATCTATGAAATAATTTGTAGTATAGAACGAGAGTATTAATGTAAATTTGAGAAAATAAATATTCTTATTCTTATTCATATATTAAACCAGTGGTTCTCAACCTGGGGGGCGCGCCCCCCTGGGGGGGCGTGAGAGAATTTCAGGGGAGGCGTGAGGGTACAAAGAAAAAAAATTAAAAAATATATATTTTGTTAAAAAACAAAAACTTTCAAAACCATCAAATAAACTTTTGTATTTAAATATATCTGGATTTTTATTTTGCATCCCAGCTTTTGCTAACGTAGAGTTAGCATCGTCAGATTCATAATTTCACTGTTCTAACTTGAACCAACCAATTATTGACTGGAGGGGAGGCGTGAGCTATCTTCAGTGTTCAAAGGGTCAAACCGCTGTATTAAACAAAAAATTTCTAAATTTACAATTCAAATTAGTATGCATAACTATTATATAAGAAACAAATACAATATAAGAAGAAATTATTATACATATTACAAATTAATACATAGTTTTGAAAACAATTCAATCAAAATGTTTAATAAATTACCAATACATATAAGAAATTTAAAAGAAGATACTTTCAAGAAAACATTGAAAAAAATTTGGGTGTGCGTCGGACCACACGGTGGAAGTTATACTTCTTTGGCCATTCTCATACACCCACTCACGCACACAAACAGACAGGATATATAAATGAAATATAAGACATTTTTCAATATTATTCAATATATTTATCTTCAATATATTATACGTGACTTCATTATTAATGATAATACACCTATATTATCATTATCAGTAATTTCTTCGATTAAATTTCTTCGATTAACAATCGATTAATCGATAGTTCTTAAAAATTTGTTCTTACTTTTCAGCGTGACGCGGTTTCTCGACCAACATCCCATCCCAAAGTGTCTAACGGGCGCAAAGAAGTATAACTTCAAAAAAATTGTCTATATAGAATTGAAGATTTTAAATTTCAAGAATTGTAAGAAGATTATGAACTATTTTTTCTCCTTTTTTAATATTTTTATTTTATATTAATTTACTATTTTACATATTGTATGTCTAATACTTTTTATTAAGTGAAGACAATAAAGATTATTACTATTCGAACAAGCAAAAAAATAAATTGTATAAATAAAGTATAACCTTGTCTATCATATTCTGAAAACATTTTAATGAAACCTTTTGAGATAAATCAGAGTCGGTTTCTAAAAAAAAGGCTTTCATAATTTACTATACTTATATACTCGTAACACTAAATATAAAGATGAGCAAAATCTCCACAGATGTGATAACAATTCTATCATTCAAATAAATGTAGCACAAAATGGTAAAATTAAAATACGAAAATTGAAACAAAATGATAAATCAAAAAACTTAGTTATAATACCAAAGTCAGCGTATGATTTTATAACTACCTAAAATTTAGAGACTTTAAAAAAAAATTATAGACAATGTCATTCGTCTAGTTTTTATTATTTAATACTAATCAAACTAATGAGAAGCAGATCACACTGACGCAGTCCGCTTTTCTGATTATTGATGTTGGCAATCAACAATTCAAACAAAATAGTAAATTTCGTGAGAGTATGGTCTAACTCTAGGTGATTCCATTTTTGTAAGGTGATACAGAAAGACTCATCCTTTCCTATCGGGGTATTCAAGAAAACTACAGGCCTGAATTCTTGCGATGGCCAACAAAACAACGAAGCAAGTGCAGGGTTTTTCTGTGGTCAAATAGGCATAGAATTGTGATGAACACTTAATAAAATTTAAATGATGATTTCAAGATACTTATGGATCAAGTGGTTCATTTATGTTTATTATTTACATGATCATGAAGAGAAAAAATATCTTTAAAAGTAAATATTGAACTTGTAAAACCTATTCTAAAACACTTACTAAAATCCCCCCAAGTTTAGGATTCCTCCAAAACTATTGCTGATGGCGCAACGTGCATCGTGGAACCCCCTCCCCCCATGGGCAGCCTTTTGTATATATAGAATGATGCACTGTTGATAATATAAGGTAACTAACGGTTGACTATTTTTTATATACAACTAATATGACTCTCAAATTTTATACTTAGAAAGAATGACATTTTCAAAGTGTTTTTTAACTGCATTCAAAATACCCTTGAACCTTTAAAACTGTCAAAATGTGAACAATTTTGGTAAAATATGTCAAATTTCACCTTCCTCGAAGACCATTAGATGTAAGAGCCCTTATTTCTTGTTATGCTCATATCAACGTCACACCCTTCATGGGATGTCATCTAAATACTACATATTTTGAATTTCTGTTGAACATCATTCCTTCCACATCCTCAGTGGATGGTTAGTTTCTCTCATCCGTTGGTGATAGGTCATTTTGAATTGTACTGTGTTCTTGTTTATTTTTGTGTAGTCGGATTTAATAATTTTAATCATACAAAACCTTTCAACACAATTATTTTAATGCTGAGGCAGCTATTGTCCAGCCATTGTTCTAGCACCACCGTGACAGGTTCAGTTAAGGGCCCATCAGATTGAACCAAGACCCTCTGGGGCTGTAGCTTCATTTCACTCATGATTGCCATTTAAATGTAATTATTTCCCCTATAGATTTATTCTAAATGACTGATTTAATAATCCAGGTACCATTTACTATGGTGGTAAAAGGGCATTCCAGTCTTAAGTAGAAAATACTTTGTTTTTAGTTGTAATGGTTCATTTAAAGCACACTTCTTATGTTTAAACTTCGAGGAAGATAAATTTAAAATAAACCCATCTTGAACACTGAAGGAACATTAAACTTAGAACCATCCTTGTATATGTGTATGTGTGACAACTAGTGTGATACCTCATTAATGCACAGCCACAAAATAGAGTAAACTTGACTGAGTAGACTCATTTTGAACATCAAAAACAACAGTCACAGCTAACTCACCCACCTTGTATACCATAGTCAAACTTAGTATACTGTAAGTTAATAAGTGAACAAGACTCTTGATATCCTAATCTATTTACCTATAACAACCATTTTATAGCATGTCCATAAATGTTAGAAATGGCACCAAAAGATTCAAGTGCCTATTCTGATCACTAGAACAAAGATGGTCCTCTCAAAACTTATTTTCTTATGTGCTGAAACTTATGAGTATCTTACAATCAAAGTATAGTTCGTATATAAGGTGACCCCCCACATCCCCCTCTCATCCCTATTTTACCCCTCCCACTTTAATATATCATCCCAAAAAAATGGACAAATATCTTTTGGTTACCACTATATGGCTAAAAATATTTTTGTCACTATTCCTGATGATACTGAAGGTAAACCTTCTTCTAGGTTCAGGCTTTTCTCTGCTATTCTTTGCAACATCCTAGATTCAGACAGATTTAGGTGGTAATAAATAACCCCAACCCGCCACAGTTTTTTTTTTTTTTTTTTTTTTTTTTTTTTTTTTTTTTTTTACTCTGAATATTTTACTGTTTAAATTAAGTGGAATTATTTTCTTTATACATTTCAACATTTATATTAGTAGACATTTTTTAGAAGAAGAAGAAGGATAAGAAAGAATACATGATAACAAAACAGATGTATGAAATCATTGATCTGCATTCAGACATTTTCATAACTTCTAGGAAATCCATAAAGTGTTTATTTGACCATGAGGAAGTCCTTTGATTCTCCTAAGAGAATCGTGTTCATAGAGCCAATTTTGGCACCAAAAGTGTCCCAACCTTCATAAGTGAGAAAGATATAATAAACCGTTTTGGGACTGAATGTCTATATTTCGTCATTTACGTTTTTTTCCCTTGAGGACCGAAATGAGGAAATATGGTCATTACTAAATTTTATGTTGAGGACCACATGACGATATACCGTCATTCAAAGTTTGTTATACATAATATCTAATTTACTGCTTACGATAACTTGTACATCTTTGGGATGATATGCAGACGTTCGAGCACAAACGTTGGAGATGGAATATAACATCAATGAAAAGAACTGACAATAATAGACAATGAGTTAATTTTAACAGACAAAGATTCTATTCCAATAGAATCATAATTTCTTTATGAATTGATAATTAATATGACCGAGATTGAATTTTACTGAGATTTCTTAATATATAGAAATGGAAAGATTTCTATTTCTATATATATTATTGATACAGTATTAACAAAATATTTCATGTTATAATTTTTTTATTTTCAATCCGATTGTTATAAGTTTTTCTGTGTTTGTAGGTGATTAAGTTTAGGCTTTAATAACACAGTTTTCCACTGGTAAAATATTTTTTGTTTACAAGCTGCAAGAGTATAAAAAAATTAATAGGTTTTTAAAACAAAATACACTTTTTTATGACAAAATATAAATATTTAAAAATTATGATACGACTTTTTGGACATTTATTCTGATAAAGTACTCAATTAGAAACATTGTGGCCAAAGAAGTACCCTTGTTTCTTTATTACAACAGATTTTATAAATAAATGTATAAAGACTTGCGTTTCTCCAAATTTTCAGCCCAAACATGTCGCACTTGAAAGATAAAAAACAAGTTAGCAAATTTTTTTTGTCGGTCCTCAAAGGGTTAAGTTTATCATGAAATTTTAAAAGCTTTTATCAATTTCATATATTTCTGAGGGATTTTCAGGTTTCATCAGACAATTTTGGAATGAGTAGGACAGGACTAAAAATCATAATAGTTTCTTGACTGTCCAGATTATTCAGTTAATAATAGTGGGATTCAAGTCCTAGATGTTTTAAAAAGGAGATGTGCTGACGGAATTAATGGGACACCTCATTAAATCATCTTTCATTGTATTTGTGAAAAAGCAAGGACTAGAAACCTTTAGGCCCTCAGAAGGCAGAGCCTGTGTTGAGGTTCTGTATATTCAAAGATTAAAAGAGAAAGTATATTCAAAAACTCTTTTAATCTTTAGAGGGCAAGAAAGTATATTTAATAAATAATAAATCACACCAAGATAACTAAATGATTGTTATCATGACTTCAGAAATTTATTAGGATTACTTTTGAAGGCTTGTCACTACTTCCATTCATTCATGATTCAAAGGACCAGATTTTAATTTCTTAGGGAACAAATTTAGATTTCTACAATCTTTAATATTTATTGGAATTACAATTTTGATTCCAAAAAACAATAACTATTTACATGGTTCTGCTGTAATTTTATTACTATTATGATAAATTTCTTTTGTTAAATTAGTACTGCTTTCAAATTGGTTTCAAAAGTCCCAAACTATTTTTAAACTAGACCAAATATAGAATATATATTTTCTATATTTGGATAAAAGAAATTGCAAATTTTTGTTCAATATACTGTACAAAAAAAATATTACAAATTCTCAAAATACCAATAATTATAATTTAAGAAACAACTCCATACAGTACCAAAAATACTTAACAATGCTAATTGAAAAGTTACCATTTTGTAGTTGAGGAAGATTAGTAAATTATTTGAAGTAAAAATACATACTATTAAAAAAATATTAACAGCATTTCAAAACCTTCACGAGGACCAGTATGTCCAGGTGAAGATTGTTTAGACAGAGTTTAAGAAAACACACACACACACACACACGCACACGCACACACACTCACGCACGCACACAATAATCTTTATAAGAACTAAAATGGCATAATTTAATCATGCTAAAAAGAAAATTATGATTTATGTTGATCGCAATACAAGTTTAAAAGCACAATCAATTTATATTTCATTTTCAAAGAATGTAAGAAGAGTAGGTACTGGCAAATATGATCAAATTTGCTAGTTGAATATTAAGTAAATAACTATAGTAAATAAATGTTTTGTTTTTAAAATCAAATAGAGATGTTACTGAATTAATTTCCCTTAATAACTGAACCAAAACTCAGTTTATTATTTTGGTAGAAGGGATTCAAAATTCTTGTCAAAATTACATCAAAATTTACAAGATATGTAATTCAACACAAACACATATAACATAAAAGCACACAATTTCTTTATGACTTGAAGAATATGTTTATGCCACATTTGTCTAGGACATAGTGAACTTTAGCTCAGTAATATTGATAAATTTATTGGAAGATTAATCTGAAAGAATTATTCAGTCATAACAATTTACATTGCAGAAATAGAGCCACTATCGCCATTAATGTTAAATGTTTTCAGGAGTGGGGAGTTGATGTGTGAAGTGCGAGGGCTGGTGGGTGGAGATGACACATGGCATCAACTTACAACGGCACTATTCTCTGACATTAATCAACTGCTTAGGCAGATCTCCCAGCTGGAGGAAACCCTTAAAGCCAGAGAAAAACACCACCAAGAAGAGGTAGGCTTACGTCAAGAAGATGTGTCTTAGTAAAAATTTAGTATTTAAAAAAATAAAATATAAATTTCATACATAAAAATTCAGCCTGGTTTGAGTATGTTTGCAAAATTCGCACAGTTCTTCGGTTATTGATTTGAAATTAGCATTCCATTGCACAGTGACTTGAAGGTTATTGTGCACAATCTTGGCAGGACATTGTGTCACTAATGTCACAATCACCTTTAGTCAAGTTTTATGAAAAAGAAGTGGTATAGTTATATAGTAACATGTTTTTTCAATGTACATAATTATTTTTTAATGTATTGTACAACTTTCACAGGAAAAAATTTACCGTTTCATAAAATGTGTCAGTATCATACAAATTTCTTTTGTTTAATCTGATTTATCTCCTTTTTACATTTAATGATTTGTATCGCATTTTCTTAATACAAATTGTATCTTAAATACAGCCAATGATTAGATATCTATAAGAAGCGAAAAGTAATAGGGAAATAGTCAGACTTCCTGATGCAGAGGAAACAAGCTTAGCACGGCTGCCAATATACAGGGCAGGTACAGAATTTCTGCCATGTACTCCTCTACTAACCCAATAAACCTGTCTGCTGTTTCCTTTCTCTCATTCTAACGATAATCTCATATGTAAGAATAAGAATAAGAGTAAGAATTTGAACTCTTACCTCTCTCCGCACTGTCTCTGTGCCATGTCTCTCTCTAGGTGGCCGCACTGTCTCTGTGCCATGTCTCACTCTAGGCTGCTACGCATAGGGGTGGCAAATATTTTCAACATATTAATATATCAAATTATCGATACATCACTAACCAAATATCGATATAACAAAAATATCGAAAGAAAAATATTGATATATTGGGTAACCGATATATCAAATTGTAAATGATTTATCTGTGTAAAATAATGCAGTAACTCTCATGTCATGGCCAAAAATACCCTCATGTTTTGATGTCACTATTAAGAATAGCCTACTGAGTGAAAAAATTAATTATGTACGTTTACGTATAGTACACAAAACAAGTTTTGGTCTGTGACATTGAATTACAATAATTCAAAATAAGAATAACTATATTTTTTGTTAAGAATAACCGGTACCTTTCATTTTTATGTTAATTATACAATAATAATGTAATGACATAGTTATTTTTGTTTTTAACAATAAAAATGCCTTTAGGCCTCTTATAAACACTAAAAATTAAACAAATTAATTCACTAAGGCATTTAAATTAGGCATCTTAGTCAGCGTTGTCAACTCACACAGAATTTACCCGTTCCACACACTGGTCTACAATAAACTACATTTTAGTGCCTTAACCTCACATAAAAAACTAAATAAAGTTACTTTATTATTTAAAGGAATGTTTATTACGCATAAGAGGCAATTTAAATCTGTTTTTTTTCCTTCAAATCAATGATTTTGAGGAAGGAGAATAAGATCATTATATATAAGTGATATAAATATTATAGTGATATGATATATCGGACCAAAATATCAATATTCCGATATTATCATAAGAAAATATTGATACTAATATATTGAAACATACTTATCAATATTTCCTATATATCGTTGCCATCCCTAGCTACGCAACAAGCTCGACCTAGTGGCAGTTGTGCCAAGATAGCAAAATTAGAAAAAAGTCAGACTTTTTAACATTGGCTTTTTGCTTGTTATATATACATTAGTACAGCTCAGGTATGATTGGTTGTGGTTCATTTTTAAAGGTAATAACTCAAGGAATGTAATAAAGATAATTACACGATATAAGGAAACTATAGAGCTTGTTATTATACTAATGATTTAATACAACAGATTGAATAATTGGAATTTTTCATGAATATTACAATAATTTTTCTAACCATAACTTTACTACAACTAACTGTGGAATCCTTGTAAACATTTACTATCATACTGTAAATAATTAAATGTCTGACAGCACTGCTCCACAATTCTTCTTTGTTAAAAAACACAGAAATACTACTTTTTTATGATTTTCCCATAAGAAATACATTGGGGCAGTTTGGAGGTAAAAAAAGACTGCCATTTCGGAACTGTGAAGAATTTTTCAGAATACCTTCTTATTGCACGCCTACAATATAAGACCAATCATCCTACAAAATGTTAGCCTCGAAGGTTTAGTGGTTTTCGAGAAACAGTGATCAGTGAGTCAGTGGTATTTGACTTTTATTTATACAGTATAGATTTATATGAGATAGTTCAGATATGACAGTATTGCACAGAAATAAAACTGCAAGTTTGTTAATTTGTGGGCTTGACGATACCACTCACGATCAAATAAGTTTGCCAAACCATCAGTCATCAAATTTATTTTCTGTCAAAATCAGAAAGCCATCAAACTCACCTTCAAACTTCAAAAGGACAAGCCAAGTTTGACAAACTAATTTGAATATGTGTGGCCACCTTAAACAAACATTATTATGTTTGGCTTACACAAATGTTTTTGTTGCTTGCTTTAGCTGCAGAGGCTTTATGAAGAGTTTGAGAACCAACTTGCTGATGAACGGAATAGACACCAAAAGCAAGTGAGTGTATGTAATATAATGAATGATTAAACCAGTATCAAAGCATAATAGGAGTTATAGTAACAGTGTAATTTTTAAATTGCTGACTTTTCAATTAGTATTATTGTACTGATTTGTAATGGAGTCTGTAGTGGCCATGGCAATATTGTTTTATTTATTTATAATATGTAGAGGGTAAATTTGTGATATGCCTTCATCCACAAAGTTCTTACAATAATAAAATGTAAATATAATTTGCTCATTTGTCCACCTATGAAAAAAGTAATCCGTTCACCTATATATCAAGAGTGTACCTACTTACTTGGTCATATTGCAACCTACTTCAACAGCCTATGGTAAAAATTTGCATCACTATATTTTTGTATTATAATTATTTTTAATTTTTATATAATGCTATTTTGCTATTTTCCAATTTGAAAGTTTTTCAAATTTGAGGTAGAATAGATTATGTTAATCTACCTCACTATTAGTAGGGATAGCTTTTTGAAGGTTTATTTTTTCTCATTATTAACAAATTAAAAAAAAACATACCTAAGTGTTGTTAAGATGGAGCTTATATTGGTGTTATATGTTATATATTTTTATACTGTATCATTAAATCAAACACATTTACATTAAAACTATTATTAGTATATTAGGAGAGATAGGACATCAGCAAACTTACCTTAGATGTCACTAACACCAGAGTAGTAGTGAACAAATATAATAGAGTGACATGTACAAATTTTCTGTGCAACTGGCACTTCACTTTCTTCAGGTTCCTAAAGGAAGTTCTGATGCTGACCCTCAGATTGATTTTTTTTCTGTCCATAGGGATCTGTTTTTTTTCATTTTTTTCTCAGAATAGCTAGAGCTATTTGATTGCTAACAACATCAAATTGCATTTCACTGTCCATTGTAAATATTATTTTTCCATAAATGATTTTCACCGATACAATTTGTTGATTAATTATAATTTTTTAATGCTTTTTTGTTATCATTTCTTATTTATTAAACTAGTCAGTAGCATAGTTGGTTAAAGCCCAGCTTCATGAGTGAAAGGTTCTCAGTTTGATCCCAATCAGGGTCATAACAAATTTTGAAAGGGATCAGCTGATAGCCACTGGCTGTTTATTTTTCATTGGGCTATTATCTAATAATATTTTCTGATGAATTGTCGCTCTAAGTTTATAACAGTGACTATATTCACTCATGTACATTCATCACACATATTCGAAAAGTCTTAATTCACCCATATCTTGATGATCGGCATCTTAAGAATAAATAAATGAAATACCAAATGATTGTTGGTTTCATTGTTTTCTTCTTGTTTATTTTGGTTGTAATTAGGTTAATATTTATAGAACAAAACAGAAAAGAAATAGTCAATTATTTCAAATTGTTATTAGAAACACAATCAAATTCAAATCTAATTACTTTATTGTACATAACAATTGTTGAATATATTACAAGAATTTGTAATACACAAACAGGTACATTATTTCTTAATAATCAACTTTAAGAGCTACAAAGTTATGCCAGTTAAAACTACAACCATATCAGTTAAACTAAAACATCATCATTGATAAAATTATTCACAGAGTAATATACTCTTTCACCTATGTGAAAGAGTTTTTCTATAAAACTCTTTAATTTTTAAACAAATGTTACATAAGGGAGACTTTTTATTGACTGCGGAAAATGGTGAAAATTCTGTTAAGGATATATCATCACTTATAGTAATAAAGTTGCTACTCCCTAATATTGTATCAGAAACTTTTGGCATATTTAATATTTTGGTGACATGAGAAAAGTGATAATTAAATAGCTCTGCAATAGATACAGGGTCATTTACAATTTTCCCATCAAATTTAATTTTAATATTTTCTCTACGTTTAACGTTGAGACCAAGCCCACCCTTTACTACATCCCACATTGCCTTGGATTTGTTTTTAGATTGTAAGATATAGTTATTATTATAGAACTCTGCAACTACTTTTTTGAAAACCTTTTTGTACTGTTTAACATAATTTAAGAAATTAGTGTCGTTAGAGGTTTTAGTCAGTGCATGTAAACGTCTTTTACTATCAGAAGATATTCTATTACCTTGGGTAATCCATTTTTTACTTTTGTCTTTATTTTTAGACTTTACTAATTTTATGGGGAAAACTTCATTAACCGAAAGGTTAAAGATATTAAAAAATTTTTTGTAGTTTTTATCTACTGATAACAATTTTAATCCCAACGTTGCTGCATATTTTTATCAAGGCTTCTTAGAAAATATGAAGCCTTACTTATAGGAAAAGGGCGACATATTGCAGGTATCCCAAGTGAGTTAAAATTAACACACTCAGGCAACTGCACAAACAAAGCATTATGGTCCAACAGGCCTAGGTCAACATTTGATATTACAACTTCCCTGTAGTTCCTACTGGTTATAATGTTATTTATACATGACTGTGGTTTTACAAATTCATGTAAGTTGTCTTACATTTATTGTAAACCCAGAACTAGTGACTATATTCTCAAAACTTTGAATTACAGATGAATATGCTAAAACATTAACATTAAAATCAGCTGCAATAATAACTCTTTTCATAAGACTTTCCTTCATTAAAATGTCCAAAAAATGTTTCAGTTTATTTAAAAACAATTTTGTTACTTTAGCATCTGGTGCTCTGTAAAGAGAAACTACAAGAAGGTTGAAATCTTTAATTTCAACAAAAGAACCTTCAAAATTACAATCTTCATTAAACATTTTTAAGTCAGATCTTACAAAAAAATTATTTATTGAGTTATATTAAAATACAAGATCCTCCCCTAGAGTTATGCCTAAAAAATACTACCCACTAGTCTAAAATTATCCAATTTATTCAAGATAGACTGACTACCCTCACTTATATTATGTTCACTTAAGCAAACTATCTGTACTTTTTTTTATATTCTTTAAATACTATATCTAGGTGCTCAAACGACTTATCTTTTATACCCTGAATATTATAATAAATAAGACATATTTTTCGAATTTGATTTAGTTGATGTTTAATACCAGGCCAGTTGTTGTTTAAGTCAAATTGGAATTTATTTGTATATCCACTTGGATATAGCTTTTTTTGTATAGTGATTCTTTTTACTGACATCAGCTACAGGTGTTTCACAAACACAAAGTAACAAGTATAGTAGTAACCAGTAATAATTTACTGATTCACAAGTACAATTTCACCAATTCATGACTGTGTTTTTTACATTGTTACAAGTTACATGTCTTCACTTGTAAGCACAATTACTCTGCTTTCTCATTTCACTCATTACCTCACTATCACCTTGGTTTAACTTCACAACCTCACTGTAGTAAAGGTGACCAGGAGTAACTGGAGTGTTGTCAGGGGTAGTGTAGAGGGTGACACAACTGTAGTAGTGTAGAGGTAGACACAACTGATGAAATCATTGGTTGAGAATCTTGATCATCTTTGCTGCTAGGAGTAGGCCAACCAAACCAAGGTGAGTCCAAATTTGATACTGAGCATATTGCTGTATTTCTCATTGGTGAGCTAGGAGATTGAGCAAGTCTATTGTCAGGAGGTTTGAACTAGAGAATTTTGTTTTTAATAATTCCTGAGATAACTGTTGTCAAATATAAGGTACAAATTTATAGTAGTTTCGGTCTCTTGAAACTCCTCTTGATGGCTCATGGAATGTAACTATATTCACCAAAGCACCAGTTTCATTGCGAAAGTGTAAAATTTTTGAGATAAAATGGTCTACAGGAATGTTATCTTGAGTACAACCCATTGCAGGATGGGTTGATTAACAGATGAGTTGATTAAAGAACTTTTCTTTAAAACTAGCTGTAAGCTGTTTAAAAGCTTTATCATAATCTTCTAGTTTGGTTTTCCCATAGTAGTTAGGTTTAGTTAAAAGTTGTTAAAATGCAATAGTTAAAAGGCACCTCCACCTTCATTTATCCTCTGAAATGCTAGGTATTTGCCAATACAGTCACTAACAGAGGGTTTCCCAAACTGTTTTTTTTATTTATTTATTATTTTTTTTTTTTTTTTTTTATTCAACAGCAGCTCCGGCAGACATCTGCTTATTATGCCCAGTTACCAGAGAAACAATGGGTAAAAGCCACTGTTGTGTCTTTCGGATTTTGTTTTAACACCTCAGATATGTCCTGATTGGTGACCTTATACCACACAGCGCCAAATCTTTTCCAGGGATTTGATGAGTTCTTGAGTTTTTAATTTCTTTTTTGGCAAACATTATATCACAGATCCATTTACAAACACGTTTTCCCCTTTTTGTTTATATTTTACACTTGTTTTGTATGGTAGTATCTTTCTAACATGTAAAGGTTAAGTAAATGGACCTTTTCAGTATTTTTATAAACTAAAATTCTTATGTCTTTGTCGATTTTAGACACAAAACTATGCATTCTATCACTGCATCGAAGGTCGTAACGATAGGGAATGGAAGCAATGATCACATTTGTGTGTTTGATATGCTGTACTTGTCTCTCCAGGCTGCTCATCATTTGCTTAGATAATTTTCCAGAGACATTATTTTTAAAATTTGCAATATTATTACAACTGGCTATCAATATAACCTAATCATCCTCATCATAAGATTCCAGTTCTTTGGTTGTAGCTGCAAACTTCTAAACTGTTTCAAGCAATGCTCCTGGTTGTTACGGCCAAAAACTGCTCTTGTCTAATAACACAGTATTTAGATACAATGGCAAATCCCTACCTTGGCTGTCTGCCAATAAAGTCAAATATGATTACCAGTGTACATTTGTTGAATCTTTTTCTTTGATTTTTCCTTTATTCCGGGCTGTCATGTTTGTTTTACTGTAAGTATTGCACTTTGTGTTATTAATTTCCTCTTCTGAATCAGATAAGTATCTTAACTGTTTATAATGTTGATTTGACTTTCTTAATTTCTTACTGGAATTGGGTGTTTTCTAGTTTTGGATTTTTGATAGTGAACGTTTTTTAAACTATAACTATTGGCTGCAACATTTTTGTCAGTAACAAAGCTAACAGCCTTGTTAGAATCATATAACAAGATAAGATAAGAATCATTTAGATTCTTATCGTGAAATAAAGGGCTCACTTGAAGAAAGTGCCAGTGGTACAGAAAATTTGTACATCATGTAATTCTATTCAAGACGGCTGACAGCCAAAACAAACTGTGAATGTGCTCTCTCCTAAAGTTAGGGTTTTCTGTGTTAACTAAACCAACAAGGGTTATCTAGGATACTAATAACGAAAGGAAGACTGTAAGTCCATTCCAGTATATAAAACTTAATTAATAAGACTTACTGAAGAAGAATCCAACAAAACCTTCAACAGTATTCAATGCCATTATTCTTGACAATCTAGCTCAAATCACAAATTAAAACCATATAATCAATATTAACAAACTTAAAATTAAGCATAATTATTGTTTAAAGACTTCCTCAATATGTAAAGAGTGGATACAATATTTTAATTAAGCACATTTATATTATAAATTGGCTACACTGGCAATCAGAAGTGACGTCAGATGCCGTTACCAACTCAGACGAATAGACCTCCAACACAACACCATTACTAGCCGCAGTGAAGTTATAGTCGTATTAGCAGTGACGACAGTCTGTATGGCAATCCAACACCAATGCTGACTGTGCATTGGCACGCATACCTACAAAGCCTACCTCAACTCTTGATTACTCACTGCATGATCCTAATTTAGAAGCTTTTAAAAAATTGACAAGTCCATTATTCAACAACACATTTGAATAATTACTTAATTTTTATTTGTTAACAACAGATTATTATACATTAGTGCAATTCATATTTTTATAATGTCTATATAACACATTATTATATAAAACATTTATACAATTGAACCAATTTAAACTTTGACTGGAGCAATCAGATAAAAAGCTTAACTGAAAAACTGTGCAGACCCTCATAAAATGTAAACTGCCTAAAGCAGTCAGCCAAAGCTTCATCCAAAAGCTGTATTGAAATTTAAATAAAAAATAAATAAATAAAGATATGACTTTCTCAATATGAGATAAAGTCTTTGCCAAAGTTAAAGGATATCCCTACTGGCCAGAGATCATTGACAACATACTTAATGTGCACTTCAAAACTCAAAAATATGAAGTATCGTTTCTTGGGTTAAAAGATAGGGCAGTAGTTAATTAAGAAAGATTGTCTATATCACTACCTTTAAAATAAGGATACTCATGGAAAATTAAAACAGACAATTTTAAAAATAAACTGTTTAAAACTGTTTAATGATGCAATCAAAAAAGCAATACGTTATGAGCAAAAAAAAAAAAAAAAACGAAACGGTATGACTAACAAAAAACAAAAATATAGTAACCTGGAAAACTCTTTAATAAAAGATGGTGATCTTAGTATTGAGGAAGCTTTTAATAAGGTCACTTAATTTGATCAACAGGGAGAAGATATTGAGGCATCCCTGTAATTGGGCAGCCAAGAAATATATAATTTAAAAAATGAAATTTCAAACCTAAATTCAATAATCCTTAGTTTAAGAAAGGAGAACTGTTATATTAGTACTGAGTCTGAAGAAAAATTGCAAATTCCTTAGGGGAAAAGAACACCAACCTCGAACAGAAAATTTATTTCCTTAAAAGGAAATTAATTATGGAAGTCAGCATTAAGGAATAAGACCTTATAAAAAAATGAAAAGTAGAAAAAATATTTCAAAAATCAAATTGGTAGCCTCAATGCAGCCAAATCTTCCTTGTCAACAAAAGTAAAAGCTTTGGAACAGGAACTTAACAGCTTTAAAAAAAAAATAATACAGTACAACATTCAGATATGACAGCTACAGGGATGAGTGTTTGGCATTGCTTAGTAATCAGTGGGTCATGGATGACACCATTTCACTATATTTTGGCTTGCTAACTAAGGCTTAAATGTTTAATGAAATTTATTTTATAACACCTGCTATAAGTCAAGCCATTAAGTGTCTCAACAATGCCTCAAAAATTATAAAACCCCTCAATTTAGATAAACAGTCTTATATTGTCGTACCATTAAATAATGCTGAGAAAGACACTTGTGGATCTCATTGGAGTTTATTGTTTTATAGTAAAACTGAAAACACTTTCTTCTACTTCGATTCTAAAAAAAACTGCAATATTCAGCTTACTAAATAAGATTTTAGTCACTCCTACTTCTACTGACTCTGTAATAATAAACTGTACCTATAACTACTAAATAACGGAGCAAGGTATCATAAGAAAAAGGGCTCTTTTATGCAATCTCACTTTCAGCAATCAGTATAAAGAATTGAAAGTAGAAACAATTAAAGGCCTGTTTTTTAACAGCACTGAAGAAAAGTCTACATATAACCAATCTAAAGTGGTCAATGTATACAGGGCAGAAAATCACTGTAGTGAAGATATAAAGAAAAATGAGTTTTCTGTTAAAAAGGCCCATATTTCATGGACTAGATCTCGAAATAATATTCACAAGGTAAACATTAGACACTTGAAAAAAAATCCCGTGATGATATTCCACTGAGTAACAAATTTGATATTCTGGGTGGCCTTAATGGAGTAAGTAATGATAGTGTTAAATATTTATCTGTTAAAACAATTTCTATATCTCTTTTGAACTATACTCAAAATAAGGGTAACAAACAGATGGAAAAAATATAAAAAAAAAAAAAATTAAATATGAGTGGATAAATCCTCTTGTACAATCAAACAATTCTAATAATGTAAAACAAGAGAATGCATTATCCTTAATAATTGGTTACTCAACGATTAAGCATATACCTGTACCTAATTCTCAAATTAAAATTCATCCTGGATCTTATTGTTCATCAATATGTAATGAAATAAAGAGACATCAAAGTAAAACCCACCAGCCCAATACAGTCTTCATACAGTTGGGACTAACGACCTAAAACAGCTTCAGTCTGCAGATGAAGTAATGGGAAGAATGAAAAATGTCATCAGTTCAGCAAATACATCCTTTCCTAAATCTACAACTGTCATTGATGGTTTAATTAAAAGGAGAGATATGCACTTTAAGCTTATAAAACATTCTAACTCTTGTATCTGATGGCTTTGTCCTGACCAGCAAGTGGTATACCTAAACACTGACAAGTATATTGATGGTTCTTGTTTTGGTAGGGATGATATACATCTAAACAAAAAAGAGACCAAGATACTAGGCAGAATAATTAGTGAGACAGCTCTGAAGATTCATGAAATATGCACATCCTATAAGAAGCAAGATACTTCTGCACTTCTAACATCTGAAGTTAAAGCCAACCCTGTCTACATGAGAGTGTATCGAGTGATGACTAAGGCGACATCTGACACACTAGAACACAGGACTCCAACAGTCAACCAATGGAGTCCTCTCTTTTGAGTATGCTCAAATTGTGCTGCAAATTCTCTTGAAGATTTTCCTCCTGTACTAACCTCAATTTATAATGAATCCTTACATAGTAGCTTATATGTAGACAGTAGTTCTAACATATCTGACAACTTACATATTATCCAATGTCAAGAGTATGTAAACAAGCATTTTTTAGACAAAACTAAACAGTTAGGTGGATGTAATTTAAATTTTCATAATTCTCATGACAAAATAAATTCAACGACAACCGACACATTTAAAGCTAGCTTCTAAAATGTTCAAGGGATTAGCTTGAACATTTGTTAAATCAGCCATTAAATCCTGATGTAATTGCGCACTGACTCAGTGATGATAATATTAAGTTCCAATTTCCTACTGATTACTGTTGTGCGAGTGCCTTATGTAGGATTAACCAACTATAAGAGGGGTGGTACAGTGATTTTTACTAACAAAAATGTAATTCCAGAGTATGTAATGTTAGTAATTTTAGTCAAGAACTTCATTGTGAAGTAGCTGCTGTTTTTATTGATGATTTTAAACTTGTAATAGTATCATTATATCATTCACCCTCTGGAGACCCTAAAATATTCCTAAATATTATGGAGAACTTCGTGCCATTTGTAATCCAATGGTCTGATTACAGTATTGTAGTGGGGGGTGACCTCAATAAGAGTTTTGATGTTACCTCTTTTTCCACATTGAGCAGCGATTGGTGTAATATTTAAGGCAATATGGTTTTAACATTGTTAATAACACACCTACAAGAGGAATCAATTGTTTGGATAATGTTTTCATTAAATACAGCAGACTTTCTATTGAAACAATTTCAGTTAACATCTTCAACTTTCCATCCTCCGATCATGATGGAATTATTGTTACTCTTTCTGGATTGAATAATATAAAAACAGCTAAATATATATATATATATATATATATATATATATATATATATATATATATATATATAAAACAATTCCAAGCATTGTATCACTGTCACTGTTTCCTTTCACTCTAACAAAACTGTCATGAAACTTATTTTTTTATGATTGGCAATATATTCTATCTCCAAGAGTGATGTTCAAAGCATTCTGTAACATTTTCCTTAATAATGTAAACTGTCTTAAAACTGAGTGGTGACTGGTGAGGTTTTGGTATGGGGGTTCACAACTAACTATAAAACACCCCATTTCCTATCATAACAAATTAATAACTTAACTGAAATGGGGATAAATAACATGTTAAAATACATAGAAGGAAAATTACTTTTTAACGTTTTATTCCTGGTTGCTTAGGTACAAAATATTTTTAAATGTTTGCAGGAAAGCGTATGATTGGTAATTGTAAACCTAAAATTAGTGATTTCATAACAATATTTACTATACAAATATAAGATGAAAAAATTAAACTATATTTTTAAGTTTACATCTCGGCAGTTATCGGTTAGTGGAGGATCTGTCAGTCAAACACGCTTGAGGTGCAGTATCACTGAAAATTAAGGCTTTTCAGTGCATTTAACGAATGTATGATGTCTTAATCAGCTCTGTATAAGCAAGGAAAAAACAAACATATGTTTGTGGTTTTATTATTGTTATATATACAGGGTGATTCATGACATTCTCCCCCCACTTCTATAACATATTCTACTACTAAAAACAATGAAAAAATGTCATATAAACATAGGTCCAAAAACGCTTCGTTAGCGAGTTACAGCCATCGAAAGATTTCGTCATGGTTCATGGGCAAAAAATGAAATAATATTGTACATAACTTATGGAAAGGTATATTAGGATTGAAATTCCATGATTTCATATGTATTTTCACATGGAAAAGCTAATAAAATAGGTTTGAGAACTGTACCTTAAGTAGTTTTTGAGTAATCCGGGTTAAAATTGGGATATTAGGACAAAAAATTCAGTTTTTCTGTTTAGTGTACAGAAACGTTGTTAAATTGGTTACAAAGGCACACAACTTTCGTACATTATTTGTTTAGAATTTAATTCTGAGTAGATTGATATAAGTTGTGTAAAAAATACTACAGAAATAAGAACATAAACTCAAATTTATTAAATTAAATAAATTATTAATGCAAAAGAAATTACTATACAAATTAAACAAAATCATTGCTTTGGTCTAACAAATGCAATTATTATTATAATTGTTATTAAGAATAAAACTAAGAGTAAATAATAAATGATAAATCCAAAAAAATAAACAATAAACATTGTCCAGCATCATTTTACAACCAATAACAACGTAATATTGTACGCAAAACCTTTTTCTAATTTGTTTAATTTTTTTCCTAAGTTGGTAACGCATGAACAACAGCTGATCAACAATTATTTCCTGATCCGGTTTGTACATAACCTGTTAATTACAGTATAAAAGTACTGTAGTAGTGTTTTGCAAGTTACAAAAGCTATTTGTGTGAAGTGCATTGCAATAATAGTTTTCTGCGAGTTGTCTATTGGTTGTTTTGTCAGTGAAATAATGCCTTACGTATTTACATCGGAAGAATATGCTGATATGGTTTTTATTTTGGGTTATTGTAATGGTAATGCTAAAGCTGCTAGAGATGAATATGAACTACGTTACCCTAATAGGAGGATTCCAGATTCCAAAACAATACGTGAAACTTTCCTCACTCTTCGGGATACAGGATCACTACCAAGTATTCGTACTAGTTATGAACGTGCTTTCCAACATGATGATAATAACATTATTAACGCTGTTCTCCGAAGTCCAGGTGTAAGTACACGGCGTCTCTCTAGGCGGATAGGAGTTTCACAGTCAACTGTGTGGAGATCACTCAAGCGACATCAATTTCATCCATTTCATAAACAAAAGGTTCAACATCTACAGCCGGGGGATGGCCCACTTCGCTTGGAGTTTTGCTACTTTTTAAATACTAATCAACAACTGTACAAGCGTATTCTCTTTACTGATGAAGCACAGTTCACTAGGGATGGGGTCAACAACTTGCACAATGAGCACTCATGGGCTCAAGAAAATCCTCATGAGGTAATTGAACAGAACTTTCAACACCGATTTAGTGTCAATGTCTGGTGTGGTCTTATACACAATTGGCTGATTGGACCATTCATACTACCTGCACGACTAAATTCTGAGTTTTATTTGCACTTCCTTCAAGATGAGTTGCCACAGCTGCTTGAGGATATTCCTTTGCATCTCAGACGAAATTTGTTCTTCCAGCATGATGGAGCACCTCCCCACTTTTCTCGGGCCGTTATTACTCACTTGAATGATCAATTTCCTGGACGATGGATTGGCCGTGGAGGGCCTTACCCTTGGCCACCAAGATCACCAGATCTATCTCCATAGGATTATTGTATCTTGGGATGGATGAAAGGTCTAGTCTACAAGACAAGAGTTAATTCGCGAGAAGAATTAACTGCCCGTATTATGGATTCTGCTACACAGCTAAAGGAACACCCAAGAAAATTGAGAAATTCAACAAAAGCAGTACACAAACGTGCTTTAAAATGCATCGAAAATGGAGGCCTCACTTTTGAACATGTACTGTAGTAAAAAACATGTCTAAAGTTGGGAAAATCAATTTGTTGTTCTTTTAAGGTAATTTATGTATTTAATTTAATAAATTTGAGTTTCTGTTCTTATTTCTGTAGTATTTTTTACACAACTTATATCAATCTACTCAGAATTAAATTCTAAACAAATAATGTACGAAAGTTGTGTGCCTTTGTAACCAATTTAACAACGTTTCTGTACACTAAACTGAGAAAAACTGAATTTTTTGTCCTAATATCCCAATTTTAACCCGGATTACTCAAAAACTACTTAAGCTGAAACTTAAGGTACAGTTCTCAAACCTATTTTATTAGCTTTTCCATGTGAAAATACATATGAAATCATGGAATTTCAATCCTAATATACCTTTCCATAAGTTATGTACAATATTATTTCATTTTTTGCCCATGAACCATGACGAAATCTTTCGATGGCTGTAACTTGCTAACGAAGCTTTTTTGGACCTATGTTTATATGACATTTTTTCATTGTTTTTAGTAGTAGAATATGCTATAGAAGTGGGGGGAGAACGTCATGAATCACCCTGTATATATGTTATTGCTCAATTTATATTAATTTATTATTGTTTTAAAATTTAGTTCAAGGTATAATTAAACCTAAAAAATACAAATTAAAATTCAAACAGTGCTAAGGTTTATAAATGTTTATCATTATTATAATGTAAAGTGATCCTCAATATGTTATTTTTGATCATTGTTACCCAAAACACTTATTATTTATAATATGTATATTTGGGTTTTATTTACAATAGGCTACTTGTAGACTATTTATTATGTTGTCAAGTAATAGGCCTAAATCAAGTAGTAAATATCACAGCTTATTTTAAGAACTTAATTGTAAGTTTTGTTTTTTACTTTGATAGTTTGTTAATCAGTTTTTTGTTTCAAGATTGCACCAAATCCTTCCAGTTCAAGATGATCATGTAATCCTTTTATTGTAACATCTCTTGCATCTCTCTCTAAATATCTTGTGAGCATTTTCTTTTCTAGTAGATCAGTAAAAACAGGCCATCATTAATCTAATTAAACTAACAATTTATTATGTACTATACACTGTATAAAACAGATTCATTTTGAACTTGGAAACAACAATAAAGTGTACATATGTTTTAGTAAATGGTCAATAAAGCCAAACATGCATGTGTGTTGTGCTGGCTAAATGTACCCCTCCCCCCTAGACACAATGGAGGGCTATCAGAAATAGTTCAACAAAGTATTATATCTATAAAATAGTTCAAATTAGGAACTGTTGAATTCTTTGATTTAAACAATTATTTGCCTGTTATGGCCAAGCTACTGTTTGTAGTAATTATTTGCCTGTTATGGCCAAGCTACTGTTTGTAGTAATTATTTGCCTGTTATGGCCAAGCTACTGTTTGTAGTAATTATTTGCCTGTTATGGCCAAGCTACTGTTTGTAGCAATTATTTGCCTGTTATGGCCAAGCTACTGTTTGTAGTAATTATTTGCCTGTTATGGCCAAACTACTGTTTGTAGTAATTACTCATTACAAATGAGCAATCAATATATTAAGAAAATCTAATTGATTAAATCATACAATTGATAAGATAGTTATTGGGCATATGCCTGCATTGTAATTATTTATATGGTTGTTTAAAAGGTAAGAAAAAATGTCATACAAAATTCTACAATGGTAGTAGTATCTCATTAAAAAAACAAATAAAACAAAGTGAAACAATTATGAAATCAGTTGGTTTTAAAGCTGATTATATTTAGAGGAAAATTGAATTAAGAACTCAAGCTGTCTTTTTTTCAATTCCAACCTTGTTTTATAATACTTAATTGTCAATTATTATTACAATTATTGTATTGCATACTTTAATTTATTGTACAGTAATTTATTATAAATTAATAAAAATATAACTGATTGTAACTCATAAATTGGTTTATTATGCTGAATATCTATTAGGAATTCATGTTTTTCATAATATACCATAAACAAATATTAAATCTCCTGATTTTGCTCTCATTTGTCAGATGAGTCACAGAGAATGCTTATTGAAGGCTGAGCTCGGGGCAAGGGACCAGCAGATTGCAGAAATCCTGAGCCAAAAGGATCAACTCCAGGAACGGCTACAACAATCCCTAACCTATCCACAGCTCATCAAAATATCTAACCCTATGAAGGTATTTTTCATTAGCTAACCTATATATTCAGTTGGGCTATAATATAGAAAGACAAATTTGAAGGACAGTAATTTTTAGAAAAAAATTGTTTTGATCATTTGTTCATTTATCTGAACTGATAAATAATTGCAAATAATTTTACAAACTTGTAATAAATGTACAATAATGTACAAAATAATCACTCTATCTCAAAAACCACTAAAACTCCAAGGCTGAAATTTTGTAGGATGATTTATCCTATGTTGTATTTTTAGTCGCAGATTTGAGACAATATACAACTTTGTTCCTTTGGCATTGCCTTCTATCTCACCCTCTTCACCTTTAGGTAGAGCTAGATTTTCAACTTTTGTGCATAACTTAACACGGCTACTTTGTACACTCTTAAAGTAGAGTTACTTGATTTTCTTGACAACAAATTCTTACATATTATAAAAAAACATGATTTTGCAGAAAAAAGAAAATTCTGTATAATTACAGCGATCTTCATGTCTTAAGGAACGTGAGAACATGGTGAGAAACCACTGATTCAGGCACAATCACTTGTAACCAGCAAGTTTTTAAACTATCTCAGATTTTATAAACTTTAAATTCTTATTTTTTCCTATATGTTATACTTTTATATGTAATATCATATGGTATTGTTTATTAATAGAGATTTTTTTGTTTATATTCCCAGTGAAAGTAGTTAACTGAATTAGGAGTTTTATTGTGAGTTCAGTTAAGCCATAAAATACAATTTATTACTCTCTACTTAATGCATTTTCCTTTTGTACTTGTAGGAAGATTCACTGTTAGTTTGGTTTGCATAATGCATTGAATTTTATAGATATTATTTTCTTTTTATGTATTTTTTTTCATACCACGCCTTTACCCATTCTAAGATATTTCTTTAGAAGAACATACACAAGGTGGTCATATAATTTGATGATGTCATGGTGCCTCACCATGTTGTGCATATTGAAGGTGAGGTTGCATGCTTTCTTTCTTCAATTCCTTACCTTATGTACAGTTCTGCCTTGTATACACCATGATGCTCACTATGAGGTATTTACAGTACATATGAAATATTTATAGGCTCACTTGTGAATACCAGGCTTATATGTCCCTCCTTACCACTTATGCCACTACTCGTGAAATTCATGCTGCTTCTGAAATATATTCTTGACATGTGGTTGTGTTTAGAGCTGAAAATGTGATTACTCCGCCGGAGGAATACTTAGAGGGAATGCCCATACACAGCTTAACATGTACTGGTCTGATGATGGGTGCACATTTTGAACCTATTATCCCCTAATGTGATCTTTCTTCAACTGGGGTCAGTGCCAATTCCTGTACTTTATTTATCTCAGGTAGTCCTATCTAGTTACCTGAAACAAGAGGTTGCCATTTATATATTCTTCAGGTAGGATTATCTTCAAACAGTTTGACAGCCTCTATGGAAAATGAGAAAAAAGATAAACCGTCCCTTAAGTTTATACTATCGAAACAAAAGACTAAAACATAGAGAAGCTGTTAAAAAAATTCTCTGAGAAAAATCTGCAAGTTAATTGGAAGGCAGTCATGATATATTCAGAAAATAATGTTGAAGTTTACAGAAGAGCAGTCAATGGATTCGACTAGGAAACTATGAGGTACACATGACTTCAGCTTCCATCTATACAGAAATAAAGATGTTGTAAAAAAGTAACTCTTATTCCTTGGAAAACAAAGTTACTCTTGGGTTTTAAATATAAGAGCAATAAAGATTATTCTAATGACGAATTTGTTTCTATCGAGCCACTGTTTGTTTGCAAGTGGTGTAATGCAAAGAAGTGGAAACAAGAAAGTCCCGGTCTTGTTATAGTAACAATAAAACCTTTCTTCCTCCATTTGAATAGCCTCCTGGTCCCTTACACAGCCTTCTAATTAACAACTATCCTGAGTCTCAGCATTTTTTAACAAACATTAGACAGTATATTACAGGTATTGTCTATTATAGGTCTATTATAGGTATAGGTCTAACAAACATTAGACCTATATTAATATATATATATATATATATATATATATATATATATATCCTTATTGATATATAAAGTAGTTTGGGCCCAGCAGCAGTTCGGGCCCACTATGCGGCTGGGGTCAAACTGCTGCGAGCATATACCAATTTCGAATATATAACTTTAGACGTTCAAAGCAGATTGAACTCACCTACCTGACAGTAGTTTGGCCCCATAAACATGTATGTTCGGGGTAGTTTAGGCTCACGTAGTCTACCAGTTAAACCTCAGCAATTCACACGGTACTTTTGCCTCAGTATTTCATATGCGTACAGAAGTTTGTCCTTACCTGTCTAAGCAATTTGGACTCATCCATTTTGGCATAACAGTACATAAGCGCTAAATATTTATTAACCAATTAATATATTTGTCGTTTATAGGATATGATTTTATTGCGTGGATAAAAGCTGATGTTAAAACATATTAGAAACAAT